>VZTF01003093.1:448228-676693 GCA_013397755.1 Cnemophilus loriae
AAAAATCCAGATGCTAGGTGTCCTCATTTTTTTCTCTGCAAAACCTGTCCATTTCATAAAGGCCCTCAGGCCAAATAAGAATAATAGCTACTATAATTTAACACTGTAATCCATCAAAAATCTCTGAAATTACTTTCTGATATGCCCAAGGATAATTCCAAAGAACAGTTGCTTAAGCTTACTATACTCAAATGCTGCACTGACAAGCCACTAAATCTAGTCTCAATTTAGCAAAGAATTTCAGGAAGCCTACATCTAAGCATGTGCCTAAATCCAGGCAATCTCTAGGCTTGGGTACATACTTAAAAGTAAGTATGTTTAAAAACTGTCCTCTACCTTTCCGTCCATTGAACTAAGTAAAAATTAAATATATGTTAGTTTTGGAGAGCAAAACTGCTGTATCTTCAACTCTTTTAATGAATTAAAACTAGTTTTCTACCTTCACACAAATGATGTGGTAGATCTGTATCAGTTCAGCATTTGTCTGTTTGATCAGTATCAAACTAATATAGCCTTAAATAGGTTCAACTAACTCTCTCCCCATTTTTCTTTTTTTTTTTATTTTTAATATTCTGTTACAGTAAGCTGAGTTGTTGTTGGAGTTAGAAAACCATGATTAATGATTTTTCTGTCTTCTTGTGCTATTCTTCCTCTAGATATCCTTGTCCCTAACAAAACTGCCCTGGAATTGTCTGAAATAAAATTATTTTCTTCAATCATATTCTGCTTAGAACATAATTAATTCGGATAAGCTTTTTTGGTTCAACTCAGTTTGTCAGTCAGATTTGCAAGTTGTAAAATGAAGTGATACAGGTTCTGCAATCATTTGCAGTGAGTATTGGTTCCACTCCTTGGATTTAATATTTGAAATGTAAAATAAATTTCCAGTGCATTTTTACCACATTCCAACTTTCATTCGTGTATCCATTGTCAAAGGGTCTTTTTTAAAATAAAAATGGAGCAGTACTTATGGATAGTTTTTTGGAAGAGAAAATTATATTATTATATAATAATAATATTATTATTCTCGTTCTGAAAACTCTTCTTGATTATTTCAAATGTACATTGTTTACATGATCACAGCGTGGTCCGCAATTCACTAGGGAGATGAATACCTGACATTGTGGTTTCTTCAAATAGGTTTGTAGAGGAGGTTTTAACTTCAATGAGAAAAAAATGTTTTGGGCTGGAATACGCCTTATAAAATGTACTTCCATTTAATTTTTGTTTAATATATAGAGTGATGAGATTTACCAAACAATTGAGAATGCCATTGAAAGGAGTAAATTCATCGCAAAATTGTGAAAATAAGTAAGCAAATGCTTTTGATCAACACTTCAAAAATAGTGCTCCAGAGGTTATTACACATTAGAGATGCAAAAAGTTTATTTGAATACTTGGACGTCAAAAGTCTATCTAGTATCCAGCAATTTCTGTTGAGAAAGTTTGTTTGAGTCATGAGTAAGATGATAAAAAGCAAATTGCGAAATATCTTTTGAGAATTCAGAATTAGATAAACTGACTTTTGTGATGCATCCATTGTTAAAATTTTGTACTAGCATGACAGAAGCAGGCAGTGTGAAATGTGTAATTCGAGTCACATATCAGTCCCCTAGATGACACTGAGAAGCCAGAAGATGTTGTGTAACAGGACTTACATACATCATCTGCCAGATGTTATCTGATAGTTGAAGCTCAAGAGACAATGTTATCAAATCTGCTGGTTGCAGTATGTGGGTTAACAAAAGATTGTATTATACTCCTCTTATTTTCTTTCGGGTTTTTTTTTCCTTTCTTTTCGTTTCCTGCAGCTCGTTTCTCAAGTCTATGTGAAAAATACTATTAAAAGAGAATGCAGAAAATGCTTCCTAAAAATATTTTATTCCTAAATGTTGATTTCATTATGGGGATTAGACAGTTGTTTATTAATTGCTACTAACCATAAATTCCATACTGAAATTCTAAAAAATAATTTTATAATTATTTTTTTTAATAAATTACATACTGGCCTAGGATTTTAAAGATCAAATTTCATAGTTTGAATCTCTATAATTTTATGTGCATCCTCCACAAGAATCATTTGTAGCAATAATACGGTTCTTTGTATTCTAGAATATTTCATATCAGTGATATTTCAATATAAATATAGATCAACGATTTACCAAGTACTTTTAAATGAGAGGTTTAATTTATATTTGACTTTCTTTTTTTTTCTTTTTATCTCTAGAAATTTAAATGACTCTTTTAAATCAAGCTAGGAAAAATCCTGCTATTTGGCAGTCAAAAACTTGATCTGGTCAAATGAAATTTAATTATTGTCTACTTGCTGGGTAAGCGGCTGACCCCTACTTAACAATCCTGAGAGCTGTGACTGGCCATCGTGTTTTGACCTGCTTCTGCTGCAAGTCAAAACTCTCCTGAGACCTCATTTCTTCTAAATATTACCACATCAATGGTAGAACTAGACAATCTCTAATCAGTACCCACTTTGCTGTTCTTTTCCCCGTCTCTTCAGCCAGTTATACTGCAATACTGGGTATTGTACAAAGCAGACATAAGGACTTATGAACATCGCCTTTCTAAAGTGTGATTCAGTGAATCACAATGTCTTTTTCATTAATGCGATGCAAAAGATCAGTATTTATTCTCTCTATTAGGCTGAGCCTGTCAGTCAGTGTAGGACTCAATCAATTGCTAAATTCAGCTCAGATTGTGGGCCCAAACCTGCCTCTTTTAGAATCAACATTAAAATTATGAGTAAATCCAATGAAAATAAAATCACTGCTTCAGACCAGTCGATTTTGAACAGAGGAGGAAAAAATGTTAATCTGTTAAATTCCACATAAACTATAATTTTTAAACCTAAAATCTAAAGTTATGATAATAGAATTAAAAATTTGCTAATCTATACTTAATATAATCACTGTTTAGCAATAGCAGGATCTGGAGTTTCTGGGGTAGGGAAAAGTCAGAGGTAAAAGAGTTTTATAGACATGAATGTAACTCCACTCAAAAGCTAGTTTCCAAATCTCCACTTACCCACAGGCTCATTTGTTTGTGATGTTCATGACAAACCAGTTTGAAGTCATTTCGTGAACACAGAGCATGTGGCATAAATACTACTCAGAGAGGACTGAGGATCCCTTAAGAAGACTGTTGTTAAAAGAAAAAGTTAAAAAGATTGAAGAAAATATCCCCTGGTTTAGAATTTATTTTTATGTTGATTTTTTCATACAGGCATGCAGTAAAACACTTGTTAGTGTTGTTTATGAGAAACAATCTTTATTCATTAATTTCAGTGGAAATGTTTGTGGCTAGAGTCGGTATGAAATATGTTTGGTTTACACAGTAAAGCATACAGTAGGACTTTTCTCATCAAAATAATAGAAGTCCCAGCTGACCTCATGTCTTGTTTCTAATAGTTTATGTCTACTCTAGGTCAGTAGAAGTGATTAAGTGTGGTTTGAACTTTCTCTGGCACTTTTAATTGCACAAAATTGGAGAAAAAATATCAATTTGAACAAAAGTGAATGTCATTCTCATGAAGTTATAACCAACAGGAAGCAAATTAAGGCGATGGAAGGCAAAAAACCTGTCTGTAAAGCCTACATTAACCAAAAATTATCTAAAAGTTTTCCTCCCATAATCTCGGGAGAAGCTGAATTTCATAATATTGGGAAAGGGGGAATGCTTATTGCTTACTTCCAATGTATTATTCATATCCTTTAAATATCTGGATGTTACCTTGTATAATAAAACATAAAATTCATGTTTGTGGGTAATTTAAGGGGGTAATTTAAGTAGGGAGTTTACAGAGCTGTCTTTTTATTGAAACACTTCCTCAAAGAGTGCTGCTGCCCTATGCAGTTAAAAAGATGAAGAAGCAAAAGTGTTAGAATATCTCCAAAGATGCTCCCTGATATACTCTGCAGCTAAAGTTCTTGAAAACACATCTTCTCATTCTGTACATTTGGTGAAACTGCTGAGGTCAACAGCTCAGTGTTCCCTGAAAGGGCAGTTTCTAGCCAGAAAACCTCCTAAGAGTAGCAGAAGAAGAAAGAAAGATCTAGTGTCACTGAAATTTGTACTGCTGTGAATTCTAAAACGACAGGACAGAAGACTTACTTTTCCCACAGCTGTTTTTGGGACTTGGTGTTAATATGCCTTCCTCAGCAATTCACTGAGCTTTGTGGCTTTTGTAATTCCCCTTCTTGTTCACTGAAAGTGTCTGTGGTGGGCATATATAATTACAATTGGAGCTGACAACTGGGTTTAAGAAATGAATTTCACTTTTCCTTTGATATTTGCTAGGGTTTTTTTTCTAATTTTTCCTGTAGAAAGAGAATGTTCAAGTTCCAGTGGGGATGAAAACCTAGATTTTTTCCCTTTGATCCTAAAGATTTCTACCCTGGATACAGAATACGTTTTAAAAATATACTGTGACATTGACTTTTTGAATAATACAATGACTTTGTTATAGGAGAATACTAGAACATAATTCATCCAATAACTTTCAAAAATCTAACAGTTGCACAGTACACTAATGAATGGGGTTTTTTGGTTTGTGGCTATTTCACTTGTTTGCACCCTAAGAATCTTATTTTCTGGAGCATTTGGTCTGTTTCATCTCCTTCTGATATATGGCCAGATTATTAAGCAAGCAGTTGTTTCTACAAACACAATTCAGTTCCCTCTGGCGCTCTCTGACACAATTCTTCACTTTAGCAAAAGACCACCCAGTGCTTTGCTAGGCTGTAAGAGAAAAAAAATTGGAGACAGAAGAAGAGTTCTCTTGTAAAGTGGAAAGTGAGCTATTCACGTGTGGAAACCAGAGATATTTGAGTTTCTCATGTGAGATGCAGTTATCTTCAAAAAGATGCCATCACTGGTGTCGCCAGCTACACCAGGAGAATATTAGTAGGTGTAAACACTGTGTTGTAGTTCTTTTTTAGTTGGAAATGTGTCACAATGTGAACTATAGGTTATACAGTACTATTTGAAGAAGCACAAGTAGTATGTTCTGTCGAGTACAATAGCTCTAAAATATGTAGCTATTCAAAGGAACACTACAGTGAAGGTATTCATTCTGTTGAATGTTCTGAGATAAAACTAGGAGAAAACATTTCTCCTATGAAAAAAACAAAAAGGCTATTTTAAATCACAAAGTTATTCTCATAAGATCCTTCTATCCTGAGAAATCCACCCTGTGGACTGATACAGCATGAATATCCTGAAAAGGATGTGCAGATTCTGCACTCAGTGGTAGAAAGAAATAACCATGTGTAAATAGGTTCAGTCTGCAGAAGTAATGCCCGGTACTCAGTTGTGGCTAAACCTTTGGGCTTATTTTTCCCTCTAGTCTTCTGACATGAACTTAAAGTATTATTTCCTTGGACTGGGCTAGGAGTCATCCATAAAAAAACACTGAGACAAATCCTGAGCCTTTAGTAGTATTCCGCTGAAATTGCATGACTAGGAATACTTAGAATTCAACATTATTCAGGAAAAGCACCGTAGCGCTGCACATCTCTCTTCCTAGTCCAATTCAGAGACCATTAGTCAGTTACAGGAAGCCTCCAGGATATTATCTTGGGGAGACACAGACAAGGTGCTGCCCTTGACTGATAGTCAGTCCTGGCGGTCAAGTCAGCTGCACTGTCACAGCAAGGCTGCATTACTCAGATAAAGTGGACTCCTGAGCTCGTTCAGTCTTGTTTCAATATTTTTGGGAAACCAGCAGAAGAAGGTATATGCAGCCCTTGAAATATTCATCATAGGATCATTTTTTCCCTGCATTTACACACACAGTGTGCTGCATGAAGGGAATATAATGCCTAATTGGAGCGCTCAGCTGCTAGTGTAAATATTTAACATAATAAAAATGATTTGTCAAATAATCCCACATATAGCAAGGCTCCAGGACCTCCCCTTTCTGTTCATCAGCCTGAGTATGACATTGTTGCCCATTCTTGTTCTCCTTTGTCACTAGGTCAGTTCCAAGAAGAACTTCTCACTTTAGGGATTTAGGAGCACATGTCAAATAGTTCAAACAGCATTTGAAGATGAGACCCAGGGTCTCATGAGACCTTTTGCTTTCTGACAAGGTTCCCACCCATACTAAACTTCCACGGGAGAAAGACCCTGCTCTAAAGTTTGCAGAATAAACCGAGGCAAGCAGGCTAAAATCTCAAAGCCTGCCATTGTGTGCATGAAAAGAGAAATTTAACTGAAACTTCTGTTATTATGTCCTCTGTTCCAGTGGAATCCATTCAGGGGCTTCTCGTCTGCTCAGTTTGACCAGTCTTAGCAAGAAGTTATGCAAAGACATGGATTTTTGTTTTCTTTTTTTTCTGTTTTTTTATTTTCAAACAGATGTCAAAGAAACAAAGAAACACATACTTTTGGCATACAAATGCCCAAATATTGCTAACAGTTGCAGTGTATCCCATTTTACTCAGGATACCTTGGCAATACAATTAATTTGTAAACCACCATATATATTAATTACACTAAATAGATACTTTGTAAGTATGAGCTGAGGGTAGTAAAGTGACAAAAGAAAAAAACTAAAAAGAAAAAAGAAGATATTGTAGAAATCAACTTTCAGGTGATAGTTTGTGTTATTTCAACACTATTTTTCTTCATATGACTTTTAGCTGATTTAACGGCAGCTAGATTTTCAAGGTGAAATAGCGGGAGTCGTGTTCACTGCTACATTTGCACTCGGCAGCTTTGAGTTCTTTCATGACTGTGCTAAGGAGTGAAAAATTTGAGAAACATTATTTCAGGTTATAAATATGTAGCCTCCAAAAGAGCTGCAATTGCTCACAATATTGTCCTTAAAAGAAAACATAGAAAATAAAGAACAAATACAGCACGTAATATTGCCAGCTATAATTCTTATAGAGCTTTTCACAGTGTCTAGCAAACTATAGGCTTTCTTTGAAGATCTTTTGATATCATTAATACAAATATAGACATATATATATATATAAGTTTCAAGAAGACTACAAATACAAAAAGAACCATCAGAACAAATTCTATTTTAGGCTAATAAGAAATAATTTATGCATTTTTGCACAGCTATTTAACTTCATATTGTTTTTCTTCTTACCACTTTTTCTTTACTGTCCCAGCAGAACAGCTGAGTTCCCTTTGAACACCACGCATAAAACGTTTATGTACAGAAATGTTTTTCATTTTAGAATTATTTTAGTGATTCATTGAGCAGATTTTTATGTTTTTAAAATCTTTTGGCCATCTTCTTCCAATACTTTCACTCTACCATGAAATACTATGAGGCAATGACATAAAATACCCTAGAATAACCATGCTTTTCTGTACTGAGTTCTGCAAGCTCTGCTTTTATAGAGAACTATACCTCACCCTTCAGGAGGGCAGGACTGGTTTAGGCTCCCAGAAATCATTGTAAAAGAACCTGACTTAGTAAACCTGAAGATAAATAACTGCTGGCTTGCTGTATAATGAATTTCTCTTTACTTTTCTATGACCGTTTACACTCAAAATCAGGTCTCTAATAAGTTCTCCAACAGAGAAGCATGTGCATGTGTTGAAATTTCTTAAATATTGATGTATAGGAGTTGAATAACTATTTCTAGTCAAAGACAGAGAAATGAAAAAATATATCTACAGCAGTCTGATCAGTGAGTAAAAGTGGACAGTTTCCCTACTTCTGATTAGGAAACATGCCTTCAACCTACTGAGACTACTTTCTGTAAAAAGGAGGTTTTTGTATTCAAAAACAACAAAAACCCCCTTAGGTCTTAAATATCAGCACTTGGTAGTATATTGTTTATTCAAATGGTTCAAATAATTCCTCCACCTCTCATTTATAGAAGAAAAGAGAGAATACCTCAAAAGTTATTCAGCACCAGAATTTTGTATTACACATTTCCTTCCTCTTGGCTTTTAATTGTGCAGCAATTGTTCATGTTCTTTACTGGATATATTGCACTTCAAATATTAAAAAGATTGCATCATTAAGTATACTGTAGTCCAGATATGATCAGGAACACATAAACTCAATCTTCCATTTTTTAAAAGAGATTAAAATTTTGACTTATATCTTTTGACTTCCAAGAGTGAGATTTCTAATTTTTTTTATTAGTGAAAGCAGCAGGTTTGAAGTTCACCGGGTAAGAAAGTGCCCAAATGAACTTTGTATGAAAAGCTAAGGAAAGGTGAATAATATGTGAGAGGTGAACTTACAAATTTTGTCTTTATAAGAGTGAAAATACTCTAATTTTTCTGTATTACAACATTACTTTGAAAAGCCTTGTGCCATCTCTCTTCGAAGACAAGTTGAATGGTCATTATAACTGTGGATTTTTTTATTCAAAATGAGATATTTCAAAACTGATTTGCAATAATACTTACCAGCAGAACATGTTGCTAGTAATTAGTATGAACTTCCTGCATTTCCCCTACGCCTTACAGAAATTACTCAAGTAATATAATTTTAAACCATTAAACTTTCTGTGCAAGTGACATGGAGTGAGGTTTTACACACATACATGCATGCATAGGTGGGTAAATGTGTTTCTGTGTGGATATACCACAGCTGAGCAATCCCATAAGATGCTGCAGTATACTTGTAAACCAGGTTATTTACAAACTTTTTTAAGACTTAATCCAGTTGATGTACAATGCCTTTTAACTTTACAGTTTTCTTTATTTCATAAGATTTTTGAGCAATCAGGTGCCCTAACTCCTTACAATTGGCCTCCTGTTTTTGCATTTAAATTCCATGTTTGCCAGCTGCTTAGAAGAGCCAGACTTCTTGCACAGGAACAGTGAAATGAAAAATAAAGAAATGTAGTAGGGTTTCCATGGAAAATATAGATTCCAGAGCCAGCATCCAAAATATTTAGAGTCTCCCATGAATGACTAGTGGAGCTTTTTGAAACCAGGCCTAAGTATTTCATTTTTCTCCGGGTTGGATGTATATGTTCCTGCAACTCAGAGCAAATTCCACAAAACCAAGTCTGCATTGTGATAGATATTCGTCTAACTTCTGCTGCCACCTCAGATAATATGTCTAGGCTTTTGATCAGTTGTTTCACTATTATCCAATTCTATTGTTTAGTTATTAAAAAAATCAGAGGATCATTAAATGGCTGGTCTCAGAAGTCACCTCTGGAGGTCGTCTTGTCCAACCCCCTTTTCCAGCAGAGTCACCTAAAGCTGCTTGCCTAGGATCATGTCTAGACAGCTATTGAATATCTCCAAGGGTAGAGACTCCACAACCTCTCAGCTGCTTTGCTAGTCCTGAGTCACCTCATACTGGAAAAGTGTTTCCTGATACTCAGATGGAACCTCCTGTGATTCAGTGTGTGCTCATTGCCTCTTGTTCAGACACTGGATACCACTGAAAAGAGCCTGGCTCCATCCTCTTTGCACCCCTCCATTAGATTTTTGTACACATTGGCAGGATCATCTCTGACCCTTTTCTTCTCCAGGCTGACCAGTCCCAGCTCTATCAGCCTTTCCTCATATGCCCCTTAAAAAAATTCATGACCCTTTGTTGGACTGTCTCTAGCAGCTCCATATTGCTTCCTATTTTGCCTTTGCTCTTTCTCTCTCCTTATGGGTGATCCATCTTATTTTTTGCAGAAAAGTCTTCCAGTCTTGAGTGTTTTCCTCACAGGAACATGATTTTCATCTGTCTATTGGAAGATCTAGCCAGTCAGTGTTTATATAACATTAATATTCTGACATAGCCAGACTGAGAATAACAATTTGATTGAATTACATACAGAAGAGCTTCTAAAACCTAATCTATTTAATGGTAGACTATTTACAAAGCAAATATTTACTAGGTAAATATGCTCAACCATGGTTGAATTTTAAGCATCAGAGATAATAGTTTATTTACAGATTTCATTTTTATTATAGTAGTATTGGTATAATAGCAGTATTTAATGAAGGGTTATCACCTCAGATGTCACAGATTTTATTTCTCTTTCACTCTTGAAATGTTGAGAACTTGCAAAAATTTATTTTTTAAAACTGAGCAGATTTAGAATATTTCTAGAATGTTAATGGATTATGCATTTCTGCGTGCATTGTTGCCAACATTACTGTATTGCTAAATGAGAACATACTTTCAGAGTTGTTTTGTGGGTCAAATTGTACGGTCTAGATTGTACTTCAGCCTGGATTCTTGCTACTAACACTGCTTTGTATGAAAACACTCTCATATGGGGAAAATTCTGGCAGGACCCTCTTTGCTTTCTTTCCTCCTGTGTAGTTTACTAATGTGGTGGAGTGTTTTGAGTAAATCAAAGTGATCCTTGCAAACTCACAAAAAGGAAGAAATGCAATGGTTACAGGAGATACCGTTGGGATGTTAATTTGAATCATAAGTAAAAGGAGATTTCCTTTAAGTATCTCACTTTCAGAGCTAGATATAAGCACCCCAAGTACATTAGCTGAAATATTTGATTGCATTTAGTGTTGTTGGTAATCATATCTATCTACTGATCTACAAAAATGCTTAACAATTAATACTAATTGCCTACTCAGCTATATTTGCAGTCCTGTAAATTCATGAGTATTCACTCATGATTTATGTTATGCTACTCTAAAATAAATTTGGGAAGAACAACAGCAGCCTGGTTATAGAGGGGCAATTTAAAAAGCGATTTTACTACTCCAGTTTTTGAAGTCAACAGATTTTGATGGTTTGGATTTAAACGGCTGATCTTGCTTATACAGCACTAGACTACCTCATTATATTATCTGGTTGTGATTCTTACTGTGCTTAATTGACTAAGGCTAGAGGGAAACAGCAGTTTTGGTGGGTTGGTTGTGAGTTTAATTTTTTTCATTCAAAACATCTCCTTCTTCCAAAGTTTCTCTTCTTTTTTTTATTTATAGTTCTTTCTACACTGACCCAGTTCTGAAACAAGATCAGTTCCATGAGTAAACGAGAAAAACAGTGCACAACATTCATTTTAGGTAGAAAAGCAATGGAAGTGATAAAAATTTTCCAGACAAGACCAGTCTATTCTAAGAAATTATTTCTTGAAATTGTTTAGCATCTCATGTTTCTGGTTTTGGACAGTATCTTCAAACTGAACCAAATTTTGTGAAATGATGATTTGTCTATGGACAGTTGTCCATTGAAGCATAGGTCTAAGATCAAACTCATTTCATCTCTGTATTACACCTGACTATAAAAGCATGATACAAGCCCTCTGAGATAGTAAATAGAATAATGTTTATCTGATGGAAAACAGCGCATGTATTAGACTTATTACCTTGTTAGCACAATAACTTCTAATGGAAATTCTTGTGGTATTTTTTATCCAGAAAGACCTAACGGATGCTTCTGACAAATAAAGTGTCTCCTCTTTGCCAGTAAGGATGGCAGAGTATTCATAAACACAGAATTAAGTTCAGATTTCTCTAGTTAAGTTGAGTGTTATACTTCAAAATGCAAAATGGGAAAAAAGATTCTGAATGGATGTGTAAATATATCCTCTTTCATTAGTCTGATGTATTAAAAATGTCATGTGGTTAGCTGTGTGATGTTCTCACTTGCTAATGTATGCAGAAGTATTTTTGTACCCTTCTGAAAGGGAGAGACAGAGAAAAGCTGGATTTTGTAATGGAAAAAAAAATAACTTGGTATGACGGTATTAATAATTTCTGCATTAATAATTATTTTGTTGCTGCGGTTTTGAAACATTTCTCATTTTCAAGAAATATATGTATAATTATATAACTAAAATGCATTATAAAATTTGACCATATTGACATAACATCCTAGATGTTGAGCAAAACTAATTTTTTCTTTCTCTGTTTTTAAGATCCAGACTTTAAGGACCTTGGTGTTTTGAAGCCATTGCCAGGTTGGTATGTTGTTTTTGGGTTTTTTCCTAACTTGGAGGCCTTTATACTCTGCTGTAGAAAACACTTTTGTTTGCTGTTCAGGTTTCATTTTTTCTGGTGTTTTGTTATTCAGTTTGTGAGTTTGAGATGGGAGGACCTGAAGGAATTGTGGAATCTGTACAAATTGTTAAAGAAGGAAAAGCTTCTGAAACTGAAGCAGTAGACTGTAAATGGTACATCCGAGCACCACCCCGATCCAAGGTCAGTCCTTCATCCACTTGCTGATTTGCCATTTAATTTAAGAAATTGACTTTTCTAATATATCGTGCATTTCTTAGTACAGTCAGATCTCGTTTAATAACTTTACAGCTTGAACTGTAAACTATTTTTTTCCTTCTGCTGTGGAAGGGTAATTTGTCATCTCAGCCAAAATAACCACCTTTCTCCATAAATGATGGTTTGGGCAGTGCTAATGTGCTTTTCGTGCCATAAGTAATTTTCTTAAATTCATCTTTAATTTTGCTCATATTTTTAAAGAATCAATGTGTTTTCTTAAGTGGGAAGTAATCTTATAATTTTAATTTTCAATATATTTCAAATACCTAACATAGACACTACTAAGGGAACACAGCTGGTTGCCTAAGGTCATCATTGTTTCTCATCTGGGAACTGTGAAAATGGACCCAAGGTAAATTCATGTTCCTCTGTATGAAGCCTTTAGTTCCTCTGGTTTAAAAACAGACAAAAAGAGTGTTCTCATTTCTTTTCCTCCACAGTCAGCAAGCCAGGGCTTTGTGAGAAACATGAGAGGGCTGCAATGAATTTAAAAATACTTTTCTTGGATTCCCTTTGATTTTCTCTCTTATCCATAACTTATCAGTTATGATGTGCATTAATTGTTGCTGGCTACACTACCACTTCTCCCCTCTTTGCAATAGGAACAGCTTTATCCCTCCCACCTACTTTCATTCACTGTGTAAAAGGCACCCCACAGTGTACTTTTTCTAGCTGTCTTTTATTGGACAGGAAAGGTTTTAGAAAGTAGGCTCTATATATGCACTACTCTCTGCCGTCTTCAAACAGATATGAGTTTTTTTGTGATAATCTCAGTGAGGAAACTGTACTGAATATGTAATATTTCATCATCAGTATAACACATGGAGGAATGCTGAAGGGTTCTCTTCAGGAAAGGTTTCCAGAAGAGAAAAAGTTATTAGTATCAGCATTTTTCTGTTGGGAAAGTTTAGGAGAAGAGTTGACTCATAAAGGCTACAGATAAATTATTTCCAGACTATTCTTTAATCTCATAATTTTTTTCTTTTGGATAAAATTAATATTGATAGAGGTTTTCAATTAAGTAGATGAGTTTCCCATTTTGCTACACTAAGTAGTGATATGATATGATTTGACTTATGAATGATTATTCCATGTGTTATATGCAGTTTATATTCATTCAGGGCAAATCCCAATATTGATACAAGCTTCAGGAAGAACAGATGGAGAGCAGCCCTCCTGAGAAGATCTTGAGGGTGCTGATGGATGAGAGACTGGATATGCCCCAGCAATGCATACTCCCAACCCAGAAAGCCAACTGCGTCCTGGGTTGCATCAAAAGCAGTGTGGCCAGCAGGGCAAGGGAGGAGATTCAGCTCCTCTTCTCTGCTTTGCTCAGCACCTGGAGTGCTGAGTCCAGCTCTGGGGGTCCCCAGCATAGAAGAGACATGAGCCTGTTGGGGCAGGTCCAGAGGAGGGCCACAAAAATAGTGAAAGGAGTGGAGAACATCTCCGGTAAGGAAAGGCTAAGAGAGGAAAAGTTGTTCTGTCCAGAGAAGAGAAGGCTCTGGGGAAACCTTATAGTAGCCTTCCAGTACTTAAGGTGACCTTGTAAGAAGAAAGGGGACAAATGTTTTATCAGTAGTGGTAAGACAGAATGTTTTAACCTAGAAGAGGGTAGATTTAGACTAGATATGAGGAAGACATTTTTGCAATGAAGACTGTGAAACGCTGGATCATGTTGCCCAGAGAGGTGGTCGATGACCATCCCTGGGAACATTCAAGACCAGATTGGATGGGGCTCTGAGCAATGGCATTTAATTGCAAACATTCTTGGTCATGGCAGGGGAGTTGGACCACATGACCTTTATAGGTCCCTTCCAACTTAAACTATTCAATGCTGTATTTAGGTATTAGTAGAAAGAAAACAGACAAACACAGAATTGTACTTATTAGAATCAGCACAATTCATTCAGCCAGTAACATTTCCCTATAGTCTAAATTCAAGTTTATGATTGCTCATATAATATCATTGTGATGTTCTTACTTGGTCCTACTCTAAAGTTCTATATGATTCAAAGCCCTGCTAAAAATCTCAGTTTTACTTACCTGTAGTATTTATCCATACTTCAGTTCTGATGTAAAATTCCAAACTGGGTATTTGTGTAACTGTAAATACAGTGTGTGACAGAAGAATGCCACACTAGCACGTTAGTAGAGGGCTAGAAATTAAAGCTCATTAATTCTTCAAAAACCTCCATAGCTGCATTTAGTTGTGTTGCATTCCAAGAAGCATATCCTAGCTGACGGGCATCTAGAAGGGAGAGCAACAAGAAAGTTTCAGAAAAATGAAGTAATACTGAATGTTATTTAATGTCATCTAGAAGACTTTGTGAAGGAGTGTAATATAATCTAATAAAAGGCTCTTAGAAGGAAAAAGGAATGTTCTGATGCCCATGTCTATAGGATAACTCAGGGTCTCACACTCTGAAAGTTTCAGGTTAGATATGAAGCAAGAAAAATTCAAACATCAGGGAGGGGATTATGAATGTTTCATTGAGAAAGTTGGTTCAGCTGGCATTGTTAGTGGTCTGAAACTGCAGGTTAGATAACCCACGAAAAATGAGAGAAACATTAATAATCTTACCTTTAGGCAGAGGGCTGGGCTGGGTCATCTCTTGATGGATCCTGCTGTTCCCACCTTACAGAGTTATCTGGGCGTAGAGACTGAGTAGTATAAAAGCATATAAAAGAGTTTCCTAATGTGGAGTTGAAAGGTTTCACAGCAAGCTAGAAAAAAATGATTTTTCAGGCCTAGATCCATCTTTGAGGAGTAAGTCCAATGTAGCATTTGAACTTATTGTGGTTTTCAAACAGATGTATTCATATACACACAGAGAAGTATATATATGTATAGTTTCACACACATACAGTTATGGTTTCATCATACTGGGACAAGTTGAAAAATATACAGATATAAAGGAGGGAGGAACAAGTGGATAAATTTTTAAGAAAATTGTATGAAGTAAGGTTTATGATAAGATTGTTTATGGGTCTGATTTAATTGAACTGGAATCTATTGTCCATATTCTACAGTCAGCTTCCTTTGTCCTTATCTAACCTTGAATTAATGACATATTCAGTACAATTATTTAGTGACATCATTTTAATTTATGTTCAGCTTGCACCTTTGAAAACAAGCTCTCCTGCTAAGAACAGTGAGAACCCAGCAAACATCTTTAAATCCCCATGTTCCCGTACTCTGGGCTGCACAGTTTGTTACTGGGAATTATGCCTAAAAGGCAAGAGTTTCTCAGAGAGTTTGTGCTGGAATTTTTCATATCTAGTTTCTTAAATAAACTGTGCCAGAATATGGGCTGCTTGCAATTTCATTTGGCGTAAGCTCATCCAATCTAAACTGTCTGCAGAAGCAAGATGCAAGTCCTTCCCCTGGTTTCCAATTCCAGATTCAAGCCAAGTCTGAGCTCAGTATATGAGCAATGAGATCAGCCAGGAAGTGTGTACCTGAGGTCTCTAAGCCTAGCTTCAAACTGACAGTCTGGGTCTAATGCTTCTATCCTCAGTGATCTGGAAGGGGACAGAGAACAGAAAATTTGTTGCACACACTTAAAATAGAGCCATCACTGATTACCTTGTATCACACATGCACACGCACACACAGAGAGAAAAATAAATCTGACATGCACGCAGAAATCAAACTTTCTCTAAGTGCAGAGGGCTGCAGAAGACAGTCTGAACACAGCTTCAATCTATATGCAGGCCTGGAGTCTCATACGTGAAAGTGACTACTTGAAAAGTCTGTGTTTCTTATAATCATTTGAAGTCAGTTCCTGCTGAGTAAGATAGCTGCGAATTTTGAGTAGAGTAATACTGGGGGTTCTGCACTTCATATAGAATGTGACCGCAATTAGTATTCAGAGCAAGAATGGAAAATCAAGAAGAGAGCTGCTGACTGAAAGCATTAACCCACCCAGAACAGTAAAGTTCTGGAGGAACTTCCTCATCTGAAAATTCTTCAGTGTCTAACAAAGCCCAAAGAAGGAAGTGTATAAGCTTATTGCACAGGGATTTGAACGATTTCAGAGATATCACTGGCTACAAGCAGTGGATAAGCAAAGATTTTGTATTTAGGAATAGAAAATAAGAAAATGGATAGAATTATAGTTTTCTTACTTTCTGTTAAGGGTGAAGTATTGGAGGATAATATCAACAACAAGTGTTTTTCTATGTTGGATGGGTCAGCAGAGTTTGACAAGGCCCCCCTGGAAGACAGAACCATGTTCATGCTCAAGTAGCTCTCCCTTTGGTGGGTAATTTCCCCAGCAAGGTACCTTTGTGTCATGCTTGTTCTTTGAGAGGCTCTGTAGAAAAAATAACGCAGCAAAACTTGATAGTAAGAGTAATAAAATATTTACAAATATGATATTCTTATTCTGGGAAAAAAAACCAGTAAGCAGTTCTATTAAAAACACTATTATCAGAAGCTCTGGGCACCTCAGAAGACAGCATCCAAACAGGAATTAATTTGAATGTAGTCCAGTGGAAAGAATCTATTCTGGAGGAATAGGTAATAAGTACATTTAGACTGAACAAATAGCAGAAGTAGCCTCTTTATTTGCACCATGTTAAATAAAATGAAGTTATAATGTAGACAGACAAAGTGACGTTTGATTCTCTTGCCCAGCCTGAGCAGGATATAGGACATAGGTTATAGGACGCAAGACTTAACACAAAAGTTTGAGAAACCTAAAGTGTCAATTAACGAGTATCTAGTTTTGACACGTCATGGCAGCATCCTTAACCCTGAGCTGCCAGTGAGTGGTGGCGTCTGTTTCAAGCAGAGCTGTTGGGGAGCGCTGGGAGGAGGATATACAGCAAATGGGAGGGGACCCAGGACGAGGGAGGCCACAGTGCCAGGACGTGACTGATGAGACTTGGACAGGCCTGGCCATGGTGGCTGGCATGTAGTGGTGGCTGGACTTGCCTGGGCAGTGGGGCCAGCCCGAGCGCAAGCAGGCCAGCAGCTTGGCAATGGGCAAGGCTGGGGTGGCGAGGAATGAGGCTGGGAGCGGGGCAGTGCGACCCAGTGTGACCAAGACACTTGTATGTTTACAAAGGGGCAGCACTGCTACCTGGCATGCTCCTGACCAAATGGAGAGATGGCTCTTTTGGTTCCAGGTGCCTGCCTTCATAGCGAGTGTAGTCTGGAGAGAGACTGGGTTGTTGCACACGCGTTTCCTAGACAGTTAGGAGGAAACATGAGGTGAAGCAAACTGTGGAGCTGCGAATCTGTTTAAACTAATTTGACTAAACCGAAACATTTTCTGCTCTCCCACATGAAGTGGAAATCTGTGCTCTTAGATGAGACCTGCAAGAAAAGCAGTTTAAGCTGGCGGCACTGGCAGACTAAAATACGCTAATTTTTGGAGGTTTCTTGATTGAGTGTAGAAGAGAAGCTTGAAGTAGTGCACTAAAATTTAATAGGAGCCATTTGAGAGGTGATTCTTGAAATGTTAGAGAAAAATAAAATTTGAAGACTGAATAACCTAACAGCCAAAGACACTTGAAGGCTTCAGATGATCTCCATCTCTGAAGAAGCTCTGAAGCTTACTAACATACAGATAATGCAAATAATATTATGAATTAAAGAAAGCGTAACACACGTATATATGGATGAAAGTGAATAAATTATGTTTAAACAAGTAGAAAATATTGTTTACCTATGTTAATCTATTGAAATAGATTCCCTCATGTGAAACAGTTTTCTGAGATGAAGGTGCAAGACAAGTACATGTTTGGAATCATGTGTACAGAATCTCTGCTATGAAGGCATATCAATGCACATGTCAGAGTAACACTGTCAAAACCCCCACTTTTGAGTTACCACGAATCTATTCTGTTCAGGTATAGAAATATAACCAACTGCAGCATCCTCAAACCAAATAGCTATTAATAAATGTAGTTAAAAAAAGCTACTGAAGAAGGTAATAAAATGTCTGCCAAAGGGAACAGCAGAATCAGGATTTGATCTACAGTTTTCAGCATTAAAAAGCAGAACAGCACCACGGAGCTGTAAATGTTGCTCACTTGTGAGCATTTTTGCACTGTACTAGAGAAAAATGAGGATGACTTGACAGAGTAAGTGTCAGCTATGGGATAGTCACAGAAGTTTGAAGAAACAAATAGGACAAAGCAAAGAAATCCAAAGAGCTTTACTCGCCTAGAAAAATGTTGTTCTGATATATGAACCTTGACTCTGAATCACAGGGTCTTTGAAGTATCACATAAAGTTGTCATCTTTGACAGACAGTATTCTCCAAGCTCCAGGACAGAAGAAAATATGAGATATGGAGCTCTCTGTTTGCACAACATGGTCCCAGAGTAGTAACAGAAGGACCAAAAATGTAGAAAAATCCCCCAAAACAACAAACAAAAATCCAAACAGATCATGTACTGTTAATACTTCTGCATTGAAGTAATGTTCATTGAAAAAAAAAATTAGCATCCAAGCAAGAGGACAGACCATCTCAGATGACAAATTCAAGCATCATTAATAATATGCTTTTTAGGCGGGTGTACTTGGTGTCTGGTTGCCTTGAAGGAGATTAATTAGTGTTGCACAATCTGCTTTAAAAAAACTGGGTTTCCCTGGCCTAAATACTGGAGGTCTCATCTTGAAAGTGTTTTGTTAATCACACAGAGCTGAAAAAGATGCAGAATAAAGCAGGTGCTGTAACTGATTGCTGAGCAATGGGATAATTTAACCCAGTCCTGTGCTTACAAGTGAGTTGACTGAACCCAGAAGCTGAATATGCAAAATCTGGACATTGTGCTTGGATGAAGAGGAGGTTTTTCTCTTATGTCTAAATTACTTTTGGCAGCTGAACGATGGCTTTTTGTTTGGTTTGGTTTAAGGCAACTGAGTGTCTGTGCACATATATTAAGTCTGATATGCTGGGATATGGTTTGAAGCTTTTCCTGACCGGCCTGATCAATCATGTTGTCATCCCTAACCTTCAGTGATTGATTAAAAAGCGGAACTCATCAACAGTGATTCACTATGAGGAGATTATAATCTGACTATTTTACTGAGGTGACATAATTTGTGTAGTTTCTAAAAATTTTGTGGTTTTTTCCTAATATGTCCCATCAGAGATTTTTGTTGTTTTCAAATTTAAATTAAAAGAAATAGTAAAACTTACCCAGCATTTCCCTTTTTGGTTATTATTTATGGTGGCAATACAAACCTTAAAGGTGACAAGAGAATGATTTAAAATATAATGTGACCGAGCATAAATTACAAATGCCACAGTTGCAGTGAGGCTGTATCAGTTTTGTTGCTAATGACATTGACATTTGCAATGACATCTCAAAACTCAGTTAATCTAATACGTGAGCAGCCCCCTCTCCTAAGTAATGTGGAGATGATGATTTGAGAAAAGTGTCTCATTAAAACTTTGCAACACATATTTGAAAGAAGATAAGGCAGTTATACTTCTTTCAAATAAGATATTCTCTTCAGCAAGAATGCCTTGAATATGCTAATATAATGTGTCAGTATCTATGGAAATGTTCATTCCAAAAGCTCCTATTGGCATCAATGAAAAAATGCTTATGAAGGCAGGTGGTGATGTTTGAGCCTGTGACCTCTTCTTTAGTTCATTTGTTTTCTTTCAGGGGAACAAAGTTTCTTATCCACTGCTGTAGAAGTGATGGCTAAGATGTCTGTAAATTACATAACCAGTAGTATAGATATTTTTTTGTCTCACTTTCTGATGAATTTGTTTTAGTGACATCCACATACCAGTGAAAGTAATGGGAATATTGCCACTGATTTCAAAAAGCTATGTACAGGGAACATTTTGCATTTGATAAGAGTTTGTCAAATAATAAGTTTTAGTCTTTCCCTGGGGAACTCAATTTATTAGTCATTTTCTTCTGCCAGTGTGGGTCTTACAGCCAGCGACAGGAACAATGGCAAATATATAACAATAAAACCATAAAAGTTGGCAGAGGAGTGCAGATGCAATCAAATTATTCCAGCCCTTTAAAATAAAATCTGATCCAATATCAGGTTGTCAGTTTGTGTAATCAGTTTCCAGTTTTTAAAAATGCACTGCAGTCTTAAGCCAAAGGTCTGATTCAAATAAGTAGATTGAATGATACCCACTGATTTCAGGGTGTGTTGTACCAAGTCCTCAATCTTTTATATAAAGTTCTGGGAGTAGTCATCTCCAAAGGAAATTATGTGAATGAAGCTCCAACTCACCTCAGAACATCACAAACTTATTTTCTCTAATTTATGAAACTTCAAGCCATTGGAGAAAGTGGCATCTTTCTTCTAAAGGATAGACATAGATTTTTAAGTCAAGTATTTCTTTCCAGTGGTTCCATGACCTATCAGGTCTATATATGTTATAGTGTTGGCTGAATTTCTCATACAGAGAAATGAACAGGTATGACTGACAGCAGAATTCAGACTTGGGAAGAACTGAATGTGTTGGCTTCTCCACTGAAAGACTTGAAGCAAAATGCTGAGTTATTATTCTCTTGATTCCTTTTCAGTATTTATGACTGCTACTTAAGAAATATTTTACTATTTTATAAGGCTAGTGTGCCTCCAGAAACTAGAGAATGTCAAATGATAAGCCCATAGAAATAAGATTTTGTCTGTACTGCTATGTGAACAGTGTGTTTGAACAGATCAGGAATAACTGATGAATGCTGGAAATTGCTGGGAGAGCTGATATTTTGTAACCACAGTGAGGATTAACACACATTTCTTGTAAGAATGAAAACTCATAAAAATTACATCTCCATACTAAAATGGGATACCTTTTTCGAGAAATACATGTGCTTATATATATATATATATGCACATACACTTGTACATGTAAATGCATATAATAAAAGGCAGCAGGATAGAAATAGAGAACATGTCAACAAGTGTGAGAGGTCTTTCACCCAGTAGGTATAGTTTTATTATTGTTCTGCCATCAGATGAAGGTAATCTTTGTCTGGAGTAAATATGAGCTTTCCTGAAGAGGGGAATAGGTAAAAATGTGATGTGATGTGATACCTTGCACTATAACTTGGTGATCCATCATATATATATGTATTTATATTTATATATGTACGTATATGGCATATAAATATAAATGGTATACATATGAGAGTAATGGTATACATATAGAGAGTAAAAGTAATGATTCATGACAATAGCATGCTGCAAGCCTTCTGTTCTCTGTGAACCATCTATCTGACATGCTTTTCTTCCTGGGAAACAGTCACATGTATGCAATATTGCATATAACCAGCTGCAGGAGAGTTTCATTGCATTACCTGTGACAAAGCTGGCAAGTGCTGAGACACCTGTCTGAAGCAGACTTCTTCTGCTAACTGAGAAAAGAGAAGCGAGGAGCACATTCAATTCCCGAAGTTATGCAGAGATGGACTATGGGCTGTCTCAGCAGCTTCCCAGGAGAGGCTGGGTGCCAGGGTTGCACAGTGACCCTTCCATACTTGCTTGAGCAGGAGGATCTGGTGTCTGGGACACAGAAGCAGCTCTCTGGTGTGTCCTGAATATGGCCAGTTGCTGAGTGTTTGTACCATGGCTACGCCTCTTCCCATACCTCCCTCCCTCATGTAGGACCTTTCTCTGTCATCACAATAGTGTGTATCATTCCACTGTTTTACTGAACAACAAGTAAATGAAGTGAGAAACACTATAAAAACTATATCTCGATATCAGATATTTCCATCTCAATATGTCTTTGTGTATTTTTGTTAGCTGTTGCATTTTGTAGAGACCAATACTAGCAGCTTCCTTAATTTATAGCATGTAAAACCCAGGATACATGGTGAAAGAAAAGTACACTTAACTGCAATTTAATTGAAATATATTCCTCTGAACTCTTCTGGAGGACGGAAGTGATGGAATATGAGTAAGGGTTACTGTAAGAATAACATTAGAAAAAAGATGTGCCTTTAGTATACCTAATTTCATTTACTAGTAAAGATTTTTTGAAAATATTCTTTTTAGAGGTAAACTTATGCAAAGCATAACAAGGAATGAAAAATAACATAATACACTACCTGAAAAGGGCTATTAAAAAAATCTGAGCTATTATTAAACTGTGGCAGACTGCTTAAGAGCATATAATTCTCAAACCATAAGAGTTTTAATATATTAATGAGGTGAAATTATGAGTCTTGTTGCTACTAGGGTATGCATGGCTTGTGTACTTTTTGCAAATGCAGAGAAGATTATTAAGCATTTATTCTGTGCACATAAAAATACCTGAAGTCAATAAAATTGTTTGGAAATAAGTATATTTGATGTCTAATACAGTGGGGTTTCTTTTTTAGTTATTTTTTCAAGTGAAGATGCATACAGCTCTATGCTGGGTATGTTTACCTCCTTTTTATGCAATTTCTGCCCTGATTCACGTTTCTGTATCATTCTCCTGAAATCTCATAGGTACCCTTGGCAGTTTGATTATGTATCCTGTATCTATTGAAAATAGTACTTGCCTTCTCTGTGAATGGAATATTTGATGTTGCTTGTATAATCAGTTGCTTTTAAAATCAGTGTTTTTTCCCATTAAAATCCATATACACTTGGATATCAAATAATAGCCTTTTATCTTCACCCCTGCTTCTCTTTAGGTAGATTTAAAGAGTTCTTTGCAAAGTGCAATATATCTGTTTCTTCATGAGACAATTTAGCTTGTATGCAAGAGACATAGGTTTCTAGGAGTTTCCACAAAATATGCTTGATTTCAAGCCTGATAAATTATGAAAACATATACCATAATGCTTTGTTTAGAAGAGCTGAGGTGGTGGACATATCCTTGAGGAAACATAAGAAGATTAATGATTGAGTTCTGCCTGGCTCTCAGTTTCTCACTTCCTGGAGCAGTGTAGCAGAGACGTACAATGACACATTGACTCTGGGGAGGGAGCAACAATGATTTGCCTTATTATTTCACATGTCAGTCATGTAATAGAGCAATATTGTGCCAAGCAGTGAAAGAAGAAATTTCTAGCTTATCTGCCCTTCAGCTTGAAGAACCATTGTATATACTTCTGAAAAAAAAGGTATATATTTGGAAATTAGGACCTTACTGTGAATAAGAACAAAGAAATATCTAGATCTTCTGAGAGACTCTATTTGGAAGCAAGACAAAATACCAGGAAGTACAAACAGTGCTCAGTTTGCGTACTAATTGCCTTCCAAGGAAGTGCCCTGTGGATTACCAGCTTCAGAAAAATTATTTTGATGGGGGTGTTGTATACTCTTTCTCCTGCAGTGTAGAGCAAAGTTGCCTAATGTTTTTTCAGTCATTCTCAAATGTCTGTACGTGTTGCCTTTGTTGTTTGATTAATTTATAGATCTATTTGAGATTCTTGGACTACGAGATGCAGAATTCCAATGAATGCAAAAGGAATTTTGTAGCAGTCTATGACGGAAGCAGCTCCGTGGAGGATCTGAAGGCAAAGTTTTGCAGCACTGTTGCTAATGATGTAATGCTGAGGACAGGTCTGGGTGTAATCCGCATGTGGGCAGACGAAGGCAGTCGGAACAGCCGATTCCAGATGCTCTTCACATCTTTCCAAGAACGTAAGACCCTAATCAATGCACCCGCTTTTCAGTTTGTTAAATGATACAAGTCCCAAAATCTGTTAATATTTGCTTCATGCAGAGCAGTCACTGAAGCATGTTGCCAAAAAAGCTATGTAAATATTTGGAACAGTTTTTATTCCAAACATTTGTACTGAGCAATAATTTGTAACGCAGTAGACAGAGCACAGGATTCAAAATCAACAAAACAGGTATAAGTGGTCATGACCTGTCCAGTCATATAACTGTGACTTTTGTCTGATCCCTAAGCTACCACATTTTTCCTTACCCAACATGGAAAATAATACAGCTCTGAAAGTTTTTCTCAAGTCAAATAATTTCCTCTGAATTTGTTTTTCTAGATCTTATTATGATATGCATTTGAAAAATACCTTATGATTATTTTATCACAGGTAGTGGGTGTGTGCATATATCAATGAACATGTATGTCAGATATTGTTAAGCAATGAGTTTAGGGTTTTTTTGGTGGGAACAAAAGCTTTCTAAAAGCCTTTTATATTTTAGTTAATATTCTCTTTATGTGCCTTACTTGCATTTATATTTTTATATGAATTCTGAACTCAGATAAAAAACAAAACAGACTTTGAAAGAGACAAAATGTAGTTTTAGCCTGTTTAAGAAAAGAAACAGTCAAACCAATCACAAAAATCCCTCAGCAAAACCCAACTGTTCCATTCACTGAAACTGATTGACCCAGGCAATCCTTTGAAAGACCTGTGAAAAATATCAATTTGTTTGCTTTTGGGAATAATGCAGATTTGGCCTCTTGAGAAAGGTGTTTATGCATTTATTTTCAGGTGCTGTTTCATGTTAATTTTTAATGTGTTTTTGGTTTGTGCAGCGTGTGTCTGACAGAAAGATTTCTTTGAGGCTGTCAGTGATTGAAATGAAGGCTCAACCTACCAAATACATTCTTCATCTATATTCTGCGTGTGTGTGTACCCTGCAATGAGGCAACGAGTCTCTGTCGAGAACAGCCTCCGTAATGCCTTAATTATGGCTCTGATTAAAAATTTCTGACAGTTTACATGCCTGAAACTGCATACGCCACTGTACTCTCACACTTGCAGCCTTAGGGTGGATTATATTTTTCTTGCCTGCAAATCAGGCTGGGGTCTAAAAGACACTGAGAACCCTTGGTTGAGATGATACTGCCCTTTTCTCGTTTCTGCAACTGGAGATGTCTTGAATATTCAAGATCTGATTCATTTTTTTCGCAAGGCATCTTTATCTGTTACCTTAGAAACAACTGCATAGACTCTGGAGATTCACAGCAGAACTGGAGAGTGAAGCACTATGATGACTAACTTGAAATGAAGGTTTGAATAAGTGTATGTTTGCAAAGCTCTCGTATTTTAAAGGATAATAAGGAGAAACGTGGGTTTTTTTTCTCTTAGAGTATTCCTGATATATTTACCTGACATGCTACATCTTATGGGCTACTCCTTTCTTGTAAGCAGGTGATAGTTTATACTGAATAGTATTCTGACTGGGAAATTCAAAATACTAACACGATATGCTTTCTGTCAGTTTACTCTGAAGAGTCACTGCTCACTAAAAGCTGAAAATTTATTAAAGGCCAAATAGTACTTTGAAATATGTCTACATAGCCTGCTCATAAATAGTAGAAGAAACTGCATTGGTAATTTTAATGCTGGGAATTGACTTTAAAGATTTAAAGGTGATGCAGATGGTATTTTCTGTGTCTTGCCAGTTGTCCGTAGGTGCTGCCCTATGCCACATACTGGTGCTGGCTGTCAGGAGTCGGCTGGAACAGATGTCAGTGAGGCACACTCTGAGACACAGCTCATGGCATGTAAACTGCAACCTCTTTCAGCAGCGTGTGGGAATAATTAGATCATCTGCATGGAAGAGAAGGAATGTCAGACCTCCTTCAGGGAGATGTGCATCAGGGAACAGACACCTGTGTGTCTATTCGGGGCAAACAAAGAGGAAAAAAATCTATTTTGCTCATATAGAGCTGAGAAAGGAACAAAATAGAAGATTACATTTTTGTTTCAGTAATGTGCATGAGAAAGAGTGACAAAGCAGAATTCCTGTATTTACTGTTCCTGTGGGAATGACCAGGAGGTGCTGTGATCTGTTGCTTCCCAAGTTACTCTCCTTAGTGTGAAGTTAGGCTGTTGAGACTGTGAGTTTTCCCTTACACAAGGCTCTATGTAGTGGAAATGGTATTTCCTGGAAACAAGCTACTAAGCCTGAGTATTGATTTCTTTCAGTGCAAGTTTGTTCAGTGTTAATTCTTGTTACAGAGCCAGTTCCTGGGGACTTCAAGTTTGTGTAGAACAGAGAAATCTTAAAGAGATTTCTTAGATTATTATTTTCATATGTTTTGATCAGTGTGCTCCAAATGCATTTGAAATATGTATGCATTTTTTTGTTGGCATTTAAAAAGTGGTCTTACAAGTTTCCAAACCTCTCGCAGTGTTACTTTCAGAGAAGTAGTGCTATGAATATGTCTGAAGGAACAGCATACAACGTACGAAGTTGTTAAATTTCCTGCACCAGAAAATCAGGAATGATTCTCATCATCGTCAAAATAATAGTTGAGCTCTAAGTAGCACTTAGTAACTGATTAATTCTTAATAGGTGATAATTTGTAAGTGATGATCTGATATTTCATTATCAGCATTATTATCTATTCCAACTGTCATTGTGGGGTTTGTCTCCTTATATTCTTATTTTTTTAATTTTTAATATCTTCTTAAGCATAATAATATTTTTGTGCATGGGAGTCACTGTCTACACTAGATTTTTAATATCCAATAAATTAATATAAGAATCAGTAAAAGGTAAACGAAAAAGCTGATATAATCAAAAGGTGTCTGTTCATCTGTTAAGAAGACTTGAAAAATGAGTCTTTGTTTTCTCACCCACTGACTAACTGTTCATTTCATTTTCCATGATTGAAGAGTGATCTCCAGCCTGATTAATGACAGACATGCTACACCTACGGCTTCTTCAAAGAGCTGCTCCACAGCAGACACACCTACGCTTTAGCCTAAAAGCAGATTTGTAGAACCAGGGCACATGAGAGAAGAGAAAAACCCTCTGCATGCACAGCAGACAAGATGTTCACTTTCTCACCTCTGACTGCTCTTTGGTAGCATGGCTTCCTTCTGCTCCTATAACCCTGCACCAGAAACCCCAGCCCAGAAAAACATCATTTCTTCTCTTATATGTTGTCCCTTTGAGCTCTAAGTCTGTTTCTAGAGCCCTGCCACATGCAAATTTCCTAATGGAGCACAAGTTCTATCATTCTTATTTTATTTTTATTAACAAAACCTATATTTGGACAGAAATCTAAGGCCGTGTTTAGAATAGCATTCTGCAGTTTGATCAAGTAACAGAACTCAAGGCCTTGTTTACAGGCTCGAAGGTGATTACCCAGCATGGGCAGTTCTTTAAAGGGGAAAAGACACTGCAGGTATGCAGTGCTAGGGACCATGGTTTTTGTGGTAAAGCTGAGGGAAGTACTGAAAAAGAGAACGGCAAGGTGTTTAGTGCAACATGTGAAGAGGCAGTTTCTGTTTGCAAGGACTTTTGAATGTAAACAGATCGCAGCTTTGCTGTTTTTTTTTCTGCTTCCACACTAATATTTTAAAAGGAAACCACTGGGATTGCCTCCTTAGTGGTGAGAAATCATCCACGATTTTCTTCCCCTCCGTGCTATTTGCAACTGTCTCTAGTGAAAAACCCTCACTTGCTAAGCATCCCAGTGTCTCTCTGACCCCGAACAAAATAATTGTTTGTGGTGCCCAGAGTGTATAAACTGAGCACACGCTGGATCTCTGAGCACATGCTTCTGAGCTGCCATTCTCTAGTGAGTTTGTATATCAAAAAAACCCCGAACAACAAAACGTGAAACCACATATACGTGTTTTTGAAAGACTAGATTATTGGTCTGTATATGGCATTAACTATCCATAAAAGTTACATTTGTCTTGCACAGAGCTGACTGAAGGTGACTGAGAAAGAGCATCAGTAATAAGCCCATCTCATTTTCAAGTTTCTAATAGCTATTTTTAATAAGCCTTCTTTTTCATTCGTGGCAAATAATATACTTGGTGTGTACAGTACTAAAATAATCTTAATAATTTTATAATTTTAATAAATCAAGTGAAACTGTCCCTCAATAAATATTTTTCCTTGAAGAGACTGATAGAAAACTTCTTCCTCTGTTTCAATGATGGTTCAAGGAACATCTGAAGAATCTAATTTTTCCTTCTCTTGTGGAGGAAAGAAAGCCTTATTTTTCATTAAAGAACAATGGGAAAATCCGAATGATCTGCACTTAAAGAATTCATGTGCAGAGCATGATGCAATGAGCTATCTTGAGTAGAGGAGGAGTAGGTGTGAAATGTCTAACGACTTCAGTGTAAAATGTTTCTCACATCTAACCATTGTTAAGATTTCAGAATTTTCCCATTCACCCTTAAGAGGAAGCAAGACCTTTGGAAAATGTTATGACAAGAAAGGAAGGGAGGAAAGGAGGGAGAGAGATAAGCCTAAAAATAACAAGTAGGGTAGGGCATTTGTCTAAGATTATCCCGTCCTGGCCTGAAATCCCTGCCTTGAAGCAGGCTCAAAGGGTAAATCCACATGGTTCAATGAAGTACAGCACAGACACCCAAGCTGGCTTGCTCAGAGCTAGATCACACCCTGGAAGCAAAGGAGTTGCACTAACTGTGGATGGTGTTGAGAAACAGCGAGAAATACACTGAGGAAAGCACTGCACTGAAGTGGAACAGCCAGGCTGCACACCAGTTCCATAACAGATCTGCTTTTAGCTCCATCTTGTAAAAATATTTTGGCCTGCCTATGATTGCAATTTATATCCAGAGTATGCTGCAATACCCTACAAAATGATGCTTAATGCACAGAGATAATGTATTTTATTACTCGTAATAATTTCACAATGGTATAATAATTATTAATAACATGGAATATTTAATTTCTATACTATTTTACAAATACTGTCATTTTATAGTATAAATTGGAATGCCTTACTTGTGACTAGTTATTTTATTGTCTGAGTGAAACCAGTATAACTTTCTAAAAATGCAAACTATGACTGCTTTTATTTCATGTTGCTTTATAAAGATGCCATATGGAAGAACTATTAATACACTTTATGTTTCTCTGCCTTAGGGCTACTCAGGATTAAAATATTATTTTTTCATTAATAAATTAAAAAGTATAGATTATGGGCATTCCTAAAACCTTTCTATAGTGAGAAAATGTAGACAACTACATTGGTTCAATTTTTAAGAATTTTGAAAGCAGTAACTTTCAAATACCAAACAGAAGCTTTTTTGAATTCTGTGGTGGAAACCTTCTGGAAATATGAATAATATAACAATCTCCTAATTTTTACTACAAACAGAATATATTTATATGCCTGATAACAGAAAGAGGGTTGTTATTATTATAGGTGGGGTTTTTTAAACATAGGTTTTCTAAACCTGAAAAAGGCTCTGGGATATCTTGTCAATTCCTGTTAACACCCTTGCTTATCTATCTTTTAGGATAAGGGCACCATCTTGTGTTCAGAGTAAACAGGTGTTGCAAAGCAGAAGATATTACATTATAAAGAATTCAAGAACTGTAAAATTTGTTTGTATCTTAAGATACAAGGTATTCTTTCGCATAGCACTTACATCCATAGAAAGAAAATATCATCATTAAAAATAATGTAGAATGAAAATGTTTGAAATTTTTAATATTGAATACATTATTACATAAAACTATTATTTTATATAAAAATAATTATTGGTTCAAATCTAAAGTAGAAAAAGAACTTTTAATAATATTTTTCTTTAATTAGTGATTTAATTTAGATTAGAGTATTTTTGTGCTGTAAAAATCAAAGAATTGATTAGAGACTTCATTTTATTAAAATATATCAGATTGAATTATATGTGTAGTTCTAATTTTCTCAGTTGCGTTATAATTGTTCATCGTGCTGAATATGCTATCTCACTTATTTCTAGACCAGTACCTTGGCAGAGCTTGACTTACGGCAGCCTTGTTTCACAGGAGAAATAACAGAATTGTGTGTTCCCAGCTCTTACTTTTAATCTAAGTGCAAAGTCAGGGTTTTGTCAGAGAGCCACCAAAGCATGGAAGGGACTCCAGAATATGGTCTAGTCCAATCCTTTTGCTCTAAGCAGGGTCAGCTGCAGCAGGTGGCTCAGGGCTGTGCCCAGTTGGGTTTTGAATATCTTCAGTGTTGGAGACACCACAACATCTCTTGGTAAATCAGCTCTTGCACAGTATTTGACAAGCCTCAAACTAAAAGTTAGTTCTTGCACATCAAGTGAATTTCCTGTATTTCCTTTAGTGCTCATTGCTTCCTGTCTTGTCACTGGACGTTGCTGAGAAGAGCCTGTCTCTGTCTTCTTTACTCCCTCCCAGTGGCTATTTGGGTGCCTTGACAAGAGCCTGCTCAAGCCTTCTCTGCTTCAGGGTGAACAGTTCCAGCTTTCTCAGCCTCTCTTCACACCTCTGATGTCTCAAGCCTCTAAAGGCCTTCATGGCCTCTTGCTGGGCTCACTGCAGTATATCTGTGTCCCTTTTGTGCCGAGGAGCCCAGAACTCAAAGCAACATTGCAGATGTGGTCTCAACAGTGCTAAACAGAGGGGAAGGAACATATCTCTCAGCCTGCTGACAATTCTGTTTTTAATGCAGCCCAGGATAGCAGTGGCCTTCTTTGCCATAAGGGCACATTGCTGGTGTGATTTTCAAGGTGATTTTCAAAGTGACATTATTGCATACCAGAACCTTTTCTGCAAACTTTCTTTCTAGTTGGTCAGTCCCCAGCACATACTGGTGCATGGAATTGTTCCTCCCACAGCACAGGACTTTACACTTCTTTTTGTTGATCTGCTTGAAGTTCCTGTTTGCCCAGCCCATTGAGGCCTCTATCAGCATGACTTTTCAGAGATAATCAAGAGTGGCTTCACAATGATATGAGTCACCTACCGGGGGCATCACATCAGGACCCAGGAGTTCATGTCTGTCCAGCTGATTAAATATTCCCTAACCTCGTCACCTTCCACTCAGAGAAGTCATATTTCTGCTGGGATCATGCTGCCCTACTGCCACCACTTACATGTATCCTTTCTATGTCTGAGTTTAGTCAGGAGCTCATTGTCCATCCATGCAGGATAACTGCTACCTTCACTTGATTTTCACCCTGTCTGGATAGACAACTGCTGAGCTTGGAGGAGGTGATCTTACAGAATCAACCAACTTTCCTTGAACCCATGTCTTTCCAGGACCACCTCCCACGGCATTTGTCCACCCAGACCCCTCAACAGAGGACTTTTCCTATTCTGAGGCCCAGAATCATGATTGTGCTTTTTGGTTTATTCCTTCTTTGCAGCATCCTGAACTCCATCATCTCATACTCCAGACATTCACGTTCCCAACTGATCCTTCTTTATAAAAGTATGAGGCACGGCAGAGCTACCCTCATCAGCTGCTTGAATACCTGTGTCAGGAAGTTATCAATGCACTCTGGAAACTTCCTGGATTGCTTGTACCCTGCTAGGTTGCCCTCCACAGATATCAGGATAAGGATCAGGGCCTATGATCATGAGCCTGCTTCCAGCTGCCTGAAGAATATTTCATTGACTTCTTGTTTCTGATCAAGTAGTCCAGACATGAAGTACAATATTGGTAGCTTTCCACTGCGCTTTCCACAAATTATGACCAAAAACTCTTTGGCTCCTCACCTGGGTGAGCTTTCTGCATTCCTGCTCCTCTCTCATATAAAAGGCATTTATATAGCGATGGAGAAGACCATGAAGTGATAGAGTACGGTTCTGGTGTGTGGAGGTGTTGTGCTGCTTTATCTAGTTGAAGTTAATGGTAGCGGTAGTTTCCTTTTGTGGAAACATCCACAAAGTTGCTGTCACATACTGCTTGATTCCACTGCCATCCTGGGTTCTTTAATACCTTTAGGAATGGATCAGGACCAGATCCATCTCACTGTAAAAGAATCTGGTTTTCTACCAGTTCATTTATTTTTTGTTATTACTAGAATGTCCTTGATGTAGCATCCCAAGACTCCTTTGCTGTGCCTTTTATTGGGCAAAAACCCAAATTCCTCCAATGTACAACAGGACTGATGAGTTTTCAACTTCCCTTGATGCTTTCATTCATTCCAACAAAATATCTTAATGGTGAAGGGGGGAGAAATATATTGACTTCTTGTCCAGCTTAATCCCTCTGGATTCATGTGACCACAGAGAGGACTTGGCTATTTTAACTTTATAAACGTGAACAAGAGAGGACTGTTTGTCATTAGTTTTCTGAATCTTACATTTGGATTTCTCTCATGCTGAGTTTGTTGTACTCACTCTGAAATTGTTTTACTTCACTATTCATCTTGTTTTGTCATTTATTCACATGCCATTTCTTTTCCTCCACCATTCAATAGCACAATTTAGGAAAACTTGAATTCTCATTCTTTTTTCTTCCTCTCTCTCGCCTTTCATTTCCAGGTATCCCTGTCACCTTTTGCATAATTATTCCTTCTTAAATCTGAGAAAAAAAGGTCTTTTTTATTGCTCTTTATTTTTCTGTCATCTGTGAAACATTTCCTAATATTTTTCATTTGATAGAAAATCTGGATATTTCTTTCAGTGCAAAATAAAATAACCAACTGACATTGGTTTTTCCTGTAGGGTTCTCTCTTCCTCTTCCTTTCACTTCCTTGCTACCTTCCTTTAGTTCTCCTTTTCTACTTACCACCATTACACTTCCAAATTCAGACAGCACTCTGTTCTTCTCACTTCACTTCTAATATCCTTCATGTCACTCTGAATGTTTTTTGGTGTTCTGGTCTTTTGTTGTTTGTTTTCTTTGTGGCTTTAATAGTATAACCTATCCTAATTCTGCAAATGTTTGTTTGTTTGCTTTTGTTTTTAATATTTCCTATTTGTTCTCGTGTCCTTCCTTGGACTTTCTCTGTTTGATATTTGAGTCTTCTTTTTTGGTACACTTTGTATTTTGAATGTGTGGCTCTTTAGATCTTAGGTTTCTCACTTTTTTTTTGTTGCTTAGAGTAGGCAGTGAGACTGTTTCTGCATGTGGGAAACATCCTAGAAGATCCTCACCTTGCCTGGAAACAGGGATTGCAGCTAGTGTGTGAAAGGATGATTATGCCTCTGATGTGTTACCTACGTGATGTGTCACAGCATCATGATGTGGTACAGCATCCTCCAGGCTCAGATTTCACTGTCCCCAAATGACAGCAACAGATAGAGAAGGAGTGTCCCTAAGAATCCTTCCTTCCTGATATGCGTGTGTGCTCTTCTGATATGTCCAGCATAAAGTAGAATCCTATTTGTAACAAACTTAAACTGTGACCAGGCTCACTGGACCTCAGGAGATGGTATACCAGATCTAAAACCAAAAATTGAACAGTGGACAGGCTGGTTGATGTCTTCTGCGTTGGCTAAGAGATACAGTATATGTATAGTGTTATATCCGAGTGAGTGGTTGCATATTTGGGAGTGTGCACTTTGATTTTGATGGCATTTACTATTTGCTTAACACACCATAACTGCTCCAAATAAGGCAATTATGGATATCTTAAACACTTGTTGGTAAGTGGATTTCTTGACATGATATATGGAGTCATTAACTTCTACAATATAAATCCTTTGTACTGTCCTTCGTTTGCAAACCACTAAACCATTATCTCTGTTAAGCATTTATGTTGTCGTAGGAGCTGCTTCTAAAGTTGCAGAGCAGAACAATTTCCATGAAGTATCAAATTCAAAGTATCAGTAATATGAGCATCATAACTGCTTTCTGATTAGTTAAGGGTCTTATTTTATTTTTTAACTGTCCCTTAAAAATAATTATAATAATGCTTTTGGGTTTCCTGAACTAAAAAATATGTAAGTTTATTTTTGACAGTTTAACACTGATAGAGTTTTTAGCTCTTCTAAATTATGGAAGGTTTTCTGGTTTGAAGAAGAGATATGAGGAGTAATTTATGTCTGCTATATTATACACTTTTGGAGTAGTATCTTCATAGCCCCAACACCTAATGATCTCCCAGCACTTCCGTAACACCGCAGTTTAGCAGCGTGTGCAGTACCTTCCGAAGGCTTTCAGGCAGTTTCTTCACAGTAATAATATATAGCCATCAGTAAAACCATTTTCCTGCAGTTTTAATCTGCATGATTCTTCTAGACCATGGGCTTCAGGGACACTGAAGACTGTTGTTCTTTTTTGTCTTAATACTTGTGATTGAAGGGGTGCTTCTTAACTGTAGCCTTTTCCATGACTAAAAGGTTTCTAGAATAATTTTACTTTGTGTATAAATGTTCAGGCATTGTTGATATGCGCCGTCAAGTGCATATCTTCTTTGAGTGACATGTTTTCTTATAAAATTGCAGTTTCAGTGACAAACTTTAAAAGACACTGTTTACCATGCATTGGATCGGTCTGGGATACAGTTAACTCTTTTTGTAGCATCCCATAATGTGATACATTCTGGATCTGTGGTTGAACTGTTAACACATCGATGACTTCCCACCAATGTTTGGAAGCCAATCCATTACACCCATAAGAGTCATGCTAGGGGAAGGTTCAGTCATTTTAGACAAAACTGAGAACCTCTTGCCACAGAATAATAAACAGTCTGTGACTTGAGTGCTCTCCACGCTGCATGTCAAATATTTAATATGCTCAAGGAGCATGTGTTGTGTAGCTTTTTCCTATTACAGAATACATGTCCACTCCTAGATGTGTTTGTTAAACTGAATGATTTTCTAATTAATGTAATTTCTTATTTCTCTCATTTTTAGCCCCTTGTGAAGCCAACACGTTCTTTTGCCACAGTAATATGTGCATAAATAATACACTGGTCTGCAATGGACTCCAGAACTGTGTGTATCCCTGGGATGAAAACCACTGCAAAGGTAACATGTAGAACTGAGAAAGTTGTCATTTGCACTCCATGAGATATGGCATATGATCCTCAGTTTCTTGCTAAGTATGTGCCAGGTGGGTGAAAGCTCAGGAAGAGTAATTCAGAGAGAGCATACATGGAGCAATAGAGAAAATTAAAGATGGTAAAAAATGCCAGTGGATTTTACTTTCAGTGTTTTCATTTTTTTATCTGGTGTTGCATTGGTTATCGCCTGCTGGCTGGTTACATGCTTCTAGGAGGCTTTCTTGTCGCTTGGTCTGTTTTTCATACAATCTAAAGTATAATTAAAGGTAGTATTTTGGTTCCTTTGCCATAGTTACCTTTGTAGTGGAGTAACATATAAGTACCAGGTGTCTTTTAGCTGCATGCTATGCCCATAATAGCCCAGGTGGTCTTATAAAGGAAGGTAAAGTGGATTTAACACTGTAAGAAAGCAACCAAATCTACTTATAATCAAGTGAAATTGAAGTGCAAGGAACAAGCATAGGAAATCAGATGTAATATTCATTTCACAGGCAGGGAATGATGTTCCTACCTATGTGCTGACAATGGTTTCTAAATATTGCTATGGTTCTGTTTAAAACAAAACAAAAAAAAAAACAAAACAAACCAACCCCAAAGCAGCATCTGTGTTGTCTTCAGGGAAAAGAGCTTAACTAACTTACATTGTAGGCTAAGGGGAGAGTTCGCTTCTGTCTTGTATCCCCCTGTCTCCCCCCTACTGCAGATTTGTTCCTGGAAACATGGGATATGCTGAATTTAGGAACCAATCAAGAAAAAATTCAGAATGAGGTGGATTAGCAGCCAGCCCATAAGTCTACTGAAGCCTGTAAAATCCTGACAAGCAGTGCAATAGGGTAAAACACAAATGAATACGCATACTTCAAACGAACATAGCTAAACTGTGGCATAGCATAATATTCTTTGAAGAAACTAAACATACAGTTGGGAAATAATTATCCATTCTCTCATTCTTCACAACAGAGGAAAACAGAAAACCTTCACCACTCTTCAGTTTCCAGAACGATTTTCATCTTTCCTTCATTAAGTATCTTTTATCAGGTCTTGTGCATTTATCCTCTCTTGTTTTTCTGACTTTCAGCAAAAGGAGGTTTGCTGATTCCAGCAAAAACGTTGTTTGCTGTAGTGTTGCTTTTTCTAACTCTGCTTTTTCTCCAGAGTCTGTGTCAGTCAGTTAGAGAAACACTGAGTGAATCTACAAGCATAGACAATGAACCACTGAAGAGTTAAGTTTTGGTATCTAGGAGATTATGAAGAGACGAATGTTACTGTTTTGGTGCCAATAACTTTCATTTCAAAGGCTTTTTGTTAATTCCTTTTATATGTTTTAGGTTGCCAGGAAAGTTACACTAAACTGGGTGTTGAAACTTAACCACAGTTGTCTTGCTATGCCTGAGAGAGACCGATGCAAATGCTTTCAACTTGAATTTCTACAAGGCTCAGTCACCATCTCATGTCTGCAGCCTTGCGAAAGCAAATCACAGAGAAAGATACACAAGAGAAGGGAGAAACTGGTTTTATTTCATTATCTTACTGCATTTTTCTGCTTCATTCGCAATGCAGAATTTGCTGACTAATTTATTAGAGGCTCTCGAGTAAAGGGTAGTAGGTATGATCAGCTTTTGGATTTTTGCAGCTGTTTAGAAAAGTCTTGGTAATTTATAGAAAAAAACCAGAAATAACTTGCATCAATTATTTTTTTCCCTTTCTGAAATCTAAATTTGAATAACTTCTATTTTCTCCTGATTTAGCTTTTTCATTGAACTTTGTCAAAATTCCCACTTAGCTCACAAATATTCGAACTTAAATCCCATAAAATCTTGTTCTTTCATTGAACCTAATGTCCTAGCTGCATATATTTACTGGAAGAGACAAAAAATAATGAAGAGAACATCTGTAACAGTCTTGGGGGCTTTAGCAGGCAAATGGAGTTCAGAGGTGACACTGAAGCCATCTGCTTGTTATGGTGGTTGCTTTTTATAAAAAAAAAATTAAATAATTCTTTCATTTAATTAAGCTTGCAATATACCCTGAATAAATAAGTTTCCAAGTGAATGGGCGCACAAAGGATTTGTGTGTTGCTTATTTGGCTTTCACAAATACCTGATTTCTTCCTCTTTTCTTTTTTTGTTGGTGAGATTAATTAAGTGAACTCAGATATAGACTAGGCTCAGCCTTGCAGTAATCTGTGAACCCATCATAGTTGTTTTTATTCTTGAACTGCAATTAATGCTGTGTTTTTGTTTGTTTTTATTTTATTCCCTGTCACACAGAAAAAAGAAAAGCAAACCTATTGGACCAACTTACCAATACCAGTGGGACTATAATTGGGGTGACTTCTTGCATTGTGATCATCCTCATTGTTATCTCTATTGTAGTACAGATCAAGCAGCCTCGTAAAAAATTTGTCCCAAGGAAAACAGACTTTGATCAAACAGTGTTCCAGGAGGTGTTTGAGCCACCTCATTATGAGTTATGCACCCTTAGAGGGACGGGGACTACAGCTGACCTTGCTGACGTTGCAGATGACTTTGAAAATTATCATAAACTGCGGAGATCCTCTTCAAAATGCATTCATGACCATCACTGTGGATCACAAGTGTCTAGTATTAAGGGCAGCCGTAGTAACCTCAGCACAAGAGATGCTTCTGTCTTGACAGAAATACAACCCCAGCCTGTAAAACCACTTGTTCAGCCCATGAACAGGAGAAATATTCTTGTCATGAAGCATAGCTACTCACAAGATGCTGCGGATGCGTGTGAGATAGACGAAATCGAAGAGGTGCCAACCACAAGTCACAGGCTATCCAGACATGATAAAGCTGTTCAGCGGTCAGTATCAATAGATTTTTGATGAAGACTATTGTGTAAGGACTTGATTGCCCAAACATATTCACTCTTTGTTCAGTAAAGACATACTTTCTTTCTTCTTTATTTATTGTTTAAATTTCTGTTTCCTGATAGCACATGGCATTACATTATCTCACTTTCTGTCTCTCTTTCTCATCTCTGCTCCTCTTTCCTGAAGGATCCTGTATCTCTCTTTTACCTTTCTACTTTATTTCTTTCTTTTTCTTTTGCTGTTTTACATATACCCATGTGCATACACATGCACCTCAACAGAGAACAGGTACAATTTTTAAAAACCAAAGAAGATTGTGTGAATTTAGTTTTTGGAACAGCCACATACACGTGGTTTCCTTGTAACTGAGGTGGCCTTGAATATCGTCCACTGCTGGTCTAACCATCTCTAAATAAATGCATCAATAAGTAAAAGATACGTGTATCTATTTTGATGCATGACACAAGAATGAGGAACACATTCCTGGGGTAAGAAAACCCCTTTTTTCGTGGAACATTACCTTTTATGTAATGAATGACAATATTTCCAAAACTTTACTGTATCTATTCCATTATTGATCACAGTATTTTGGTTTGTCGTATTAACATAGACAGACAGATTAGAACACGAAACAACATAGTGAACTCATATATTTACATATAAGACTGAAGTTAGAGGGAATCTTTCTAATCAATAAAAAAAGCAGTCATGCATCATATTTTTAATGAAAGAACGATTTCTTCTGTATATTGCACCTTGAATGACTGTAAACATGAATGACTAAAAGTTTACAAGTAAAAGAAAAAGAAAACCAGAAATATTTGTAAAAGAACACACAACCTTTTTTTTAATATATTTGTGTTTTCTCTTGCATGCATTATTTATGCATTTCTTGTGACTGTTTACATGCCCTCCATATTTTCTTTGCACATTGAGACATTTCTTTCTCTTAGAAAAAAAGTTATTTGGTTATATTAATCCAATTGCATGTCTATGTAAATTACTTCATGAATATCGATCAGATTATCAAAGTGTACTGTTTATTAAGTATCTATACTGTTTATAAGTATCTCTATGCATATATTTCTTTTTCTCTATGCAAACACTATTATTTTGAATGAAATAGCCATAACATTCCAGGTTCTGCCTCATTGGGTCTCTAAGCAAACATGAGTCTGAGTACAACACAACTAGGGTCTAAGAGAAAAACCTGAGGTAAGTAAACATACCTATACAGCAATTGAATCATCTATTGCTTTCCATTTTATTTGTTATATTGCTAAAATGCATATTAGGTCTCAAATTGTATGTCATCTTGTATGGAGTCAGGTTTGAATGCTAAAAAAACAAATGGTAGATGACCACTTTAGCATTGCAAACTAAGCAAAATCTGTCAATTCCTTATTCTTGACAGAATTACAGTCAGCCCCTAGCTAAAAACAATCTTCATTCCAACCGCATTATAAAGTCATGTACTTTGCATGGCTATTGTGTTTCATTTATTTATTTCTTAATTATTATTTATGGAAATAAAAGGTAGAGTCCCCACATGTGAAATTGAATGTAAAACTTGGCAATTTAACTCAAGTCAGTAAGATGTGGAACTACTTGTTTTCAGTTTATTTTCATTCATCCCATCTAGTGAAGTGTTGGGGGAAGAGTGTGTGTGTTAGTACTGATAAATTTAGAGATTCTGTAGCACTAAGGTTAATGTTTTCAAATTAAATTTACTTTTTGGAGTCTTTTCCTAGACTTTTCATTTTGCATAATTTTTATCAGCGCTTAATAAACATAATCTCGGATGTTTATAATGGAGTTGTAGATAGCTACTAGTCTGTCAGTTTATATATGTGTATATATAAACATAGATATGTGTATATACATTTTTATGTGTATATATGGATAAAGCAATTTTGCAGTGAAAGAATCCATTAATGGTTTTATTGCCTGTAGATGGTTTAAATAAATATTTTTTCTGCTTTTTTTTTCTTCAGAGAGAGAATATTTTATCTTTGTTTTGATTCCAGACAACTATTCATGCAGTCATGCAAACTCTGAACGGAAAATTCTATAATGACCTATCTCAGCTGTCTGACAGAGAGAGTGGGCAATTTTCCAATTTAATTTAATTGCCTTTATGCAAACTTAAGAAGTATAGACATGTCTTACCTCCTTAGCAAGATATTCCCATTGCACAAAAATATATTTCCTTTGTAATTTAGTTGCTGACCACCAAGTGCTCCTTAGTTTTAAATATATTTGGAGATTTGCTGAAAACTTGAGGAAGAAATTAGTTCCTGAGACTGTCCAGTTTGGTTTTTTTGAAGTCATAGTTTTCTTTAAGTTGATTTGTTTTATGTCTGTTATTTACTTGTATGTAGTGTGACATGCGGAAGAAGATTTACATTGAAATTTTGTTATATGTACGTTGTTTTCATTATATAGACTGCTTGAGAATAGTGCGCTCCTGGGTGATTTTGAACATGCTACAATGAAATGTGAAACTATCGTCCTTGGAAACACCAGCTAGAGGTTTTATGGACTCTCTGACCAGCTATTCTCTTATCACGAAAAAATTCAGCAGTGTTGAGTAAAATTACTAGAAGGCAATAAGACTTTGGTTATTATGCTTATCAGTCATTTCTCTTTTTCTTTTTCTCTCTTCTTTTTGTTGCAAGTAAAATTCCCAATTTCAGGAACAATTTATTGAAATCAGGTATTTAGCCATTCATAATCACTTCAATAGAAACGTTTGTTGGATAAGCATCTAGCAATATGACTGAATTTGACATTGATAAATTAATCTGCATGTATGTTACTGAATATTTGAGTTGGCAAAAATCCCTTTATTAGATACATTGTAAAAAGCATGCATTCACAGTTATTGCTGTTACTGTTCCATTCTGTGTCATATGCTTGCTACTTGTAACTTTTTATATAAAAATACATAAAACAATGTATAATAATTTCGTACCTTGAGTTTAATGCAATGTTTTCTTTTACCTAATTTACCGGTCCTGTGTAATTCAGGAGATTAAGATCAAAATGTAGCTTCTAGAAACTTGAAACACAGATATAGTAGAGAATCAACTGTCTCTCATCCCTCACTTACTGAATAGAATACACTAATTTTTTTAAAATTTAAGCGAATTCTTAATAGGCTGATCACCTAATTTCAGTTAAAAGGTTTGTGATAATCTGTGTATTCAGTTCTGTACTCTTAACTAATTTATTTCCATGGCAATTATTAGCAAGTTTGCTTCAGTATGGTAAAGTAGCAGATTTTTGTCAGTTACACGAATGGTTGGGTTCCAGTTTTAGAAATACAGACATAAACCACTTCCTTATGCAAGATAAAATTATATTTCTAATTCAAGCTGTAAGTATTAGTAACCAACACCAAAATCAAATTTGAGAGGTTAGGTTATTAAGGAATTGTTATAGGATGAAGACTACACTATTATGTAAAGTTGAAAGCCCCCTCATCTAAGAACTCAATAACCATGCATAAAATCATAGTTTCATTATCTGTTTCAAGTGTATCTTCCAAATTCTCTTCCAAAACAAATCTCAACTCCTTCTGAAACATCTTGTGTCATTCATGGTTGTTAGGTTTTTCTGCATAAAAATGTTGTGAGATTTATTGGAAGAAGTGTAAAGAATTCCATCTATCTTCCTAAAATATAAGTACATAAGAAAAAAGATAACCTAAAAGACTGACATAAAAAATAAGGTGATCCATATGATCTATTTAAACATATGACAAAATTTGCATAATTAAAAATACAGAAAATCTGATTTCTACAACTGTTACTTAGTAGTGACATGAGAAGAAGGGTTTCAGGTATTTGACTACTTTTTTATTTACAATGTATTTTACAACTACTTTTTTAGCTTGAATAATTTGATTGTTATCGCACATTAGCCATCCTCTGTCCTCTGCAGTCATTGAGAGTCATTGAGTCATGCCTCGGTTATATGGGTTTGCATCATGCACTAATAGTTCATTTCCAGATCAGTATCTCTTCACAAGTTCATACGATTTATCAGGTTTTTTTCCTTAACCTTTCCAAGTCCTAGCTCATCATCCTTTTTTAAAGTATATTATGTTAAGATATTTGCCATATCCATGCTTCAAATGGATGCATCCGTGCATCCATTATAAAATAAGAGAATAAATAAATAAATGAAGAATGAAAGACTTGCTAAAAGAAATGCATATACATGCAGACACTTGGATGTATATTTATAAATATTTACTATTGGAGTTAGTGTATAAATAAATACATAAGGAGAAATCTAAATATGAATTTAGCTTTGAATTAATTAGATTGGTCTCACAGAAAAATGCTGAACTTGGTTTTTCAGAGTTGCTGTGTATTTATATTCAAGTGCCTAAATCCCACTGTAATACAGAGTTTGTCTAGTCCCTCCTAGACAAGTACACAATAAAACGAGTTTTAAGATTTTTCCAGTGAAGTGTTAACTGAAAGAACTGAACTGGAGAAGACATGGATATTAATTACATTGAATGTGCACCCTTGCTTTCTTTTAAAAATATCTAATTACGCCACAGAAAAAGAAGGGAGAAACATAAAATGCTGTGCAAACAGAACAAGTCAAGCAAAGTGAGAATGGTAATGCTTGATCCTGGAAACTCCTTTAGAAACATATTGTCTAATAGCTAGGTATACCCTTAAACAAAAACCATCGTAAGTGACAAAATATGTGTATACTGGGGTAACAGGGTCAAATTATATCTATTAAAAATATATAAAAAATAAATTTAAACCCAGATAAAATCCTATAATTGAAATATTTAATTTCAAGTAATTAAATTCTTTGTATAGTCAGTGTAAATAATAGCCTAGTCCACTATACCACAAACAGTAAACATAATATTTGCTTCATATCTCACAATAGTAGGATATCTTAATGTGATTTACGAAACTCACAATATTGAAATAAAAGGGGTTGTTGCTGGAAGCAAACAGTTTTCCTTTCCTATTAGTATTCTTCATTATTATGAAGCCACTTGTTTAAAACCAAAAGGAAGTTCAAACAAGCTTTTCATTTCATGGAAAGGAAGTTTGGGTTGCTAAATTAACACAACTATATGTGTTAATATTGTATAACACAGTAAATTACTGTGGATTATCTGAGCTCCTAGTCCTAGCTTCATGCATTTTATGTCATGTTTGCCTTAAGCTAAAACTAAGAAAGATAGTTACTAGATAATTTTGGTTTGACTGGAGCAATGAGTGTGATCTATGGACATGTTAACAGTATGCTTATTTCTTACATACTTTCTAAAAATGAGGTTTTGTTATCATTGTGCATTGAAATATTGTTTATAGTTTTGTGTTGTTTATTTTTTTTCCCCGCCATGGGTGCAGTGATATATATCTACTTTTCTTTTCGCATGAAGAAAGTGTATTGGGTGTGAACAACCACACCCAACCATTTTTCTCTGCTCCAGGAAATATGGCCTTTTCAATTTGTCAAGAACTCTCTGTAGCATCATTTAAAAATCTCACTAAGTACATATTGTAAATCATTCTCATTTAAACTTTTTCTATTTTCACAATTCTAAAAACAGCTTGGAAAAAAAAAAAGGCTCTGATAAATGTTAGCAACTTATCCTTCAATATTTCTCAATTTTTATTCTGGAGATATTCTCTTGAACTTATCAACAATGTAACCAGTGAGAGGGAATAAGAGAAAGTAGAAAGGTTTCTTGTTAAAGAGAAATTGTTAACACCCACACCCACTCACCCCCCGAAACAAAAATCAGACAAATTAAAGAAACACAAAACAGCATTATAATTAGAAGAAGAATATAAAGGACTTTTGCTCATACCTACTCCCAAATTTGCAAACACATTTAAGAGACATAAATTCTTTAACCACCAAATAAAAACATACTGTTCATGTTCAGCTCCAAAAGACAGAAATAATATTTCGTAGAACACTGTCTTAAAACCAATAATTTGGCCTTTTTTGTGTGTCTTCTACTTTATGTATAAATCTCCCTGATACCACAAAGATATTTCAGTGCAGGGAGCACAGCTGAAGTACTAAGGCATATACAAAGGACAAAAGCTGCACCATTCAAAACTCTTTTGAACACAGAAGTTTGTATCTGATCTGAAAATCTCTTATCTCCTCCCTTCTGACTCAGCATTTGATGTGAAGTCTTACACTCATGACTCCACTGCTCTTCATCATCACCTTAGGATCATCTCTCTTTACTCTTCGATGATCACTTTACATCTTTATCACTTTCTGGTTTTCATTTCTGTCCACAGTGAGTTTAGTTCAAGTTTAGTTCTGTTCCCATCTCACCTCAAAATTCACTGAAAATGCTGAAATCCTACCTGCTCCCTGCCTTTGTGTTACCCTCGCATCCACCAAGCTCTTTCCCATCTGTCACTTTAGAGCCGTCTTAATCATACCTTGTCTATAAACAGCAAAATGAAAACATGAGATCTCAGCATATCCTAATCACCCTCAGCTTATGTAGCACAACAAAAGCTATGAAGGTGCACTGGAACGGACAGGAGGATGGGCTCATTAAGCAAACTGGATCTGCATTTTAATGACTGTGCATCAGTGTTGTCTGGGCTGTCTATTTCCATGTGTTGGCATGACTGCTCCTGTGAGAGCCACACCTCAGTGTTCCTCCACTGTTTTTCTTCTCCCAGTTTGCACCATCGTCAAACCATTTCCAGCACTTCTGTGTTTTCTTCTGTGCTGTATTTATATTATTACGTATCTCCACACAACGTAAATCCTTGTCCTAGCCTCCTTCACATACCTATTAAAACAGTGCATAGCCTGGCAAACAGCTGCCAATGGTGTGGCAGAGCTATCATCAGTAAGGTAAGACCATCAGCTACCAGAAGAAGCAGGAGTTGCTGCTTGCATCCATTTTCTTTCCCAGGAAAAGGAATTGTGCTGATCCACAATCTATCTCCAAACAAGGTTACTATGGGGAAAAAAGGGAAGATGCTATCCCCTTCAAGCAATGAATCCTAACCGGGAGAAGAGAGACAATTTAAGAAGCCTACGATGAAAAATGGAAAGAATAAGACTGCTTAGGTTTCTTTACCAAAGTAACAGTCCAGACTGACACTGTGCAGCAGCATTTCATCTCTTCAGTCTCAGATAAAGGAAAACTGCAGTTCAAGCCTACTTTATCCCAAGGAGAAGGATGCCACAACTGTGAGTATCAATTCTATTCAGAGCTCTGGAAGGACTTAAGAGTTTCTTGCATAAATGTAAGCAGACAAGGACTTACTGGGCCTATGAGGGTAGTCTTGTGCTGCCACATGCAGCATCTGCAACATCTAGTTATTTAGATCTTTTAAGTTTGCCATTATTCAGTCAGTCCTCCTGAGCTCCAGAAAGACACATAATAAACACACTTAAAAAATTGTGGCTTTACAGGAAAGCAATTTCTTGGTATTTGGTTTAGTTTGATGTGAAAAGTACCCATGGAGCTTGATGTGGCTATTGTGAAAAAAAAAAAATACGTGCCTTTTTTTGCACAGATGCTAGATTAATATATCTAGTTAAATGAACTATTCAGTTGGATCAGCTGCATCCCTAAATGAAAACACCTTTCATCTGAGATTTTACTTATAAAACTGCAGTGCCTGATTCATGCTTTAGTCACATCCTCCTTCTAAATCCTGCTTTTTTCTGAGTTCCGTGAAAGTTTTAGTTAGGAAAAATCAGTTTGTTGAAAGCGAATGACTTTCGCCATCTTTAGCGAAGCCAAAAATATGATTTATACTGGGGAAGGAGAGCTTCATTCTTATTTCTTAGTGCTAGAGGAGTTTTGAACACAAGTAGTCTGCTCTTTCCCTTTGTTTTAAAAATCAGTAATTCAAAGCGAAATTAATGCTCTATACTTAAGTGATCCATGGAAGTTTGAAAAGGAAAGTAAAACAATGAAAGAGAACACCAGAAATCTAAAGTAAGCATATTTTCCCAACGATCAAAGCAACAATAATATTTTCAGAAGTTACAGTTGAACCCTTGGTTACTATACAAGCCAAATCTTAGCCTTCATTTTTGTAATAAATTTTATATTATCATATGACAAAGTTCAGCTGAGGAATATGAGCCGTTTTATATTTGTATACAAATTTAAAATTATAAATTTAACACTTAAAAATCTGTAAGGTCCTGATATCCTTTATTTTAAACATAACTAATTTTGCTGGTCAGAAAGAATTACTGTCTTTCTTCTTTTTTCAGAGCCAAGACTCTGCATTTTGAGTTTTCCTTGCCAAATGGAAGACATTTTTAATTCCTTTCCAGCTTTTTCACTCCCACATTCTACTGACTGGTTTTGGTGTAGAAAACACCCATGGGGTGATTTTGTTTGATATTCTGAGCATATCTGGCACCTCTTTAGTAATGAAACAGTACATTACAGCTCTGCCTGCAGGAAGAATTTCTTCAACTGTTATCTAAGTTGCATGGCAAAGATCCAGGCCCAGAAACTTGTGCTGTTATTTGAGAATAACTTTAGTGACATAAGGTATCTTGCTAGTTTTTAGTGTCTTGGTAGAAAGTCTACACTAATCTAGGCAAATATTATTTAAATAGAAATAATTTATATTTTACATTTTTAAAATGTCAACATGGCATATCCATTTGTTAATATCGCCATCTCTTTGACAATTGAAAAAGAGAGTTATGCTAACATGGAAAACCTAGAGTTCATAACAGAAGGTGGCAAAGATTATGTGACATTTTTATTAAATATGCTACAGTTTTCAGATCTGTGATTGTTTTCCTTAAATTCAGCTAGAATTCTTAGTTTTACTCCTCCCTTTTGTGATCCAGACTTTGTAGTCTTTATATGTCTATCAGATTAGCATCTCTTTTGCAATTCAGTAGCTTGTGAGAACTCAAAAAGAAAAAATATTTCCTGTGCTGGTATATAGTAAACAGCTTTATAAAAATGTCTATCAAATGTCATTAGAGTTTAGCTGGATCACAATGTGGTGGTAGAAAATTATTAGATTTGAGATTCATAAAAATAGGAAACTACTCTAGAAGTTCTGCATGATTCTAGTTCTCTAAGGTTTTATTATTCAACCGGATTTGATCAAAAGATAGAAATCTCAACAGGCATAAACTTTTATGGAAATCTTAACAGAGACATAAACTTTATACAGCATGAAGTTTTAAACATACATCTGTTTGGAATATGTGGAGAAAGAAAGGGAACATTTAGAAACTTTTTTAATGCTTTGAGAAATTGAATACTTCTTCTATCTCAGAAGTAATCAAACATATTTCCCACAGGCTCCTGTCTATAGAATCTGTGCATAGTGATGGACAAGCCATTTAAATGGGAGGTATAAAATGAAATATTTAAGAAGGAACAGAAGTAGGTCATTAAAGCGAAAGTGTTTAGAATGGTGTGTGATTCTGAACCTAGTAAATACACCTTGAAATACTACAAAATTTAAGTTCCTTTGGTTTCCTTGCTATAAGGCGTATGATTTAAAGCTGTGACATACTAAGGGCATAATAGCCAATTAAGTAAATAAGAAGCGTCTTTCTTAGAGTTCCTGAATCAGAATCTTGTCATCCAGCCTCTGAGGCTCAGCATCCTCTGCCGCTGAGGACACTAAATGAGCTGATGATTCAGAAGGCTCTTCATGGCAGACCTCTTGTCATTTTTATTAGGACTGCAAAACCCGCGTCCAGCTATGACGGTAATAACAGAAGTTAGTGGCTGATGAAAAATTTGGTTCAGTTAACCCTTAACTATATATCTATATTGCCTTTTATTTGTCTTTACATTTTACCAATTAAAGTAGAAATTAGAAGGTAGCTAATTTAATTTAAAATACATTCTATGACTCTGTCTGGATATTTTTTAGCATTCTTGAAACCTGTTCGCTGATAAACACCTATCAAATAGTTCTTATTTTATGCCATGGCTCAAATGACATTTAGCTTGAGCATGAAGTTCTGAAGATTTAAATTGTGTTATCGCACCTCACCCCTTGACATTTATTAACATTTCAAAGCTCTCCAGCCTCTCAGGATCTGCTATCCAGTTTGGAGCCGACTTTTGTTAGTGCTGAATATCAACTGTGTCAGAAGAAAGAAGAAAAACTTTGCATCTGAAGATTACTAATCCATTTTCTCAATGAGAAGAACAATCTGAGTACTAGAGCCACATGGTCCCTTCTACTGCTAGGTGGAAAAAAAACCCTAAAATTTCAACTCACCAGGTTGTATTTTTGCTATGTGAAAACAGTCCTTGTCTTCAATTTCAAAGCACATTCAGGAGAAAGTGAAAATCAAAGGAGGATGATTAGAAAAAAAAATCATGCACAGCCCCACCCAAAGTGGTAAGTAAATAAATAATTGTACGCTTGTGCCTAAAATTAATGTACAGCATACTATGGGGTGGAGCCACTTCTGTTCCTTTTGGATAATTTGCAAATCCTCTAATGAATTTATAGGGATTGTTTTTAGACCTGGATCAGGCATTGTCTGCTAACAATTTAGTTAAGTTTTCTTCATCTGCTTCTAAGATTTATGGACTCTCTACATTACTAAATGCCTTTTGAATGCGTTAGAAAGAAAGTTCCAACAATTTCCACTACTTCTCTTATTTTATAGATCATATATAGATCATATATATATCACAGGAACTACAGTCTGGAACTCCTGTTGAGCCTAGCAAAACATTGCACAGCTATGGCATCTAGTCAGTATTGTAATCATAGAGCATTGTTTGAAAAATGGGGGAAAATACAATGATATATTATAATGTCACATTCAAGGACACAATCCTCAGAACCCTAGAAATGGACCTTTTAGAGAGAAGGCAGTGCAGAGTCACCTCTAAGGAGCTTTTCTTTGTCCTTTTCCACATGCTGATTTCTGAAATAATAGCAAACGTTGTGAAGGAGAAAGGGAGAACAAAAGCATAAATAAGATTTTTTCTTTCATAATAATAGTAATGCTTATCTCTACATCTACTGCTTGGGTAATGTATTATTTGGGGAGAAATCTGTGCTGATACAGGCTTTCAATCATAACGAGTAAGGATGATGATTATGCAAGCCTTCCCCAAGATTGTTATTGAAGTTTCATAAAATTCATAAATCCAATAAACATGATATGAGAATATTAGAGCATTTTGCCTTCGCTGTTTTCAATAGGAAATGCATTCTAGATTAAAAAAGCTGCAGGAAGCTCAAGTTGGAACAAAAGTCATGAATCTCTCTCCACCCCAAGTCATGCATATTGTGGAGTTTATAACAGACTAATTTGTTAAAATGTGGTGCATATGCTGACATATGCAATCAGTTTTCCAATGTGGCATGCTTTCCATCACTTAGTATGCATATCTCCCAGATACATGGATACTTTATCATGAACACAGGAGCTTGTACGTCCCTAGACAGCAATAAGCAGTCATCAGCTTGCTAAAAACTGCAAATGTGCCCAAGCTAATGCTGCTAGCATTTGGACTGATATTACACAAAGAAGTTGGACGGAGAAATACAAAGGAAGGCTTTCATCTGTTTCCAGAATATTTTATGCTTGGCATTACAAAATGTATTTCAATTTACATGATGATGAACATATATTAAAAAGACTTATCCGTTCACTTTCTGAAGATGCTGGTAGTGTTTTACTCTGGAGGAAAAAGAGATGCAGCTAAAATGTCACAATTCTTAGGAAACATGTTCAACCAGCTCATGACTAAGGAAACTCCATGCTAACTTTATTTTTATTTTGTTATTGGTTTCTGTGTCTTTAAATTCCGCTTCATGAATGTTAAAATCTGTTAGTCAAAGATATTTAATGTCTCAAAGCTGAATCTTGGTTCAAATCTTGGATGGGTTGAACCCTTTCTGGCTTCAGCACAACAGAAGCCAAAGAAAAGATGGGAACTTGTCGTTTCTCCAAGCCTGTGCCACTGCAGGCAGAGCAGGGAAAAGAAACAGCCTCATCTGAAAAACTTCAAATGTTTTTCGGACTCCTCAACCCATATGAAACCAAAGTACTGTAAATAAAGTCTCACTTCTGTAAAACTGCTTCTTTTGCTGTCATCAAAAAAAACCCATGAGAGGTAGGTTAAGGCTGTCTGACATTCTTCTAACTTATTAGTAGGTGATTGCTCATCTGCATTTGTTTTCATGAAACTCTTTCTGAAACTGATCTGGGAGGTTTCAAGCTTGGCCTTCCACATGAAAGAAAATGGCCTCTAACCAGTGGGCCAAGAAATGGGACTCCTCTTTACTCCTCTTCTTTCAATTTCCCTATTAATCTAACGAACTTTTGTCTTTAAAAACAAAAGGAATTATTCTCACCGGAGTAATTTAACAGAGCACTATGCAAGATCAGCTAGTGTTGCACTTGCAGGCAATTAGTTTTAGGATTGTTTCTATTGAGCTGAATTCACGGCTTCAGGTAACAGTATCTGAAACTTTCCAGCTGAAGGCAGGCTCTGATATTGCTTCTATGTTTCAATTCTGCTATTCCAGAAGAATTTGGAAACTGAGGGCTGGAAGAAAATCCCTACAGAAGAAGAGATGCTTCGCAACATTTGCATTAGACAGCAGCCTCTCTTCCTCTCAGCTCAGTCACTCTCACAGATGACCAAGGTCACAGAGGTGGCAGTAACCAGTAGCAGCTGGAGGAAAAAGACCCTGAGGTGGTGTTGGAAAAGGGAAACGGAGGTCTTTTCCTGGTATATTATTGCTGCTGCTTTACCAGTAACTACTGATAAGTCATCTTCCAAACAGTAAAAGGGAGAGAAGTTTCCACTTGTCAGCCCCTCCTTATATGAACTTACACCTTTTCTGAACTTAACAGCCAGTGCTGACTGCCAGAGGGGATTATAAGGACAAAGGTCTTTTCCTATCAACTAATTTTGCATTTTCATTTATTTTTCAGGGAAAAGTTCAGTATTTATTGTGTTCAAATGGAGCTACCTTGTCACCAAGGTGTTTAGACACCTCAGGTTTGAGTGCAGGATAGGTTTTAAACACTTCAGTAGGGCAGTCAGCTTCTACTGGAAATCTCAGTGTCCCTTGTTGTTATTTTAATGAATTCACGGTCAAAACTACTCTCCTCATGAATACTTATCTCTTTTGATCCAGGTCAAAACAAACTCAATTGACTACCTCTGTGACAGATTTCAATAAATCTTCCTTATTTCTTTTCGCTAAAATGGGAAGATGAAGGGAAGAAAGTAACATATTTTATCTGAAGTCAGTTTCTAATTCAATTAGAGTTTCATTTTGGCCCCATTGAACTCACTGGGCTTTTTGCCACTAACTTTAATAAGGTTAGACTCAGACTCATAACATGCAGTTTCTTATTTCTTCCAGATAACCAATTAAAATATTAAATATCTCAGGGTGAATGCTTCCTTCTAGTCCACATGTTCTTTGATATTGTGTTATTGCTTTTTCTTCTGTCCTTCAGTAAGTTTTAATTAAGAGTTCCTTTGTGTGTAGTTAAAGGCAGGCTGTCTATTTTAAAACTTTTCAGGATATGCTTTATTTTTGATGGTTTCTAAATAGAGAAAAACAGGAACATAATTTTTTTTTCTAGTGGAGGCCTAATCTACCAAATGTGCTTGCCTGAGGATGAATTGGGAAATGAGATGATGAATAAGGGGTATGAGAGCAAACATACACTCTCTCTCTCCTCTTTTAATTTAAAAAAGAAAGAAAGGAAAAGAATGTATTTGATTATTAAGAATCCCAGTTCATCAGACTCTCCAGAGAAAATAAACCTCCTTTATATTTCACAAAATGTCCATTGTGAAAACAAGATTAATATTACTGATAGTTGGATTAATTTCTGAAGCCTCATTGCATTTATATCCATTCATTCTTTTTGAATCTGTCAGATCAGTGCTTACGTTAGGAACAACTGAAAATAAGGCCTTTAGATCCAGTTTGTGGCTTTGGTTGCTATGCCTGACAATACAGGTGATGAAAGGAATGTGATGTCAAGGACTACAGATTCAGATAAGAGCTTGAAGCAGGAGATGTAGGCAAACCAAAACCTCTAAAATATTCTTGAATGCTGGTATATTCTTATACAAAGAAGGAAACTATTTGAGTGGTGGAGAGAAGAAGGGAAAGAGAAAAGGAATGATGAGGCTCGGGGAGGACCTCATTGCTCTCTACAACTATGCATAAGGAGGTTGCAGTGAGGTGGGAGTCAGTCACTTCTGTCATATTTCAGTTGAAAGGATGTGAGGAAATGGCCTTAAGTTGTATCAGGAAAGGTTCAAATTAGATGTTAGAAAAAATTTGTCACTGAGAATGGTGGTTAAGCATTGAAATAAGTTGCCCAGGGAGGTTGTGGAGTCACCCTCTCTGGAAGCGTCCAAAAGGAGTCCAGGTTTCTCACTTGGGGATATGGTTGGGGGATGATTATGGTGGTGCGAGGCTGATGGCTGGACTAGATGACCTTGAAAATCTCTTACAATATTTATGATTCTGTGTGACTCTGGCTTGATTTTCCTTCAGATTTATTCTGGTGACCATGTACTTGTTGGGTGGAAGTGTATGTACCAGTACCACTGCCTGGCTAATATTTGAACAAAGGTATATCACCCTCCATTCAGACAAATATTTGAAAATCATAACTTTGTTCTAAGCAAAGATTTTGCACTACAGTTATTGATTTGGGCCTTATGTGCAAGGCCAAAAGATATGCTAGTTTCTCTTCTGTGCAAGGACACATAGTACATTGGCACATGCAAGATGCTAATTGAAAACTTTTCTAGAGCATCTCAAATTAAGGAAAATTAAAATTTTTATTTGGATTTAATAACAGTAGGGAGATAAAACAGGAGAAAGTAAAATCCCACCCAATCTACTGATGTGCCAAGTTGGTAAAACATTATTTCTATTGGTGTGTAATGTAAATAAGTCTACTTTTTCATTTTAAAAATCCGAATTGCAGGCTCTAGGGTGTTAGATGCACGAGAGCAATTCCTACTCCTTGTAAGAATTAATCTGTTGGCTACTTACAAGGCTTTCTAATGACAAAACTGTCTTCCAAATTCATTATGGCCTTGTTTATTGATTTATCCAGGCCTCTAAGGAATGTTACAGACTGATCTGAAATCATGTCTGCCTGATGTATATTGAAAGTCTTAAAACTGCTGAGAACACACTATTTAATGTCTGAATAACTTTGTCTAATTGTTGACTTTAAAACTAGCTTAAAGAATATACTGGATGTTTTCACGTCATTAACTTTTCCCTCTGATGAAGGTTCTTGAGTGTTTTCCTGAACACTTTAAGTTCCTTGCTGTAGATGTAGTAAGGGCAAGAAAAAATTTTTCTCAATACAGCATTGAGCTGTGAAGACTTCTTCAGTAAAGCATTTCATCTCGACTAATATTTTTAGTTTTTTCTGAAAATCATTGTACAGTCCTTTTTATGCACTGTACATCCTGGACAGCTTCCAGGGTTTGAAATCTGGCCAGTGTCACTGTAAGACTCTAGGGGCAGGAATGTAATATTTGTTTAGTTAATTGAAATGGGAACCATAGATCAAGATGTTATTAATAATCCAATGGCACAGGCTAATTTTAGCAGCCAAGCTACATATGTGTTAAGGAAGCAGTTGCTAAACCTTGCTCAAAGAGCTTTGATGTCTATTGATCTTGCTGATTGTAGCCATACCTTTCATCTGAAGGTGATAAATGGATGAATTGAAAACCACATGAAAGCAAATTAATGCCTTTTATTTAAACAAATAGATGGGAAACTATTTTGTCTATATTAGCTCCAGACAACAGCACTTAAACTGCATTAATTTTCTTCTTTTGCCCCCTAATCCAGGTGGTGGGATGCTTTCATTTTATCTTTCAGACTATGATTTGAATGAAGCAATGCTGAATAAAATTAATTTCAACAAGAATGAAGGGATGGAAAAAAGGTACTGAGTTAAACTGAAAATAGTCCTTGGATTTGTTCAACAGAGTTGCAATTAGGGTAGCTTTTGTGTTACTAAATACTATATTCTAAGGTAAAGTAGTGTATCTGGCCAGAATTTATAGATGGAGGAGAAAAACGAGTACATGTTAGACTCAAATCAGGTGTTCCTTGATGCTGGTCATGACTACGTGAGTTTCAGATGTCATTAAAATTATCCTGTAGTGCAAGCAAATTTTCCTTTGACAGAAACTGGCAAGATTTGAAAAATTACATGTTTAATTTACAGCAAAGTAATCAGGTGACTTTTTTTATTATTCATTAAGGCAAAGAAAGAGATACAAACTCCATCATTTTATTATAATATTCAGATATTTTGGAGACAAATATATGAGTCCATGGTGATTCTCACCATGGATAGAAACATGAGGTATTTCTGTATTTTGGAAGAGTCCTTGGATGAGCAAGTTTTTATTTATGCATATGCAAAATAAACCCATTGCTCTGGAAAACTGCCATATTTTGATGTAGAGATTCAAGATCTGTTTCCTTTACCTCTAAAATTAATGCCTATAAGAGTTGTTAGCAGGCTTTTAAGCTGCTTAAAACTAAATGTGAGTGGTCAAACAGTATTGTAGAAATGTCTCTGGTAAAAAAGAAGTAAAACTGAAAGCATAAAAAAATTAATTTTTTTAACTGGCTTAGTGGGAGGATGGTGGCACATTTGCAAGCATTTGTAGATCAATGAATGTGCTGACTTTTCAATAGTAAATACTATTGAAATTATGGCAAACTTTCATTGGTTTTTTAAGCCCTAGAATATAACTTTAGGAATATCTTTATCATAAGGTACATGGCAACTTGGTTGATATTTTTTAGTAGAACAATTAGTAATTGGGTTTAAAAACATGCTTCAACTTTTGAGCCATTTTTATCAGTATGAATAATCAAGGTAAAATAATAAATAATGCTAATGGCAATTTAATGAAATGTGAGTAGTGAACAGCACTAGAGATCTTTTGAAATGGCTGAGCTATCCAGTACTTTATCAGAAACACAATTTTTAAGCAGTAATATAACAAACTGCGTTTGTTTCAGATTGTTATTTTATATAAAACTGATCCTAATACAGATACATTTTATATCTGATTTAATAACACTATACTTATTCTATCCATTTACTGTCTGTCTGTCAAAGTTTGTACTAGTATAACATTTACAATTCACATCTGCGTGTTCAGAGAACTTAATGGTATTATTGCTGTTTGTAATGTCTTTCTGCTGCTTTTCATTATTTATGAACTGATGGTGATTTGTTGTGCAAACTGAGAAAACACTTTGAGAAATGTCATCTCTCTCCTTATCTGTTAATTTAAAAAGAAGTATAAAAACCACCTTATATATTTAAATGTGTTATAATCTTTTAATTTGTCCTTTGTAGTCAGGCTCTACCCTGATCTCTCCAAAAGCATCAGCGTGCATCTGTTCATTGTCTACACTACATTTTTAAAGTGTGTCCTGAACAACATAAATTTCTTTGGCTCCACTTGTTCTTGCTGTGTTCTCATTAGGATGCCTAAGGATTTTCACTGGACTGGGGGGATTGACTATAACCAGGAACTGAAAATGCCCCCATTTAAAGTTTTCTTGTCACTGAAGAAGACCTTGACTTCACCTTTCAAATTCTGAATGGAACAGAAATCTAAAGTGAACTTGTTCAGCTGAAATTGCCGGGATCTTAGGTACTCCAGGCTACTGGAAAGACGCTGTATTATTAATTCTGCATTTATGAAGAGACTGGACTTAGGGCATGATCCAGAGCCCATTGTAGTCAATGGGAGTCTTTTTCCATTGACTTCATCGGGGTTTGGATCAGGCCTTTACTTCCTAAAATGAATAAACTCCCAGCAAAATCTGCTATAAGCAAGTGGCATCCTTTCCTGAGATCTCAGAAGATACTGAAGACAATAATACTCATACTTCGCCAACGAGTATGGCTGTGTGTGTGGCTCACTGCTCATGGGGACCACCTAGTGTATCTTAAAAACAAAGAAAACTCTTAAAAGTCTAAGCATTGCTGGTCACATTCAGAATATTTGATTTAGAAAGTAGGGATTTATGTTCATAAAATAAATTGTTAAATTATGAGAAACAAAGCTGATACATTTCTGAGTATTTCTTAGTTTCCAAGGGAAAGAGGATTATTTAAGTTTAAAACTCCCAGAACTCTGGTATGTGAATTCTTGACGTTCAGAAGTAAAAAGCAATGATGTCAATAGAGACTTTACTTTCTGTCACAAAAACTGTAATGATAGTACTAACACAGAATCATCAATTTGTTTATGAGAAGTGACGATTTTCAAGTTTCTATGAGAGATGTCAATATGGTACAAAATTGAAGGCATCTAAAGGATTTATTTAAAAATAGCAAACAGAAGGGAGTTGCAAAGTTCCTGTTTAGTAGTTGTTGTTGTGGATTTTTTAGAAAAAAAATTAAATCCTCCCCTAACTCTTGGACTCGCGTACTTTCCAAATAAAAAGTTCTAATTAAGTCGTGTAAATGTCTGAAATCCTACATGCCTGACAATACAGACTAAGCAATGGCTTCAGGGCTTTTGGCTTCGTAGTCTTTATTAGTTACATGATATCTGACTTGGACATCTGCAGGACTGTCTCTATGTCTGAGATGCTCAAAATTTTCTTTTACAGATAGCACTTCTGTAGCAGAAATCTCGTCATGCTACTGCAGTTGTTTAATATTGATCTGATGAATTATGTCCTAAAATTACCTCTATCTTTATAATCGTGAAAGAAACAAATATGACAACTCAAAAATACATGTGTCTATTTGAGCACGTAATTTGTTTTCACCTCCATTCTGACTTGATACAAACTCAGAACCATAAAACATTGTGATCAGGACCAACAAAAATCTATAGGTTCAATAGTGAAGTGGTCAATATAGCCTTTGGACTTCCAGAAATCCTTATTGTAGTGGTAGAGACGGCTTAGACACCCCCAATTGTAATTTTCATAGCCGCAAAGCAAGTGATTTGCAAAGGGAAGAAGAAACAGCTTGAAAGATTTCTGCCAGATGTTGGGGGACATCTTAAATTCAGACACCCTTTATACATGGTTCTCCTTTTCCTCCTTCTATGTGAAGGTGTTCATATTTTCCATTTCTTGCCAACTGCCTGAAGTGATTGCTATCTTGTAGAAAATTCTGTCTAAAATTGACATTTTTTAACAGAGCATTTTGTTCCTCCTTTCCTAGGCATAATAAGATGCATCGTGAGAAAGAAAATTTTTGTTTTATGTGGCACCTCTGAAAGAGTTATCTGTAATGTTTAGTTAGCTTTTTTTTTTTTATTTGTCAAAACTAGTGAACAAATAGCATGGGACAGATTGTTGCTACTTCTTTACAGTAATTGCATAAAGGCAGAGTTTCCTGGTTGACTGAAAGAAAACTTAAATGGAAATTGACCTGCTTAAAAAATCTGTTCGGGAGGTATAATGATACAGTGAAACTCCTCAAGAATTCTTGCTTTTATATTTAATCCAAATTTCTTTTCCCATTAGAAATTAAATGCATTAAACTTGTTAGTTTACACAAATTTTGGGGAAACTTTATGATCAAAGCATATATCGTAACTGGGATCATTATTTCACCCTAAAATTTGTTTTTTTATAAAAAGTTCATTGTCTTACTGGGTGACTCTTGTCATGGTTCATATCTCCCTTGATTGATGTGATCTTATTCGACCCCATTTTCACAGTTTAAAATGTTGTATAGGTCAAAAATTTCCTTTGAACACTGGAAAGGTTTACCATTACATTTTCCAAAATTATATTATATAAGTCAGCTTGATGTGACTGTAGATTATGATGCAATTATACTGTAAATCTCTATAGGTAAATTATAGATACATAGTCTTGAGGTTGACTTTGGGCAACTGATTTTTGAAATTTGATCTTATATTGTATACTTTCTTAATAAATTTTAAACTTGTTCTTTTATATAGTCTCTTCATTTTATTATTTTCTTATTGCTAGTTCTTAGACTTCAGCAATAACACTAATTAAAACTGTTAATAGATTGCCTTCTGTAATTAACCTCTTTTCCTAACTTGCAAGGAAATGTTTGTAATACGCTTCTTTATATTCTTGAAAAAATTCTATGATAACACTGCCAAAATATTTTGGAATTGTTTTCCTTTAAATTCTGTAAATTATTTCTGTCATTTACGTTATTAGATTTTAATTCAGTAAAAATAAGCTAACAAACTGAAAGGGACAAACTATAAACCTCTCAAAAACTTTGGCCAGAAAAGTCATGTGAGAAGAGTATGAATAGGGGTTTGAAGGATCAGTCGTGTGAGTGAGTGATGTTATGATATAATGACTTTATGGATGATGAGGTACATCTTCAGCTTGAAAAAGAATCTGCATGTGTTTTACAGTGTAGTAATTCAAACAGACCAAATTACAGGGCCGTCACTAAACTTCCTTTTAGTTGTCTACCTAAGACAAATCCCCTTTTTTCTTTTACTTCTGCTTTGGTTTGCAGATTCTTTTAAAGAATACAGAAACATGAAATGCAATAATTCATTCAAGTATGTCACTGTGGTGTGGCAAATTGCATACCTGGTTCAGAAAGTGGTCTGCGGAAAATTTATGAGTTATCTCTAGAAATTTGTATTATCTACAGACCACATAAGAGCTGCACTCTTAAGAATCTTTGAAGTGATATTAGCTCTGTAGCTATCTCTGAAATTATCACTGTTTCAAATATATTAGGAATATCTTATTGCTAGTTTCTCTTTTCAAAATAATGTGTATGCATTAGCTAAGAATAGAGATGAAATGGCTGAAAATTAGAAAACCATGCTGATGGACAAGCTGGCATAGAAAATGAAATGAAAATTATAGGGAACTGAATATTTATATATGTTTGTCTCATTGATTAAGGTTTATTTACTACAGCAAGTCAAACGCACATAGGAAAATAATTCTTCTCATGTACAAAAAGAGCACAAATGGATGCTGATATGAAAATTAGTTACTTAAGTAGCTATTACGTAGAGGGATATTGAATGGAGCATTGGTGTTGGCAAATGGTTTCGATTTTTGAATACTTTGTGTAATGATTGAAGTAAGGGTATAAAACGATCGATTAACATGTTGTGATATCTTTTATAAATACTAGAGAGAGATAATTTTGATTTTGTATAGAAGCAATGCATGTTAGAAGAAAAAACATATCAAAACTATTAACCTGAAAATTTGTACCCAGAAACAGAAAAAACCATTTTTATTCACAGTTGAGAGTCTCAAATTGATTTATGCCCTTGGAAATCAGTTTCATTGCTCAGAGCTGATATAGTCCAAAGTACTAGTATGTAGGAAATCCTGTGTCTTGAGAACTTGAAAGTCTCAATTGCCATACTCACCTACACAAGGAAAATATACTGCTCCTCAGCTGAGCTGTGGAAATGTGCTACACACAGACACAGATGTACCGACATTCAAACATGCCATTCACACACAGTCAATACATTTGTTATTCCCTGTTTTAATGTTTTGATTTCAGTACTTCTGGCATATTTCATTTTTGAGGAAAGGTTTTGAAAGAAGATATTCCATGAATTACAAGAACAGCAAATGGAGATACGACTTTGGCACATGTAAGAATAAGGTTTAGGAATAGCTTCAGTTTCTATAGTCTATAGTCTGAGAAGCACAGGCTCTAAGATAGCCTGCAGAAGTTGGTTGTTCAGCCTTGAAACCTGCATTATTCAGATCAGAACTACCGTGAATCAACCACCCCCTCTTTAAATTGACAGACCAGGATGTTTCAACAGTTTCACTGTGTATAAAAACTGCAATTTTTTGTGGCTACAGTGGGCCTCTCCTGTTATTTCTCTAGCTATTGAAATTCTCAAAATGAAATATCTTAATTTTGCTTTCTTCCATACCCTTATTAACTGGTTATCAATAATAAACTTTGGATCTGAAGTTCTGTATTGTTTTCAACTCATGCAAACTGCCAAGTGAAGTTGACAATTGTAAATGTCATGCAAATATGGTGTTGAAGAAGACAATTACTGCAATTACCAATTTAAATTTAAAATTTTCTTTTTTCAGTATTCAACTATCAGTTAATCTCACAGATGAAGACTGAAGGTGTGATGTTATTGATTTATTTTTAATAGAGAATAACCTGCCCATACATTCTGTAGGGTATATTAGCTTGAAAACAAAGATGATGAAGGGCAGTTTAGGTCTTGATGGACAGACTAGAATATCTTCATTTTGGTCTCTACAGCATGAAAATTCTAACCTTCAAAGTTCTAAGGGCCAGAAAAACGAAAAGGTTAACATTAATTAATTTATTTTGAATCCACTTCTACATACCACACACTGAAAATACAGAACAGAATTTTTTGAGCAGATCTGACTGGTGAGTTATCAAACATCTTTTGCTTTATGTCCTTCATAATCTCATCAGGTAAAAAGGAGGTAAAATTTTCAGCACAACTCCTTCATCTTTTCAGGTACTCATCTCTTTTTGTGTGTTCTCTTTAAATCTCCTTTGTGAAGTTTATGGCACTCTCTCTTCCAGACTTCTCATTTATTTATTTTCCAGGACTGGCCCAGAGGAAAAACATCAAGATGGATCTGATTTTGCATATTAATTGTCGGAGCACTAACATATAACATAGGCGTTTCTGCTGTTGTAGGAGATAAACTGCATCCTTTTGGCCTGTGGAAACAGCCAAAGTATTGTCAGCTTTCATGGTACCAGATGGTTTCTAATTACTAACGCCATTGCCTGGAAGATTGTTTTTAGTCACTGACAAACTCACATTATATTTGCATTTAAATGGCTCTCAGATGTACCAATATCTTCTCAATACTCTGTCAGCAGGGACACAACTCCAATTCTATACAGTACCTTCACTGAAGTAGCTACTGGCCAGATGCATGTGCATAAATTGAATGCGCTGTGGCTCTAGTGATGTCTGGTTACCTTTTACTTCTTCCATCAGAACAGGGCTTTGCCCCCTCCCCCAATAAACAAACCTCTATCTTTAACAAGACTATCTCTTACATCTCTTTCATTATAATTTTCCCTGGGCTAGTGCAGTCTTCCCTAATGAAGTGAATTACTTCCAAGTACTACAGGTGCTGTGCCTAAAAATCTACTTAAAACAAAGAAAAAAATCCATTTGTTTCGGTAAAGCTTTCATCACAGTATTGCCAAAGCAGACTCATTATTGCATTGCATCTAAATTTGACTGAACTATGGTTCAAAAATAAATTCTAATTGGTGCAGATTGACTTCATAGAACAGATTACACAAAACTGAACTTTACTTTAAAGGTGTTTGTGTTACTGTGTTTCGCTGTTGTGAAACCTGTGCAGGCTAAAATTTGTTTGTAGAATGTGTGTAGTGCAAAAAAAAAAAAAAAAGATATTTTAAACATTAGATAGCAACAGTTTTCTCCTCAAACTTGTATGCTGCTGATCACTGACACATATGGAAAATTTTCTTTGAATATTGTTTCAAGGTTTATGGTCTGAATTTGACTATTCTAAGGTTAGACATAACTTTTTCTGATTTCTGTAATTTAATGAATGTGATAGTGTGTTTACATGACTCTATGATATTCATACAACAACAATCCCTACAACTTTTCCAAATATAGCTGTTTCATTTGTTTACAAATTTACTGTAAGGGTTTTTTAAGTATTTAATTTTATCATTAGAATTCATAAAGATGAAGAAAATATTAAGTGTTTATAGTTCCATTACCCCAGCTGATGGCATGTCCTTTTAATTTCTGAAAACTCTTGCTTTTAATTTCTGTATCAGTCACTGGCCATGTATCTGCCTATCTTGTTATAGATGGCTTACATATTGTATTGTCAGCAAACAGCAGTGTCGTATTATCGTCATCTCAAATGCAATGGCAAGTTATGTACTGCGAACGGTTTTCATGAACTGTAGACAAGGTGAGCATGTTCTGATCTTAAAGGAATTGTAACATGGGCAACTAATTATTTGCACATATTTTATTGTTAATCTATACACATTTTTTTTTTTTTTTTTAGTTTAGGCTTTTAGGCCACAAAATAGGGGAGATTTTCTGGGACACTCTCTCAGTCTTGCTGAAGTCAATGTTAAAAGGCTCACAAAGCTCAGATTTCATCCCAGGTATTTACATTCACTGCAGATGGAAAGGTAAAAGTTAGTGACAGCTCTTCTATATTGCTCTGCTTGTTTTAAGGGTAGGGGTTTGAGATTAGCCAAATATGAATGCAGACAGCTGGGACAGGAAGTTTTTTTTATGAGTGTATGAGAATGAATCATATTCTGGATCAGGAAAACCAGCTACCAGAATTTCCACCGCCCGCACCTTTAAAAGAAATGCATACTTTGCAGAGGCACATTATTGTTGTATGGTTGGTGGCAGTAGTCCTACAGCTGTTAATTCCCATGACAAAGGATGGAGGCCCAATAGCAGCTGACAGTGACGGGAAATTTTTCTCTAACTCCAATATGACTCCGGAATGAAATACTGGTCCTACGTATAGTTTATCTATATCTGGTTTTGCTCGGTTCCCCTTGCAGCCTGCAGGACGGCATAGGCTGCTCTAGAGAGTGACTCATTCCATCCAAAGGCAAGGGTGAATATGTGAAGGGTGATTCACCTAAACTATTTCCTTCCATCCGCTTGGAGAGGAATGAAAAACCTGACTATTATTGACAGGTCAAATAATCAGATCTCTAATGAATTGCTTAAAAAGGATCTTCAAAATACCATGTTAAAAAAATCTTGACATGTCTAAATATAAGAGACAAAAATAAGTTTAAATTTAGTTTTAAGACCAACAGTCAAATTTTCCTCAAATTTTACAGATGAACAGGAGAGAATGATGAAAATACTTTTCCTTGTTAAGTCTTGGCTCCTATGTAAGGTGCTTCCTACAGTGCAGGCTGTTTTCTCTTCCAGTAACATTTTTAATACCATCTGTATAAACAGGAGCTGTCAAGGGCAAAACTCCACTGGTGTCTACCAGACAAGCTGGGCAGGCATATGCTCTATAATGCTGGGGGGATATAAATGCAAGCATTATCCCTCCTGCTGCCTGTGAAGCCAACAGACCTCAGAATCTACATAAAACCATGGTTTACTCAACATGTCAGTATGACTTGCTTGGTTCTAATAAAAAAATAATTTTCTTATCAGTACTGTGATGGTTGCCTTTAGGAAGACACACTCCTGTAGCAATGCTGTAGTAGAAAATATTTGTAATTGATCCTGACTAAAGGCTACACATAGTTTCCAATGCTGTTGCAAAGACCCTTCCCAGGGAAAGGAGAGGACATTCTTGTAGGTAAGTACGTTATGATGAGTAAATAGAGAAAAGACAAACTACTGTGGACACGAGATCCCGGTCTTGCATCAGGAAAACATCCCTGTCCAGCAACTTAAATTCGACATACGCCTTTAATTTGCAGGCACTCGTGGCAGGGCTTGGTGCAGGGCTCGGAGGCATTCAGATGAGTGAAGCAGCTCTTCTCTTTGGGACTCACAGCAAAAAAGAACATTCGCTGGGGTTGTTCTGCTGAAAGAGAACCGAAATTAAACAGTCCTTTCCACACATTAGGCTTGTGTCCTGCTGAGGGGTGTTTTCATTCACGTTCTGTCCAAGGTCAAGTGTGAAGAATTGTGTGGAAGGTGATGCACCTAAACTGTTTCCTTCCATCCACATGGAGGGGAATGAAAAACATGACTAACATAGACAAATCAAATGATTAGATCTCTAATTAATCTTCTAAATGGGATGTTCGGTAAATTTTTAAAGGGACAATTGCCTCTGTACTTTTTGACCACATAAAATCTGTTTCCTCTAGATTATGACTACAGGTCACATCAGACCAATTAGAAGTTACATGAATTCAGCAGTCGTAAGGCATGAATGTTTCAGATTTTGAGAACTAAAGCATATCTGGGACAAAAACCCCAAACTTCTGAAAAGTCTTTACCAAAACTAAGTCCTGAATGACTTAAATCTGAGTTGCATGGACAAGTACAGAAATTTCCAATTTTGGAGGAGTTTGGTTGCTTAGCTGTGTTTTTGTTGTTTCGTTCTTATTTGATTTGTTTACTTTCCCAGATGGTTGGTTCATTCCACAGTCTATGAGCCATTAGTTTATAAGTTTTGAGAGTTTTGTTAACCGGTCAGGAACGGCAACACACTGAATGCTAACTGAACCTCCACAGAATTTTTAGCTTATTGATAATTATCTTAAGCCTAGAAATAAATGAAAAAGTAATTTGTATTTAAAGCTTAAAAGAAATAAAAAACTAATGGAAGAGAATGGTTGTTGTTTCGGCTTTAAATGCAACCTTTATTAATGACAGACAAAATGAGGGCTTATGAATTCCTCACTACAAAAGTCTACAAACATCTGCTTTTGATGCCTTTATATATATTTCTTTCTCATACAGAAAAATATTACAGAATATATTTCTAGATTTTTATTAAATGGACCAATATATGTCAAATATTTTTGAGGCGTCACGTGTTTTTGAAATAACGTGACTCTGGCTGGCACAGATTTATAGATCTCTAGGGTAGTTTGTGGTAATTTTTTGCCTCTGATCCATAGCAAAAAACGTAAGGATCTGCAAATCTTGAGAAAATAACTGGGTAGAGAGCTGTTTTCGACTTGAAGCTTAAAAACAGTAAAAAGACAATCCTTGGCAGTACTTGGTGCTGATATTAAATTAAATCAAGGAAATGCTCAGTACTCCTGAATATGACTATGAGAGCAGTGTCAAAATTGCTACGTATAAAAGAGCTACAAGAAGTATTTTGCTATTTTAAATCAAACTAGTAAAGCAGTGCTATCAGTGGAATCTATAATTTCTATTATATAGTGTCAGCCTACCTGAATTTGTTTTTGTCATTATATTATTGTGGTTTTTTTTAATTTATCAGTCAATTCTTTCTAAATTTTGGGAATTTCTGATAACCAGTGGAGAAATATCACATTTTTTCTATAATGAAGAAAGAACTACGTCTCCATATGAAGTATAAAATTGTATGACTAGTGTGTGAATTAACCAACAAGCAGAGCCTAATCCATTTATTCATTCAAGTACCAGTGACTTGTGGACTTATTTTGCATCAGAAACAATTGCTACTGTCTTATATAATTAAAATAATAAATCTTTTTGCTTTATAGCATTGCTCAGTAAATCCAAAGCCTCTTTCAAAGCTGAAGGATGATTTCATTTGCTTTAAGGAATCACTTCCCAGCAGAATTTAATATATATATATATATATGTGTGCATACATATTTAAGCTAGTTTGTTACAGAATTTCTCTGTTGCCTCTGTTGTAACTACTGCTTTAGTGAGATACGTGTTTGGCCACACTGTGGCCAGGAGAGAAGACCAAGAAAACTTCGTGCGTATCCGAAAACCGTGAATTTCGGTAAAGCTCTCTCAGTATGATTTTTAAAAGCTAATTGAGCAAATGAACATTCACCTGCACTCAGTAAGTCGTATCTGTGTAATACTGAAATTTAAAATCGTCCACAGTTATCAGGTAAAGAAATGGGTTTAGATCTGAAAAACCATGAGCAAAATCGTTGTCATATAAAGCAACAGTTCCTGAAAGGAATCTATATACCTGAGTTTAAACACAGAATCTGAGCAATGTTAATAGAATTCTGGGCAGGTTGGTTTCCTTTAAAGTTAGTTATTCATTTCTCTTTTGATACAGTGTGCTCATCTACAGTAATAAAATCCTGAAAAGAGCTAATAGAGTATGCTCACTGTCATTACCGATGACAGGATTTAAGATGGGACATTTGTGCATCAATACGTCTCCCTGTTGTTAATTATTTAAAGCTATTGTTTCTATGACAGCCTGCCCATGGATATGCAGCTATAACATGCAATACTGAGCTATGTTATTGAAAACCATTTCATTACTTGTCTCGTTATGCCTCCTACTGAAGATATTAAGTTAGTCCTTGCCATCTGAAAAGAAACAATTTTATTAGAGGTTGAACTGCCAAGAACATTACAGAGATCCCTGGAATTCTGTCCAGGAAATGTCAATTTGATCAATACTGAGGAAGTTGAAAGCTGTATGAAAATAAGGCAAAGCAGGACAAAGCACACTTGCCACATGAAAACAGAAAACAGAAGTTTCTAACAGTTCTACTGAGATAAACATCTTCATATATGCAAATTTACAGTTTAGGTTCAGCAGTCAAAATGCAAGGTATGGGTAAGTTAGATGAAGTTAGGTAAATCTGTATGCATGAGACTTTCACAAACCTCCTAACACCCTACTTCCAGAGGAGTAAATTCAAGTGCCATGTGTCAATCTACTACTACCTCCACTGGCCTAATTTATCAATTTACACCCATGCTCTCAAACAAGTTTAAATAAACAACAAAAGCAAATATTATAAAGGGAAATTTTATAAAGGGAATCAAAGAGACCAGATCAGACTACACAGATTCTGGATTCTGTGAGATGATCTTGCCACTTGTTTCTGAAACTTTTGATAGTAATTTTGCACTAAATTGACCCAAACAGATAGTTTACACGTATTATTGACCAAATTTCAGCATAGGTGCAGAGAAGTAATTGGGCCAGAATTTAGTATAGTTCTATTTAACTAGAATATAATTCATCATGGGTGAGTAATACGCAGGAACACTGAATTAAAATGTGTGATGATTTATAAATTGCAAGTTTTCAATGAAATCTGAAGAGTCATTAAAAAATAAATGGCTTTAATTAAGTACTCTTTTTTATGTTCTATTATTTCAGATTAGTTAAGATAAAAAGAATCTAGTTGGTGTTTTAGATGGATCAACAAAGCCAGCAAAAGTTCCTCACCAAAAGGCCAAATACTAATAGAAAATATTTAAAGGATTTCAGAGACTTGTTCTCTGTCAAAAAACACTTTTGTCTGTTTCCTTGAACCATTCAGGATGAGAAAGAACGCTTCGCAGACATTAAAAGCAATGAGATACCATCTAGCAGAAAGGAAATATGGCTATTCTTAATGACAATAGTATAAATAAAGTTCCTAAGTCATAATCTTCATCATCCAAAGAGTTGAAAATGTGTATTATATAGAGGGTGTATAATGTTCAGTTTTAAAAAGAGGAAGCTGAAATAAATTTTCACTCCTTTGTAATTGAATATTGAGCTTGTCAAAGGCAGCTGTTATGTTCATTGGCTGGGCTGTTAATTGTGTGTCATGTCCCAGTACATAAGCACTTACACAGCCACAACCTGTGTTATAAATAACCTCATTGTAGTATCATATGGTGAGCAAAAAGTGAAGACGCGCTATTTGGATTTTTCTGGACACCTTTATTAAAAAGTCTTTGTCACAGGATCTCTTCTAAGGATATAGAGATAGACATAGAGATAGATATATAATAGATAGATAGCTAGATTAGATAGATAGATAGATAGATAGATAGATAGATAGATAGATAGATATAAATACGCATATGCATGATTACATTTTCATACCACTTCTCACGTTTCTCTGTACAAGATATAATTATTTCTTCCAAGATGAAAAGGATTAAATGAAACAGTCACTCTGTATGTGCTTTAGATAGGAAATGCTTCTCTCATCATCCTGTGGGCCAGAGAAATGAGCTTGCATTTGCCTGGCATGGGGCTTGTTAAAAATCTTTTGCTGCCTTATCTTTTGAAAACAGCTGGCTGTTAAAAGTTGCATATTGAATTTATTGAGCTCATTCATATTTCATAACATGTTTATATCTGTCAGTGAGCAGTTTTATAACATCCCTCTTATATGTTACATCAACAGTATTAACTACAATTCATGTTGTTCATTTGCTATTAAAAGTAACAGATGGTACACTAAGCTGTTTTTTCTACAACATAAAACATCCACTCAGTTGACATTAAAATGTGTTTCTGCTCTGAAAAGTGGCTTTCATAAAACTCACTTTGTGGAATTCACATTTATCACTTCTTGATGAGTCTTGGATGAAATAAACTCTTCTTTATAACTTATCCATTGGATTTTGCAGCTGCTTGCAAGTTTGGGTGGTTTGTAAGAATAAACGTGGTTTTAATGGTACCAGAATCCATAAAGGAAAAAGGATTTGCAATGACGATGTCTGTACCAATTTTGTTCATGTTATACTGTCAGGCACAGATTCTAGCTCAGTCCCCAGACCCATACTAGCTTTATTAAAAAAAGGCACACCAAAATAAAAATATGCAAACCACAATAGAACTAGATTTCCTCTTTGACCAGCCACCTAAACTCCAGAAGTATTTTTGACAGGTTAATCGGGTCTACACCAGCCCACAGCTGGAATTGCTGTCACACTGTCTGTCGCTCCTCAGAAAGTACCGTGGGCTGCTGGTGTTTGCTTAGGAGGTATCTAATACTTAGGCAGATCATGTGTCTTTGACTAATCTGGCAGATGAGGCTTCCTTGTGCCAAGATAATACAGATTATTATGAAAAACTCTTGTCTCTCATTGCTACCTATGTCAGGATTATTTTCTAAGATTTCTGCTTTGATTGGGCAGCTTTGATTAATCTCTTATTACGAAGTAACAGGAGATGCTGAGAGATGCTATCTTGCAGCTCTTTCTGTTTTCCTAACTCTTTTTCTCAAATAGCATGATGGTATGGATGTATGTTGCATAAACTTAGCTGGATAGTTTACATTCTAGAAAAACTTTAAAATTATGGGCAGCTGTAATACAGATAAAATAAAATTTGGTACCTCTTGATTAGAAAATCGGTCAATAATTACATGACAGTATAGAGGTTGTAAGGGCATACAGATTCAATAGACAATAGAAACCTTATCTTTGTAAGACCTTATATCTCAGTTTTCCTCGACTTGAGCAAGAGGTATTCTGAGGGAAGACTTTTTATTGATGGTTTTAATTTTATTTGTACTCTGACAAACCAACATTAAGAAATTCCTTATTTCTCTGTGTTGGGATGCAACACTGCAGAATTTTTCCTAGATAGTTTTCCCTTTAAACTTTAAAGGTTCCAAATATAAGCATAAGAGGGAGGGATAAAAAGAACCCTTGAAGTACACGCCAGGGAGCACTGAAAAAGTCCTGCTATATTTGGTGTTTTACAAAGGATAACAGAGACACCTAATGGCAAAGAAAAGGAACTTGTTTAACCACAATCACCGACAAAACACTCCTTTCAGGGAAATTTGAGGTAATGTGAGAAATGTGACAAACCAAATTTTCCTTTTGATTTTCTAGTCTGGAAGTAATAGAGATGAATGCAGAAAGGACAGGGATTTATGCACTGCAAAACAGATGGTGATAGTTGTTCCCTGATTGTTCATTTCATTCAAAGTTCTCATCTCCAAGCAATTAATTCTAATTTTAAAATTCTTTTCTTGTCTTCTGTACAAATATCACTGCAATAATACTTGGTTAGTGGTAAGAGAAATATGTTTTTTGATTTATTTAAAAAGATAACACAATCAAAATATAGTCCTTTATCACAACTTCAACTGAATTGAATAGGATTGATGAGAGCCAAGACAGTCACAAGATGTGAAGGAACATGTTTTGAGTATTTTCTTAAAAAGAAAAGCAAAGCATTGAAAGGGAACCACCCATTTCCTCTGTCTTCTTTGTAGAACTGTCATGTAAATGTAAATCAATTGACAACTGAAAATCAGGTTTCATGTGTCCATTAGGAGACAAATATCAAATTCAAACAAGCTCATCAGGTTCACATATAAAGCAGATAGAGACAGTACCTGAAATGACACAGTTGGAATACCAGCCTTGCTAAGGAAATGCTACTTGGCTGGCATCAAGCACGTCAAAATCGGAGCGGTACAACTGAGGTGAAACGTTGAAATGATGTGACATCATCTGAGTACAATAAAGAGAATGGAAATAGGCAAAGACTAACAGTCTACAATCTTTATGAAAATACCGTGGAGATAAAATGAAAATCCCATAGACTTGCAGAAACAGGCTGGATTTTGCATTATAAAAGAAAGGAGTGCATGGACAGTTTCCAATGTGTTTAAGTTATTGAGTTGCACAAGAGAAGAAAAACACATGGTCAGCTTCTGCTGCTTCCTCAGCAGCCTTACAATGTCTCCTCCTTACAATGAACTTCGGGTCTCCAGTTTGCCAAGACAAATTTTATATCTAATTTATGCAGTGGCATCAAGTCCTATGGTGTTTATCACATGGAAACACTTGAGTCAGGAGGCAATGAGTACTTCAAATTCGAGAATTTGAACAGGAGGCCTTGTATGGACAGATCCTAAGACTTGTTTGGTTTCAGGCATAGTAATCTGTATGAAGCAAACACATCTAAACTCAGAGGTGTTGTAGTGGTTTTCTTGTTTGCAGTGGCTTCTGACTCAATCCTGACCTCATCCTTAACTTTAATCACAGCCGTGCAGCCCCTGTCAGACCAACACAAAGCTGGCTGGCCCTGCAGATTCTTACCTTAAATACATGCTATGTCCATCCTACAAATTGCTACAGCTATAAATTATCAGAAACAAAGAAATCAAAAAACCAAAACCTCTTTCTCATGTGTAACATATGCTGAAATGAGATTGAACTAGGCTGGGCTTATTGTATCTTGCCGTGAAACTAAATAAGAGGGTTGACAGGTTTTGAGGGGAAGGTAAAATAGTTGGATTGACCTGGTGGTTCTTCCAGAAAATGGCTCTTGCATCTCTATTCCTTAAAAGCACATGACTACAAAAACTTAAACACAACAAACGATTCCCATTTCCAAAGATCCACAAGGGAGAGAAACTGAGTAAGTGTCATGCATGATGTACAATGCCCTATGTTCAAATATTTGCATTACCTGTATTTTGTTCTGGATCTGTCATCTGGATGAAAAGTTACTTTATTCACAGTGCGAATAGGTGTGTGCAAAAGAAAATTACAGGTTTCATCTAAAAGAGATCTCATCTTTTCTTTTGTATGTGTGGATTGTTATATTTTTCATCCTTATCTTCTCTACACTCAAAATTAAATTCAGTAGATAATTGCTGACATGATGGAAAAGAGTCATTTCTAAATGACTATTGTGACTACAGCTGAGACCTGCATTCAGCATTAATAGTATATGCACCCCTGAAGAAAATGTGAAATAGAAAGTAAAATCAAATATTATAAACAGTACATTAAATTTTCCTTACCAAATAAAGCAAAATAGACGTGTATTTTCATGGGGAGGAATGAGGGAGGAAAGACCTTAGGACAACTGATAGACATTAGCAAAGAATATTACCAGTCTTGAGAGTCTTAGCTGGCAGTTCTGGAATTCTCCCTCTCAACTTAATTGACTCTAAAGACCACATACTGCACGAAGAGATTTTAAAATTCATGTTCTGAGGCAATTTCAAACCACTGCTGTGGTAAGCTGCAGTGCAGAACATGTGAAAACTTCCCAGAATAAAGTAATATTGATGTATATACAAAATGAATATTGCATAGTATTTAATGCTGGCAGAGATTAAATTATATTGTAAATATTTAAATGAAGAGCAATTAATTTTTTAGATTTAGTTTTAATTAGAATTAGGGAATTTTTAGAAATATGATCATCCTTAAACTATTCAGTCAGTAGCTGAATTATTACCTTGCTAAATAAATAGACTGTTTTGCCGTTCCCCCTTGTCCTGAGGTGGAAAGCAACAAGATTAAAATCTCAGCCTTAAACACTGTACTTTTAACCACTACAGAGGCTAACATCATCTTCATAAACAAAATTTGGAGAGCTTATCTGGTGGCAGAGAGGGTTTAGGTTAAATGAGGACATTCACATTCTATCATCAGGCAAAGAAGATGTTGTTTCTTTTCCACCATTAGAAATTATTCATGAAGTATTTTTCAAGTGTACTTGATCCATAGGAAAGTAGTGCTGGCTTTACCAGAACTTGTTGTTCTATGCAACCTTATTGGTGTTCCTTTATTGGAACTTCCAATTTCAGCTCATTTTGTATCGGATTGGTCGTCACTACTGGAAGAGAGAATGAAGACAAAAGTAAGGATTACCCCCAGACCCCAAAAGTGATAAATAATGAGGAGTGAAGTCAAAACCCTGAACTTTGCAAGAGTAAGCTTCCAGCTCTTTAAGGAGTTGGTGAAGGAGATCCTCTATGAAACTGTCTGTAACGACAAAGGGGCTGACCAGAGCTGACAGTTCTTTAAGGCCACTTTTCTTGCAATCAAGAGCTCTGTGTCCTGGTGTGTAGGAAATGGAGCAAGGCAGGCCTGAAACTGTCATGGCTGAGCAAGGATCTGCTCCTCAAACTGAGCAGTAAGAAAGAAATGCACAGACAGTGGAAGCAGAAAGAGGTGACCTGGGTAGATTACAGGGATATGTTTTGAATATTCAGGGATGGGATTAGGAAAGTCAAGGCAAAGCTGGAGCAGGACTTGGCAAGTGACATGAAGAATTTAAAAAGGGATTCTATAAGTATATAGGTCAGAAAAGAAAAGCCGAGGACAATGTACCCCCTGAGAAACAAAAAGGGTAAACTGGTGGCAATTGATATGAACGCTGAAGAACTCAATGAAATTTTTGCCTCAATCTTCACTGGCAGTCAGGCTTCCTACTTCTCTCAAGTCCCTGATCCTCTGCAAGGGTGTGGGTGGAGTGAAGTCCCTACCACTATAAGTGAATAGCAGGTTCAGAATCACTTGATGGTGTTAAACAATCACAAGGCTATGGGACCTGATGACATTGATGACGGGATCAAGGCACACCCAGCAAGTTTGCAAAAAACATGAAGCTGAGTGAGCAGTGCAGTTGACACAACAGAAGGATGGGATGCCATCTGGGCATCTGGATGAGCTTAAGAAGTGGGCCCATAAGACTTTCATGAAATTCAACAAGTTCAAGGTGCTGCACTTGCGTCATGGAAATTCCAGACATGAGTACAGACTGGGAGAAGAACTAATTGAAAGAATTCCTGCAGAAAAGGATTTGGGGATTCTTGCGGATGAGCAACTGGACATGAGCCAACTGTGTGCTCACAGCCCAGCAGGCCAAGTACATCTGAGGCTGCATAAGAAAAGATGTGGCCAGCAGGTCAAGAGAGGTGATTCTGCCCGTTTACTTAGCTGTTGTGAGACCCCACCTGGAGCACTGCGTCCAGCTCCGGGGTCCCCTGCACATGACAGACATGGACCTGTTAGAGAGGGTCCAGAGGAGGCCATGAAGAAGATCAGATCGATGCAGCACCTCTGCTATGAAGACAAGCTGAGACAGCAAGGGCTGTTAAGCCTGGAGAAGAGAAGGCTTTGGGAGGACCTCATTGCTGCCTTCCAATACCTTAAGGCAGCTGATACAAAGGAGGGAGAGCGACTTTTTATACAGGCAGATAGTGATACGATAAGGGTGTCAGAGACTGGAAAAGCTGATCTGTTTAGAGACATCTCGGGGTCTTGGAATGTGTGGTAGGGGGTGGGTCAGGCCTTGCTCTGGTGAGGTAGTGCCCTGCTCCCCTTTTTCCCCAGCCTCTCAGTGTCTGTCAATTGTAGCAGGGTGGAGGCAGGCCCCCAGTGTTGCCTGACCCAGCCCCTGAGTGGCTGAGTGACTGGAAGGCCCAGGATGGGTCAGGATTTTAAGAAGTCTCACCACGAGGCAAGAACATTGTTCTTTCACCCTACCTTCATCTTGGAGTTTTCTATCCGTTGTATCGCTGGAACCCAGGAGTTGGTAGCTATGTGTCTGCTTTTTTGTATCTTTCCTTTCTTTCTGTTCTTCTCCCTTTCTTCTTCTTCTGCCTTTTCAGGTAACGTAACAGTGAATGGGTTTAAAGATTTCTATGTTGAATGGGCTAAGTCTATGCTGTGTTGTACTAAATCATTTGCCAAAGTTTGTTGATTTTCCATAATTTGCCAGTAAACTTTTGTGCGATTTTTACCTCTTGAGGATATCTGGTCGATGTTCCTCCTTTGCGTCTACTCAGAGCAAAAGAAACTTGTTTTAGCCCTGAATTTAAGTGACCAGGGTGTAACAAAGGGGCAATGGTATTAAACAAAGTGTAAGTTTAGATTAGATATTAGGAAGAAATTCCTTAATCAGACGGTGGTGAAGCACTGGAACAGTTTGCCCAGAAAAGTTGTGGATGTCTCATCCCTGGAAGTGTTCAAGGCTGAGTTGGACTAGGTCCTGAGCAAATTATTTTAGGGAATGACCTTTAAGGTCCTTTCTAACTAAACCTATTCTGATTCATTCTCTAAATATGGCTTATTTTCTGACATAAGTCTCACCAAATACTGTCTAAAAGGAAAAGTTTTAATGATAAGGAAGGAAAATATTTTTCTATGAATTCTTGCATTTCTTAACAAATATGTTGCAATCTATTGCTGAATTGGAAGAATCTTGATCAACAAGAGGCCTCAAATACCTTTGAAGTTAGCTTTTCTTGGAATAAGAATCTTTTCCATGTGACTTTCAAAGACACTTTCTGACCTATACTTTTCTTCTGTGGTATGAAATTTATTAAAATTGAGTGGCAAATATTACTTTTGGTGTTTCTAAACCCTTTAAGTTCCAAAATAGATTGTAGAACTCAGTGGAAGATGGTTGTGTTAGGAGGACAATAAATTGGCAGTAGAAGCGCGATGCAGACAGCCTATGTGACCTTGTACCAGTGTAAGGGGTTAACCCTGGCTGATGCCAGGCACTCACCAAAGCCACTCCCTCACTCCCCTCTGCAACCGGACAGGGGAGAGAAAATATAGTGAAGGGTTCATGAGCTAAGATAAGAACCGGGAGAGAGATCACTCGTCGAACATGGTCACAGGCAAAGCAGGCTCAAATTAGAGATACTAATTGAATTTCTTGCTAATAAAAACAGAACATGATAATGAGAAGTAAAATAAAACCTTAGAGACACCTTCCCACCATTCCTCCCTCCTTCCCAAGCTCCACCTCCTTCCCCCAGTGGTGCAGGGATATGAGAATGGGGGTTATGGTCAGTGATCACGTGTTGTTTCTCCTGCTGCTCAAGGAGAGGAGTTATGCCCCTGCTCCACCATGAGGCCCCTCCGTGAGAGACAGCTCTCCATGAACTTCCCCAGTGTGAGTCCATCTCACAAGCAACAGATCTCTGCAAATTGCTGCAGTGTGTGTTCATCCTACAGTCCTTCCCTCAAACTGCTGCAGCATGGGTCACTCTTCCATGGGGTGCAGTCTTTCAAGGACAGGCTGTTCCAGTGGGGGATTCCTTCCTCCATGGGCCTCCCATGGCCTCCATGGGCCTTCTCTCAGGCATCCACCAGCTCTGGTGTCGGTCTTCTGCATGGGCTGCCGGTGGATCTCTGCATCCTCATGGACTTCTATGGACTGTATGGACACAGCTACTTCGTTATGGCCTTCATCACAAGCTGCAGAGGAATCCTAGCTCTGGTGCCAGGAGCACCTCCTCCCCCTCCTTCTCCACTGGCCATGGTGTCTGCAGAGTTGTTCCCCTCACATGTTCTCACCTTGCTCTTCTCTGGCTGCAATTATAACTGTGCACTAACTTTATTTTCTTTCTTCTTAAATATGTAATCAACAGAGTCGTTACCATCATTTCTAATTGGCCCAGCCTTGACCAGCAGCAGATCCACCTTTGGAGCAGCCAGGTACTGTCTCTGATGGACATGAAGGAATCTTTTAGCAGGTCTTCACAGAAGTCACCCCTGTAGCCTGCCACTACCAAAGCTTGGCCTTGCAAACCCAATACAACAAGTTATCTTGCAGATTTTCATTTCAGTTTTGATATATATGAAGTAGAGACAATCATCTCTTCATCATGGTGATCATCAAAGACGACGATAGAAATATGCAAGAGTGTTGCCTCTCTCTACCAGCCTGCTTCTGAAATAAGCAAACTGGGTCCAAAACATGCTGGATCCCCTTGCCACTGTATCTCTTCAGTGCTCCCTTTCTGAAGAGAAAAGGCATGATCTGAAGCATTTCCATGAAAACAGTTACAAGACTCTGTTGACATTACGGAAAATACTTGGGTTTTTTCATAAGGAAAAGATGATTAAGATAATTCTTTCCATTGAACATTTCCAATTATTACTTGGCAGCTGAAATGGCTGTTGGGCAGCATTGAATAAACTGTAGCTCTCACCTGTACTTTACAAATGTGAACGTCTGTCTGAAAAGGAAATGATTTTGAAAAATCGGTCATCCCTTCCCCACTAGTTCATGTGCTGTCAGAGTAATGGCCATGACATTCTCAATATTGTCAGCAATAACACTTCATTGACAAAAAGAAAAAAGAATGAGGGCACACACAGCCCCAGGTCTGATAATATTTGCCTTTCTGCCCTTCATAACATGACATGTGAAGTGTACAGTTCTGTGTGTTGCCCTTTCAATGGACAAGTGCTTTGGGGGAGCTTACATAATCTTCTGCATGACAGGGTAGGCACCAGTAAAGCAGCTTTCTTGTTCCTACCTGTCAGTCAAACCAATCTGAAATTTGATTCACATTACCTCTGTCAGTGAAATTATACTTTGCTATTGTAAAACATGAAAAAAACCCAAACGATCAACCACAACCAAAAAAAGCCCCCAAGAAACAAAACAGAACAAAAAGTTAAATCTTAATTCTATGATAACATTTCCTGTGGGAAGAGACACACATGTAAGAAAGCTTTCATAGTTCAGATTTCATAGTTCTAGTATCTTCCTGCTTGACTCCATTTTAATTTCCTGTGGTGTTTTTGTAAACTTTCATCATCTTAAACCAAAGAAAAGATAAAAATTTAGGCTGGTTTTGGGTTGTCTGGTTTTTCAAATGTGTAGGGACTGAAAAAAGGGATGGCTTCTTCTTAATTGTTTTTTACTTTGTACAGCATGGTGGGTTGAAATCTAAGTGTCTGAATTAGCTGAGTCTGCTTTCAGAGGTGAGCGGTGCTCTTCCCAGGGCTTGTAGGTGCTTTTGTCATCATTGCAGAAATCGGTGCCATAATTTTGGTGCTGCTTATGGAATCTGGGGAGAGCTGTCAAGCAGTAGGGGCCACACACCACCAGAGGGTGCCAATTACTTCCATAAGCAGGAAAACAAACTTGTTGGGTAATTTCTGGAATAAACTTGTCAGATAAATGCTACATTATTTAACAAGTGGATGCTTTCGGAAGGTTGTGTTGGGCCTTACACTGACCATTAAAAGCCTCTGTGTGACCTCTGGCATTAGCATAAAGCCATGTGAGCCAAAGCATGCAGCACACAGCTTTGTGACAAAGGGCAGTATGGCAAATGCCTCTGGGTGCAATTACAGAGACAAGATCAGGTGTATGATTTGAATGACTGCCTACCAGAGCTATTTTAAAACATATGTTGTTCCACAGCCAGGAAATCTGCAGGCAAACAGGTGAGTAATGAGGTGTGAGGACTCAAGGATGTGTTAGGAGTTGTTTCCTTGCAGAGCAGGCAGCAAACACACAGGGTAGAATTTTAACTGTGATGTGCGGAAAATTTGGTCACCTTTGTATGCGCTGACCTCTGCATGGATGAAATTTAAAAGAGTGTGATGGCACAGGAGGTGTCCTTGTTACAGAGCAATGAACTTGACAAGGATCTTCCCTGGCCCTTTCCTCTCTGCTACCATTACTTCTTTATCCCTTCTGCAAATGCTCCCGTTATAAACAGCTTTAGTGCTTCTCTGAGCCCCCGAAGAATCCACTAGTAAGAAACTGAAAGTCAGAATTGTGTGTAATCATATTGAAGGAACAATTATGAATTATGAGCATTTTAAAGTGCTAGCAATCAGAGTTCTACAATATTAAACCAGCCTGTGTTCCAGCAATTTGGATTTTTGTTTGTTTTGCTTACACAAGATTTGCTCTGGGCTGAAAGAATGTGCAATACTTGAACAGAGTGAAAAACAGAGTGGTGGTCCTATTTTGTTTCTTTTTCCCTTTTTTTTTTGATGGGGGGGGAATGTGGTGGGTTGATCTTGGCTGGCTGCCAGGTGCCCACCTAGCTTCTTTCTCCTTCTCTCCACCTACTCGACAAGACAGGTAGAAAATAGGGTGGAAAAACTCATGGGTTGTCATAAAGAACAGGGAGACTGCTTACTGATTAATGTCACTGGTAAAATAGACTCACCTTGGGGAAGATTAATTTATTGCCAATTAAGAATAGAATGGGATAATCAGAAATTAAGACAAAAACTAAAACACCTTCCTCCCATCCCTCCTCCCTGACACCATCAACTTCACTCCTTACTCCAAACTTCCTCCCCCACAGTGGTGCAGGGTGATGGGAATTGGGGCTTATAGTTAATCCATAACAGCTCCTCTCTTCTGCTCCTTCCTCCTCATGACATTCCCCTGCTTCAACAGAGGTCCTTCCACAGGCTGCATCTTCCTTCAGGGCGTGTACACCTGCTCCAGTGTGGTATCCTCCCCAGTGAGATTATCTGCTTTATCATGGTCCTCTCTGGGGGTTGCAGAGAAATCTCTGCTCCAGTGCCTGGAGCACCCTTCTCCCTCCTTCTTCTCTCACCTTGGTATTTGCAGGACTGTTTCTCACACATTTTTCTCACTCCTCTCTCTCAACTGCTTGCAGCATTATTTACCCTTTCTTAAATACACATTCTCAGAGGCACCCCACCCATGGCTGAGGTGTTTAACTGTGTCCTGGAAGTGGGTGGGTTGGAACAGATTGTGTTCCTCGTGGGAGGCCACTCCTGGCAACCCTCCCCAGCCCTGCCAGTGCCTGGGCACCTGTACCCAATACAAGGCCTAGGGAAAAACTACAGCATTTAAGATGAAGGGAGAAATGGAGAAAAGACTGAAGGAGGAGGGGGCGTCTATTGAGTTAACCGAGAGGTTGAGGTTTTGTGGCTGAATGAGGGAGCTGCAGGCTGTACAGCAGGGCACTTGGATCCAGCAGGACACCAGACAGGTTGTGCTGTAGCCAGAGCTCTGTAAGAGTTTGCTAAAGGACAGAGGGATGGCCAACAAATGAAAACACTTTATAGGAAGAATAATGAATAATAAACTTATTATTTCACTTTCTCTGAGGGATTCTTTTCCCAAAAGAAATATCAGAATCTGCTTAGGAGGAAGACAAAGCAAGAACAAGTGGAAATGAATTTAAATCAAAACTTCTCAATGTCCTGTGGTGTGCTATACTTGCAGAAATTTACTAGTTAGCTTTACAGATTCACCGTGAGATACTTTAGTGTTTTACCTGAATGCACATAAATTAATTTATGTGCCCACTCACATCCCATGCCAAGCCACTGTCTGACCCAAGATAATGTTATTGACATCTTCTCCACTTTCCAGCAATTTAGTTTCTTCCCAGATAGCAATGATAAATCAATCAATTGTCTAGTGATTTAGTTTTAGAAAGGTTAAGAGCTGAAGGAAACCAAAGGTGTCTGTGATAAGTAGGAAGAGCCATTCTTGGCTACTGGGATTGTTAGTGAGTAGCTTTGACAGCAACCAAAACACAGCAGGGAATGATGTTCATTGTTGCCCATAACAGTGAACCATCTAAGATATCACTATTTTAACCATGAAATTTGCCCTATTTTAAATGCGGTAGGACATCTTACTGGATTAAAGTCAAGCCACAGTCCTCTGTTGAATCTAGGTCAAAATGATCATTGGAAGGCGCTTGCCATAACTAATGTGTTTGTGACACATTCCACTCTGCCTCCAGCTCCTTAAAAGCTGTCGGGTGTTCCCATGCAGCTGTCTTTGCTCAGAGCTGACCAAGCAGACAGAGGAAATACATTAGAAAACAATTGTCTGTATGTGGGGAAATGTTAACTCTTATGTCTTTCCAAAGCGTTGTAAGTGCCCATTAGCGAGGAAGTCAAGGAGTCAGTTTTTCACTGCAGTGGTTGTGTGGCAGACTTTGTAATGTGACCCATCCCTCATTTCCTCCTAAATCCCTATCAGATCTGGAGATCATGTGCTTGGGAATGTTATCAGGAAACATATAGGAGACAATATCTGCAAAAGCAGTGACTCACCTGACTGTCTTGAATCTTCATATTCACTAGGTCCAGGATTTCAGAATCTCCATATTTTGCAACTAAAATGGTGACTGTTTTTGTATAAGTTTCATTCTGTTTCTATTATACATTAAAATTATTAATTTTCAGCTTTTCTGTGTTGTATTTGGTATGATGTAAATTTGTTTAGGCTACTAGGAATGTGACAGAATGAATCAGACAGATTTTGGCAGAAAATTTCATGTCTGGCTTTGCATGGCATTATCGAGGCACTGAGTGTAGGTTCATTCACATTACACAAAGCCTAGTCTTTGAGACGAGGAGGCAACATGAGAGGCCTGAGGGAAATTCCAAAACGATCTTTGATGTCAGTGGGGTATATAAGAGTTCATGAAGATCTTTTGAGGGATGGAAAGTGATTTTAAGTACATCACCCATGACTTCTGACCTGACAAGAATGTTCGAAATGTCGTATGGAGGAGTTGTAGACTGATTTCAAGAGATTGTCAGTTCAGTCGTGGGTGGGATTACACATGGAAAAGCATGCCATCCTCCAGTGTTAATGAAATTCCTTTGGTGTTTATGGAAAATATGGATATTGGTGAATGACAATATCTCATCATTATTTGTTATCTTGTTTTCTATTTCTGATGCCATTTTAATATAAATAGTAGAACTTAGTAGGCCATCAGGAGAGGTAAGATGTGTCTTTCCCCTCTTTATACATATTTAGTTTATGTTCACTCCTTAAATACTGTGTCAGGCAGAGCCACTTGAAAGTGAGATTGATCCTTGCCATCTGTAACTACTGATCCTGGTCAAATAAAGAAGAGAAAAGAAACTGCAAGGGATGTTGGGAAGAGCTAGAGGAAAAGCAGTTTGAACAGCAAGATTGCAAGACTGCTGAGAGGAGAAGGGAGATGTCAATTTCGATGAAGAAGGAAGAGCTTATAAAAACTCACTTTCTAAGCTGTGCAGGGTTTGCTGCAGCTCGGAAGGTTACTGAGTGACTCAAACCAAGCCTAGAAGCAAGGTACACTTGCAAAGACGTATGAGGCAATGGGTGAGTTGGGTATAAACCCTTTTATCCACATTGTGGTTGCCCAAGTCACTTTGAATTTTTTTTTTTTTTGTTAAAATTTGCTATCTTGATTTATAGTCTAATAAAATTGTGCTTTCTGAACTTGTTCCTTATAGGCAGCCCTCCATATAAGATGATCTGGACACGAGAACCTCTGAGAGGTCTCACCAGCTGAGAAGTCCACCACAGGCTCTTAGGACAATTGTTGCTTATGATCTTTATCTCTGTGTATCTGAACTTTGTGTTTTGTCTATGTAGCTTTCATATCCACTTCCTTCTTTTCATTAAAATGGCCATAAAATTGCTCCTGTTGATGTTACATATACACTGTCAATTACACTGTCAGCATACATCCAGTTGATATCATCGACTACAGTGAGATGTTGTCATCTACTTTTTTCTAATGTCCATCAGCACTTGAAACTTAATAACTGATATTTATTGCAAGTTGCAAAAAAAACCATAGTGCACTCTTATTTCTGTGTTTGAATTATCTGTTGACTTGTCTGAAAACTCAAGAAGACGGTGTTCTGTTTACAACTACATTTACTTCCTTGTAATTAAGATATTCCTTTATAAATAAATAAATAAATAAATAAATAAATAAAAAATGTAAACTTTGAAGACCTGCAGTAATTCTATTGTGCAAACCAGGCATAATTTTCCGAGAACCTGAATCAATGTGAGCTCAGGAACAAGTGACAAGTGGATAGAGTCTATCATATTTAATTATTATTCCTCTTCAGGTATTTATGTAGTTCTGAATAAAACATACTCATTTAAATTTACAGAATTAAATTTATCTGAAGGTACTTAATCAAAAGTTTGCATGAAGAAAAAATAGGCATGAAGATTAAACATTAAAGGTTATTTTTGCCAATTTTTTTACTTTTTATTTGAGAGCAAAGCAATAAAATAAAACCACAAAAATTGCAATTACATCTAGAAACAAGTTAGAAAGGTTGCAGAGTTTTTGTTTTATGTAAAAGTAACTGTAATTATCCAAAGCCCTCGATTTCAAAAAAGAATAATATAAAGTTTTAAACTTCAGAGATGCATTTTAGGCCAAATGCAAAAAATGTAGCACAAAATGTAAATATATTTATGTAATGTGCTCATAAATGATTCAGTGTTTAGACACCAATCTAATTTTGTTTAAACTGTACCACTTTATTGTAGGCTACAAAATTTTGAAGTTTGAATTAAATTAATGGGCAATATAGATATAGCTTCTGGGTGAATTTTGTTTTCTTAGTTTTGGTCTCTGTTATTTTTCATTGCGGGGAAAAGCTCAGCTTTTGGGGGAGGAAAAAGTAAAAAGGATTAGAGAAAGATCTTCCTGAATAAATCTCTGTTCCTGAATTTCTCTCTGTATGACAATCTATAACTATGATGGTAATTCTCCTCTTAAAACAGATGTTCTAGCTTTCTCTTTGGTCTTTTTCATATACTTAGCATTTTTGGGGTTGTGGGGGCAGGGAGTATTAGCTTTTAGCAAATTATACATGAGATCTTGACAGACTGGATAGATGGGCTGAGGACAACAGCATGAAGTTCAGTAAGGCGAAGGTTTCTGTCCTGCACTTGGGTCACCACCACCCCCTGCAGCACTACAGGCTGGGGCAGGAATGACTGGAAAAGCGCCCAGTGGAAAGGGACTTGAGGATGTTGATTGGCAGCCTGAACATGAACATGATCCAGCAGTGTGCCCAGGTGGCCAAAAAGACCAATGGCATCCTGGCCTGTATCAGGAATAGTGTGGCCAGCAGGACCAGGGCAGTGATTGTGCCCCAGTACTCTGCACCAGTGATGTCACACCTCGAGCACTGTGATAAATTTGGGACCCCCTCACTTCAAAAAGAACATTGAGGTACTGAAGTGAGTCCAGAGAAGGCCAATGAAGCTGGCGAAGGGTCTAGAAAGCATGAATTAGAAGGAGCTGCCTAGGCAGCTGTGATGCTGAGAAACTAAACTTCTCAAAGTGCTGTCCAAACAGATGTGATGGTAATGAAAATAAACGGTGAATAGATTAGTTCAATTGATGCAGTGGTTCTCCGTAGGTAAGTACGATCTGCTGTTTGTTTGCCTGTGTACCAGTCTCAGGGCTGCCCAAGATTTTGAAGGGACACATGTTTTGCAAATCTCCTCTGTTGTACAGATATAGCATGCCAGATTGTCCCTGGGAGAAAATAGTTCCAAAACAGAGGAAGCCAAATGCCTGGATGCATGTCTTTCCTTGTGTAAAAGAAAATTTCCACTTTTGGAAAGAAAAGCTTTCTAATTTTTTAATAGGAAAAATATACTTCAATGAAAAGATATGCAAAGGTTGCCCATCCCTGGAAAAAAATGGACATCAATAAACAGAAACAACTTCCAGGGACCAAACTGTCTAATTAATAAGAAAAATCTCAGTATGGAACCCCCAACCATTTCTAAAATAGGTGTTGGAGTTTGTTTGTTTTGTGTTAGAGGGGAGGGTTTTGGGTTCCAATATTGGGTTTGGGGGTCTATTCTTGTTATAATATAACAAGCCTCTAGATTCTTAAAATGGATTAAAATGCGAGCAAAATTAAGTGACCAGTGTATGATCAAAAGAAAAATCCCAGTGAGATGCAGCATGAGTTACTAGATGTCATTGACTTTTTTATGTTTAGAAAGGGAAAAAGAAACAAAAAAATAAACTGATATAATGTTTGAGACAGAACAAGCAGCCAGAAGGGTAGCCAACAGAAAGATCATAACACATGGCAGATCATAAATGGCAGATTGTGAATGACACAATCTCGTGCAGGAGTGAGCTGCCCTTAATGGACATCTGGGTTAGAAGTTCCTGTACAGAGCTTTCTTTTGACCTTCAACATGGCAGTAAAATTCCCGAAACTATACAGCCTCCAAGGACAAGCCAATTATAGTAGGTTCTCTGCAACTGGGCTGTCAGAATATGGGCAATAAATTTTGAAGTGGGTAAGAACTTGGTAGTGGGAAGGAGCCCTGTGTGTCTACTTCTCCAGTCATGCAGAAGAGGAGAATAAAGGTCAGGGTTATTGGGGAATGATTCTATTAGCTAATCATGTTTGAGTTTTTCTTCTTGATATGGTCTTATTCCCTTCATACCTTTCCACAAATCCTTTCTGATAGAACTTACTTGTCATTGGGAAGGAAGAACTAATAATTTCTGAGCTGCCAAACTAAGAGATACAGATATGTTTCAATACTGAGTAGAAATTAATTTTGTGCATGATTTTCCAGCTGTTAATTAAATCTGATAGAGTTGAGCTGTAATGACCTTTGCGCCTTAAAGAATGTATCAACATAAATATCTGGTGAGGATATACATGTTCTGAAAAAAAAAGAATGGTGAATAGGGGAAGAACGTGTTTGAGAGTCTTGTTTTCTGCAAAGGAATACTGCTGGAATGAAAGCAAATGGGTGTAATAGACCTCAGGAACCACTGAAGCATTGAGGTTGTACCCACCAGCAAAAGTTGTGTAAAATATAGCGAATTCTAGCTAAATTTTAGATGAAAGATGATACCTTTATAAAAGTAAAGCAACAATGCAATAAGCTTCCTGTTATAATTAGAAAACACCTGAAATGTCTCTTAGTCTTACTTGTTGAAACTTATTTGTATTTTGTCTTTTCAATTGTTTTTCTATTTGGTATCATTGAGTTCCTGGCAGACGACTTCTGTTGAAGTGTCTTGACTCTTTTTTAGTTTTATTAGCTAATTAACAATATTTTTTTAAGTGAATCACTATCATTCTCTTCTAAGATGTATGGCAATATGTGCCATAAAAACTGTAATATGGTGTTTAATGATCCATTGGATCTTCTTGTTGCTGTTTCCTTCAACATAAAGAAATGCCCGTTCTCTTAACCCTGCTAATTTTCAATTTTCAACTCTTAAGAGTCCATTTTTTCTATGTTTTGGAATATGACATTTTTCCCTCAATAAAAGGACATCACTTTGGAATTTGTAAGAAAATGTTTTATTGCACTGTAGGATAACATTCCTGCCTTCCTTTTCACTGTAAAGCTGTCTCATGGCTCAGAAGTGGCTCTCCAATATTTCTGAAAACTATAGGGTCAGCTGCGGCCTGAACTCTGGAAGTTACAGGAAAGCTTCTTATGCTTTTAAAAGCACTTATGTTTTCACTTGCCTTTTTTTTTTTTTTTTTTAAATGTGTAAAATGTAGCTTCTTTAATTCAGTATATAAACTTCATTTAATTCATTTCAAGGGCCTGCTTCTTGCTTGAAATCATCTCAAGAAAAGGCTATGCTGCTCAATAGTATTATTTTTGCTTAATATGCATGTTGGAGAGGGCCTTTAAAACACATTTAATGGTCGAGTGGCTACCATCATGTGAAGGTTTCATTCTATTCGATATTCTTAATATCTTGATGTGCAAGTGCAAAACAGGGGTCGAAGAGAATGTTCTGCTACAGTACTCACTACAGCCTTGTTTTCACTGTAATTAAGCCTCTGTAATGGAACAGGAATTTACATATGTGAGATTTTAGTTAGGATATAAGTGTCACACAGAAAATGTTTTATTATTAAAAAATTAGCTGTCCAAAGGTTTGTTATTTCAAAGTGTTGCCATTTTATATTTGTATTGCAATGCTGTAAATGTTTCTTAATGAAAAGAGAAAATCTCAACAAGGATTATTATCTCATCTGCAGGTTCTATCCATCTAGATAGAGATGAAACCTCTTGTAAATTTGGTTGCCTGCAGTGGCTTTCCCTCCCTACTCCTGTCCCAGCTTGAGCTCCCTGTGTACTCAGAACAGTATGGAGTATTTCACTGGTGATTCCACAAGAGCTTTGTGCACGGCTGTACTTCTTCCCTATTCCTACTCTAAATATTGTGTTTGTTTTCTTTCCTTTTTCTCTCCTTCTGAGATGACCAAAGGAAATGTTCTTTGTGATTTCAGTCATTTGGAACCAAATGACAATAGCTTTGTAGTTCTTTTTTGTAGATCTGTTTTCCTGAATTCAGGCTTGAAGCCTTTGAAGACCACCTCTGACAGTATGAAACTTTTCATAAGGGAAAGTTTCTGTTCTTTTATGCTACTGTTGCTCTTTGTGCTCCCAGCATTTTAATTAGAGTCTGATTATTACCTCTTTTCCCTTTTTTTTCCCCAAAATGAAATCTGTAGGAGCCAAAAATAATTGGAAGTATGATAAATCTAAAAAGGAACTGAAACTGAGGCTGAGATCTTTTGCTTGTTTTTCTCTGTAGACTCTTAAACCTGATAGGTAGCACCTTCAGACATTAGCATCTGACTAGACTGACTATTCCTGACATTTAAAGACATCATAAATATCCATTTAACATTATAGGCCTTAAAGATTTGAACAATTCCTGAGTAAAATTCTCTGTGTGTCAAAACTGAGTGTGATGGTTTCACTTGTTTGCTCGGGCTTATTCTAAAATATAATTTCCATTTCAGCTTCAGAGACACGTATTTCAACTTTAGAGACACGTATTACTTATTATGAGAAAATATTGAAAACAATTTCTTGGAGGAGGAAAGACGTCTACCATTGAAGTGAGTGTGAAATGAGTTGAACATTGTGACCTTGCATAAGGTCTGATACTTCAGAAATAGTTGAGATAGCTGGGAAGCTTGTGTTCTGGCAGCCCTTAGCAGTCATGTTAGACTGTGTTTTCTTTAATTTCTTGCAGCGTGCAGTTAGCTTTTTCTTTTTTCAATGAGTAGTATGCAAACATTTGTATGGCACCATTAATGAACCTTGTCATATAGCTGTCTAAAGTCCCATTACACTTCTTCCATTTTAAAAAAAATCTCCTGTCATGATCAAAACAGAAGACTCTGAAAGATCTATAAAAAGAGGATAAATTGCAGATTAGCGATGTCATTTTGGGAAAGATATGTTTTATTACCATACATACCAAAAGAAATTAACATTTTGCACAGTCTTTAATTAACACAATTGCTTTTAAATGTTGGTAGTTAGAATTAATTATGTTGGTTATAAAGTGCCATTTTTTTTCTGCCACAGATATAGTATGGAGATTAGAAACTGAGCATTGGTGTGCTGACATTCATTTTCCCTGGGGCAAAATAAAACATTAGTCTGACTCAGACTCCTTCCATCTTCATGCCAGAATGACATAGACATTAATGTTTTAGTTTTGCTTTTGTTTGTTTATTTTCTTCTTTGCATAATTTAGTGAGTAAATTGCCATTATTTAAGTTTGTGCAGCTTTCAGCTGCAATGTCTTAGTGTTAAGTTTATCATCATTGTTGAATTTTAGTGCTTTGGATAAAACAATAAGAAATTAGAGAAGAGACAGAGGAAAATAAATTATCCATATAACTCATGGTAATTGGAGGTCTTATTAAACCGCATTCCAGTGACCCCTTAGTACTTTCTGAAGACAGAAAGTATAGCAGGTGGAAGAGATTTCTTCAAACCACTCTAAATTGTCCCAGCCCTTAATGTGCTTCTTATGTTCATGCTTCCTTTGAGGACCATAGTATTCAGCCTATAAACTCCCACTGAAAACAGAGAAAGAGGTATTACAAGCTAAAAGTTCTGGTTTCTTGCTTTCTGCACCTTTAAAAATGGTACATTAGAAGATAATGACAGCAAACTCACTTCAGCCTTTTCCAGTGTACAGCTTTACCCTTTATTACATCTGTTCTGTGAGTACTGCGTTGAAGGGTTGAGGCATGAAAGGTGCAAGATGCCACCTACTTCATAATATTTCTTCTGACGATATCAAATCAAGTCTTTGTCATTATCCACAAAGTGTGAGGGCTAACCCAACAGAATGTAATATTGTTACAAGGATGTGTTACTCTCTTGGGTTTTCTCAGACGCTTAGTCTAGAAGCTAAGGATACCTGTGTTATCCACTCTCTTTATATTGCTCCTCTAAGCTCTGCAGTGGTATATATATAATTCATAAGTTAAGGAATATGAACTCTCTGCCCTGGTTATTTATAGAATTGACTCTCCATTTTTGATAAATATTTTAAATGAATAATGCAAAAATCTATTGATTTTATTTATGTGTTTCATTTAATATACAGGAATATTTGTTGGGGCATTTATGCAATAATAAAAATAACTTGAAGAGAGAGATGATATCTTACATTTAAAATTTGCACTGAAGAGTAGTTTGGATTGTTGTGATTTTAAATTATTATTGCATCTTTTGAATTATAAAGCAGGTCTACATACACGCACTTGGAAGTGCTTTAAAGTCTTGCACCAAGTTAACTCATTACTTTTTTTCTGCTGGTGAGTTAGCATACCCCAAACAAATTATATTTTACATTATGGGATACAACAGAGCCCAAACGATGTTGTTGTCAATTTTTACACATTTACAAGTAATGTGGCTGTTTTCTTTTCATATTGATTATAGGAACCAAGTTTTTCTGAAGAAAATCACAACCAGGTTTATTCTAAGTCAAAGAGCAGCTAGACATTACTCTATATTAAAAAAAAAAAAAACCTTATCAGATGATTATAAACAGGACTGTTGTTCTGCTCTCATTGGTCATGTGGTCTACGAGAGCATCTATTAGCCAAAATGATCTGTCAGCTTTTTTGGCTTGTGTGATACTTACTCATCCACTGACCCATTTTCCATTGAACCTCAGGGCTGATATTTTGTAAGAGTTAGCGCAGCATTCTGTATACTGTGCATGAAGCAAATTCTAAGCTGTCTTGCTGTTTTAATTACACTTTTAAAAATACGCAAACTTTATGACGAGTCTTTATTTTGCAAGAAATTACTGAGAAAATAAACTAGCTCTCAAGTGAGTGTGTTTAAGATAATAATTACTATGGTGCATTTCTGTTGTCTCTGAATGATTTTTATTACCTTATGACATACCTTACTCCTTTACAAGCCGCTCAGCTTGAGTCCACAGAAGATTCAAATGCAATTGTTAGTACTATTTATGGACAAATCTCAAAGGGTAAAATTCCTGTATTAAACTAAGAACTCTTTAGAGAAAAAAAGAAAAGGTAGGTCAAGAGATTATTTATAATAATGTATTTGCATCAACACACACTTATTATGTGCTGTGACATTAATTTGCAGACAGTAATAATGACTACTAGCTGCCCATAATAGTGTTCCGTCCAAATTCTACTACAACAAACTAAAGCTAGGTGCATCTTTTTATATTCTGAACTCTTTAGAAGTTTGGGGTTTTTTTGCTTTTCCTCCTTTCTTCAATGTAAATTCAACCAATAAAGTAGAGAAGAAGATACTTAAAATGTTTTAGCTTTGACTACCAGTAATGAGGTACACATGGCTTCACTAGGCTCCTTTCCCTCTTCCTTCCTGACAATGGACTTCATGTTGCTTTTCCTCTGCATGAGCTGAGATTTTCACATTCTTAACTGTGAATCTCAAGAGACTTTAGTACAAGTAAAACTAAAGGTAAATTTATTTTAGCATTTGAAATATCTAAATATCTCTTTCAAGTCAGACTTTTATTTGGGCTCTGTGTGCATGGGAGGGAAGAGTTGTTTATTTTTGTTTTGTGCCTTCTCAAGCAAATTTCATAATATGTTTAGATGTGCCAGAAAATGCACTTCAAGCATTAGTAGCCTGATTCTCACAATAATATAGCCAAAGACTTTCTGGTAATCAATAAGGTTCCAGTAGAAGGATTCACTTTAAGTATCTTGCTGATTTCTTTAGATTAGTAATGTAAAAATCTATTTCTAATTTCCTTTGCTGTTGCTAAATTAGATGCTTTGAAAGCCTTTTTAATCTTGCAGTGACTAAATACATTATACATCAATGTATGTGGAATGCCTACCAAGGGGAAGACTTTCAGTATCTTATTTTTAAGCAGTGTAAATGAGAGAATTTTAATGTTTCTGATACTTATGAGAGAAGCAAATGAAGTACTTCTATTTCCAAGAGCACTGATTCTACATGTTTGAGTCTATATGGCCTCTGTTGATGTTACAGCTTAGACAACATTATCCCATTGCAAGTGTTGGAAACAGCAAGACTGGTTTCACCCTTTCTTATTAATATTGAGGTAATAACAGTGGATGTTTTGTTTCATTTATGTTACATTGTCTAAAGACAATTTCACTCAGCAGGAGATTCTTCAGTCAGTTCCAGGGCAGAGAGAGGTTAAGGCAGCATCTCTGAGATGTGGGTATTTATTATGTGTCCTAGTACACACTGCAATGTGAACTGTGTACTCTTTTAGAAATTAAGTCTATCACTGTGCTGGTTTTGGCTGAGATAGAGTTAATTTTCTTCACAGTGGCTTGTATGGGGCTGTGTTTTGTTTATGATTATGCTGAACATACTGATAATATAGAGAAGTTTTTGTTATTGCTGAGCAGGGCTCACACAGAGCTGGAGCATTTTCTGCTTTTTGTATTGCCACACTGGTGAGCAAGTCAGGAATGCACAGGAATTTGAGATGACACAAAGCCAGGACAGGTGACCCCATGTGACCAAAGGGATATTCCAGACCATATGACATCATGCTCAGCTTATAAATTGGGGGAAAGAAGGAGGAAGAAGGAGACACCTGGAGTGATGGTGTTTGTCTTCCCAAGTCACCACTACATGTGATGTGGCCCTGCTCTGCTGGAGATGGCTGATCACCTGCCTGCCCATGGGAACCAGTGACTTAATTCCTTGTTTTGCTTAGCTTGTGTGCACAGGTTTTGGCTTTTTCTTTCCCTATTAAACTGTCTTTAATTTAACATAAGAGTTTTCCAGCTTTTACCCTTCTGATTCTCTCCCCAGTCCTACTGGTGGGGGAGTGAGCAAGTAGCTGCATGGGGTTTGGCTGCTGGCTGGGGTTAAACTGGGACAATTAACAGTGCTTAATAGTAGGCCTCATTTTTTTTCTGTTTTCCCCCTATAGCCTGTGTTCAGTATTCCAAATGTTGAACTATCAAGACAGAAAATTATGTGTTAATTACTTTGGTCAATTCTGCCTGCTCTGGTTCTTGGACTTTGTTTGCTACCTTGTATATTCTGTCTTTTCAGGACATCTACAAATCTTGATTTATTCTGATTGCACGGTCTCCGATAACAAATATATTTTTTATAAGGAATCAGGCTTCCACCTTCATCTTTCTTATTTTATCCATCCTACTTTGTTCTTTTATTTGTTTGTTTGTTTAATCAGTTTTGTTCTTTTTTAATTGCTGCTAAGGCAGTCAATTCAATATAGAAAGCCATGATATTGGGCTTAAGATTCTACAGTATGTAATGTCATTCTTAATGCTATGTTTCAGCTTATCTGGTGTTTTTCTGACCTTTCTCCAAGGTAAAAACAAATCTAACTGCAAAACCCTTGATCAAGCTTTCCATAAAAGTATTTTCTCCTTCCCGTTATGGCTTCCAGGTCATTCATAGTTTTCAGAAAGAATTTTATGTAGCAATTAGTTTAATTTTCTTCATAATTATTGATCTGCCTCTGAGACAATACCAAAAGTCTCAAGTAGGTTTAGAAAAATGAAGAGCTTTAATTGTCAATAATCTTGCCGGAGAGTGAAGAGCTGAGATAGTTATTTGCCAGTTTTCACCTTTTTCAGACAGATGTGGAAACATTTCTAATATGTCTTTCATCTGGGGAAAGTACTGACAGAGTATCTTTCTCTAGTGGCTGCAATATTTATTGACAGCTTAATTAATTATACGGCAGGATAGCTACCAGAGTCCATTACAGAAGAAATCAAAATTCCAACCTGGGATTTCCCTGTGGTTTTCTCAAACAAAACACTGTCAAATAAAATATGCGCTATTGTCAGATAGACAGGAAACTCACTAATTTAATTGGAAGGAGAAAGAAAAACCTGAGTTGCACTTTTCAGAACCCTTAAGGCTCAATGCATGTTCATATTAATATGTCCTACCTTGCTTTTTGATTTAGAGTGCAAGCTGATAGGGTTTGCCTGGTACCCCTTCCTTTCACTGGAGATAGAAAATGCTAAATGGGTCTCAGAAATAATAACTTTCATAGAAAAAGAATTATTCCTAGGATAACAGTGTTAAGAGCAGTTGAGGACAGACAAAAGTTTGAGCTGCACTTTTTCACATTATGGTCATTACTGGTAACACAAAGCTCTAACAAGATAGTGAGCTTTTCACTTCATGAATGTTCAGAGTACATTTTTTAAAAAAGGTGGTAAAGAAAAGGAAGTAAGGGTAAAACGCAGCTTCAAATACCATTTTACTCAAAGGAAACAATTTGGAACTAGTTCCTGGTCATGTGCAGTATCCGGTTACTGAAGCTGTGGCCAGGCTCAAAAGAGCAAGGATAAGTAGGAAAACACAGAACAAATTTCCCAAGGACAATTGTGCTTGGCCAACATGATTGCCTTCTGCTGAAGGGATTACTGGAACTATACAAGTGGAGAGCTCTGGATGCTGACTTTGATTTCTTCAAGGCTTTTGTCATGTTCTTCCATAGTATACTTATGGGAAAATTGAGAAGATGTGGATGAAATACAAAAATAAGCTTGATGGAAAATTTCCAGAAGCCCTGGGCTGAAAAAATTGAGATCAAAGCCACTAAGCCCATGTGGAAATTGGTTACAAGACGCATTTTTCGCTTTGCCACTGAACCAAACTGGGGACAGTGTTCAATATTTTGAAGTGCAGAGCTGCTGTTCAGAGGAATCTCAAATGAGGAAGTGAGCAGACAATAATCTCAAGAACTCCAACAAAAGGAGATGAAAAATCCTACACCTGAGAAATGTTTAGGAAAAATCCAACACCTATCCATACCACCATATAGGTGGGGGTGTAGAGCAGCTCTGCAGAAAAGATCTTGGGCACCTGGGTGGTCCACAAGCTAAACATGAGTCAGCAGGGTGTCAGCAGGGCATAGGCAGGTGGTGACATATTTTCTAGGTACATTCTGGGCTGTATTAACAAGAATTTAACCAGCAGGCTAGAAGTAATTTTTCTCCTCTAGCCAATGCTTATGAGACTGTGTCTGGAGCCCTGTACCCAGTCTGGGGCTCCACAGATGAAGAAGGGCAGTGTTGGACATTGTTGGAGTGGACCCATCAGAAAGGCCTGGGGGGGGGTCAAGCCAGCAGCACAAGAAGTACAAGAAGAGGCTGAAAGAGCTGTTTTTGTTTAATCCTAAATAAAGAAGGCTAAGAGGAGATCTAGTTGCTGTCTTCAAATATATCCTAATAAAATACACAGACTCTTCCTAGAAGGGCTCAGTGACAGGATGAGAAACAAGACACACAATCTATATAATATAAAATTCTGATTATATATTAGGAAAATTATTTAATGTGACACAGTACCGTACAGATGATTAGTTGCCTCATCTAAATTTTCCCTGCAATGAGAAGAAAGTTGAACCTAATAACCTCCAGAGGTCTCTCCAACCTAAATTATTCAGTGATTGCATGCTAAAACATATTTTCCCTTCTGTATGACTACTTAACTAATATTCAAAGTCAGAAAGATAGTCTTGTGTTAGAAGATAACATCTGGGTATTTTATTGGTACAGGTTTGTTTATTTAGGCAGAAGATGCAAAGAGAATATACTATTCCTTTGAACACATCAGAGACAAATACCAGAAGGCAGTTTCTCAGCTCCATAGTTCAGATTTTCTTTTCTATCCATATCTGATAAAAAATCTCCATCTTCCTTGCGGTCATCATGCTACAGTTCCTCTTCCCCCAGTTTCTCTAGGGATTTTTGTTTTCAGCACACTCCAGCTGACGTGCCACTCTTGCTTTCCCAACCCCTTCCCAAGAAACCAAGAGTTAGTTTGAGCTGATCCTTGCTCCAGCTTTCATGTGCTACGAGCATGTCTGTCTTATATCACATAATCCCTAAAAGTGTTTTTGGTTTGTCCAAGGATCTTCTTGTCTATTTGGAATGTTGGTTTTTTCATTTGTTTATTTGTTGAGGAGTTGGGTTTTGGTTTTTTTTTAATTATTTTTTTAGGCAAAAAGAAAGTCAAGTGACATTCGCAACACAACTGCCTATGTAGAAAACATAACCTATTTCGAGACAGAGTGCAAGAGAAATTTTCATAATTTAGATGAAACTTGAAGCCTTGACATTTCATAACTGCATGATTTCCTTATGGAAAAATTGACATTCTCACTGGAAGACATGAAAACAATAAGAGCCCCTCGGACATGGGCTTGACTTACCATTGTGTCAAAATTATATCACAACATGGAAATTTCACCGTGGATGTATTTGCTTATTGTGATAAGCGTATTTTAAACCATAAATTAATATTTATTCCAGACGTAACATCAACAAGTTCTGTCAAAATCTGTAATGCTCAGAAATGAAAGATATGATTGTGTTAAGTCATCAACAACCTCTATAACAGTACAATAGAAATATAGCTCTGTACTTCAGTAAGTTTGTTGTGTTTGTTGGTTTGGTTTTCTTTCTGGCTTCATTTGAGCTGTTTTAAAATGCCACCAGCTTTCAGAATTTAGTGACACAAAAAGCCCACCAAGGAAACATTAAGGTGTTTCTTTCTTATTTTAAGATATAAACAATCTCTTTGTAGACAGAATGTTTGTAAAGCCACCATAAAATAAGGAACAGCTAGATTAATCTTACAGTTTTCTTACTTTTTACTGGTACACTTAGGTATACTCTAAAAATAAAAAAAAAACAAACAGGTGAATCGAAACAATTTTAGCTACTTTGTTCTTTGCTTCCTGGCATATAGCTACAAATATGATAATTGTTTAAGCATAATGTACTTTAATAGACATAATTTTTCTTGAGCATTTTTAAAGATCGCTAGTGCATAAGTACACACTTCCCTTTTTTTTTTGTGTGGTTCATTGCTCTCTGTTTGTACTTGAATGTCTGATTCACATTCTGCAATGAAATTGTATTATGTAGGAATCTCCTAGTTGGACTGTAAACACTAGAATACTTACTGCATCTCAAACACTTTTATGGCATGTACACATACCTCTTGTTAGCCACTCTTGTACTCCAGCACCATGTGGCTCCTCCGGTTAGAACTATTAAAGCTAAAGTCTATCTTGGCTTTTTGTCTCTTTGAAGACAAATTGAATGACAATTCCTTTTCTCACTCGAAATGGAGTGTATTCTGACATAAAAATGAAGTGTGAGAGAAAAGTTCTCAGGTGAATTTTTCCTTTCCAGGGACAATAACTTCATCAAAATTTAAACACTCAGTGGCATACAGAGTAGTAGATACATTGCAAGGTTATTGCAGAAGTGAAATTGGGGCTGGAGAAAGACTTTCTGGTTCTTCATTTCACATCGTTACATGTTTTGAAGAAATATATCATTGCTGATTGTTGGAGGTTTTTTTATATTTTGTCTATGCATTACTCATAGACTGTGAATATTTTTAGAGAGATGTGTTTCCATAGGCAAGGTATAATAGGCTTTATATGCTCAGGTTTGGTTTTTTTTTTTTTCTTTTGCAATAGGAAGAATAGTCATTCACTTATGACAAGATTTGCATTTGGTCAAGAACATGATTTAGTATTTTTAAGTATCCCAGGAGCATGTTACAGATAGATCCTTAGTATATATGTGGGAAATGTGTATTTCTCTCCTGACACAAACTTTTGAAAAAGAATAGTTCATCTTCAACCTTGATATTGTGAGTATACAGTTTGACTTTAGTGGAGTCAGAATTTCATTCCCAGAGGTAAAATATTGAAGAACTTTCTCAATGTCGCTCCAAAATGCTTTTTCAGAACAGTATTTAGGCAGAAACATTTTAGTTATGCAAATGATACCTCATTTCAAAACATTAAAGAAAAAGTCCTAGATCATCTCCTTGCACTTTCACCGGGTAAAAAACTGCTTTCAGGCATGATATCTGTGTTCTGCTTGTTATAGTCTAACAGAGCAGAAGTTTTTCCACAGGAAAATAAGGCACAGGTGGTTATAGGATTATTTTCACATGCTTCTTGAAGCATAAAATATCCTTTGGTTTCATACTAAAAATTTCCTTTGATATTACTTGTGGATATTTATGAAAAGCAGAAATAAAAATATATTCAGAAAGACTGAAACAAACACAGAATGATATTTCTTGTATGGTACAACTGTCTTCATTGTTGAACTAAAAAATATAAGCAGCAACATTTTGAAAAGTATTAAGCTCTTAGAAAGTACTAAACTCCAAGACAGGGTATTCAGTTTGTAATAGATTTTGTTTTCACTTCAAGCCCTGTGTGCAGTTTTGGTCACCACACCATAAAAGCAATAATTTACTAGAGAGCATCCAAAGGAGGGCCACGAGAATGGTGAAGGGCCTTGAGAGGAAGCTGTATGAGGAGTGTATGAGCTCACTTGGTCCATTCAGCCTGAAGGAGACTGAGGGGAGATCTCATTGCAGTCTTCAACATCCTCATGAGGAGAAGAGGAGGGGTAAGAACTGATCTCTTCTCTGTGGTGACTAATGACAGCACCAGAGTGAATGGCCTGAAGTTGTGTCAGGAGAGGTTTTGCCTGGATATGAGAAAAAAGTTTTTAACCTAGTGGATGGTTGGGTGCTGGAACAGGATCCCCAGGGAATGGATCACAGCACCAAGCCTGACAGAGTTCAAGAAACATTTGGACAATGCTCTCAGGCACATGGTGTGATTCTTGGGGTTTGGGGTGTCCTCCACAGGACCAGGAGTTGGATTTGATGATCCTTGTGGTTCCCTTCCAAATCAGGATCTTTTGTGAAAATCGTGTTTTCCCTCAAAGTGGTACTGCAGTGACATTTCGAGGGTCTTACATCTGCTGGGTTCATCTGCATTAACATTTTAGCTGGAAGAGCTGTGCTTAGGCTGTTTTGAAAGCTGTGATTTCTGAACAGCTTTCGTTCTGGGAGTGGAGCAGTTTGGAAGATCATGAGCTCTATTTCCTTCAGATGAAACTATTCTGGAAGATGCTTTCTAGGAACACATTGAATGCCATCCAACAGCTGCTGGGAAATCAAGCCACAGTCACGGATAACTAAAATTTAATGTATGTATTTGGATAAGGATTCATATACATGTATATGTTTCCTTTACCAGTATGTCTGTTTTACAAGTGTTATTTTAGCTTCTGAGTCTTCTGTGGTATGTGGAGGGACAATAAATCAGATCCGATGAGTGTAAAGGGCTGAAAATAACTCTGTGTGATGCCTACCTAAGTACATGCATTTCTTCCTATGGAATGATGGCTTTTTCCTCCTTACCTCTTCATTTTACCCTAATCTGAGACACTGTTTTTGATAATAATAGGGTGCAGAAAACTAAAAAAATAAGAGAAAAAATGACATAAATAGTATGACTTAAAACTGACTGTAGGATTTAGCGTAATATCATTTTCTGCCACAAAAAATGCAGAAATAGCTTTATACTTTCATTCATGTGTCAGATTCCCAGATGGCTGCTTCAAGAGCTGGGTTTTCTTTTTTTGTTTTTTTTTTTTTAAATACCAGTTCACAATATACCTGCTGTATGTGCATATTTTTGATGGAAAAAAAAAAGAAAATCCTAACTCCCAAAACCAACACAGATTTTTTTCCATGCGAGTAAAGCGTAGAAATAAGTTTGCCAAACTGAGGTTATGTGTTTGCATGTGGTGTTCAGGCTCTTAGCAGTCATGTGCTGTAGGGTCACAAGAAGTGGATGGTGTTTTGGTGTGTGGAGCAGTGATATATTCTGAAAACTAATGGGGCAGGAACACTTTTTCAAACATTTATGAACCGTTTCATACTCTAGAGAGGTGATGTGTCTGAATAGTCTCTATAACAGCAAACATTATGTGTTGTAAAACTAGTTAGAAGATATACCATAAAATGCAGGGAAAAAAAAGGTTGGAATGTAAAAAAAAGAGTTACTTTTCCATGATCAGAAATATTACTGGTTTTTCTATATTGACAGCATTTTAGAAAGGGGGAGAAGGACTCTAAAAATAGCTACATTGTTACATACAAATTAGCTTGATGCTTCTCATAAAATTAGTTCCTTGTTATTTTTCCAGCATATTAACTTAAATCTTTAACTGTACTTATCATGAAAGTCAACCCAGATTATCTGGTTCTAACCATTTTTCCTTTAGCACGGCATTTTTTGGTGTAATTGTCCTGCTCTGAAAATTATCAAGACTTATTCGACTTGAAAAGATCACTCAGTTTACCCCGCAAATATCAAGATTTTCATGTGTTGGGATGGGTGACAGAAACTGCGTGGTCAGCACATTAATGAGAGTGGTATGAAATGACAAATGTTACCAAAATCACTGGATGTTTTAATGAGAATTGAATGGTAATAAATATTTCTCAAACTGGTTCTACTTGTCTCTGAGTTATTTGCTAGCTCTCTTTATAGATGAAGAGCCGTGCATTATGAGGTCAATCACAACACGTAATTGGTGTCCACCATCTGGTAGGAGTGGCCATCCCTGTAGGGTTAATTAACCTAATCTATTTTCCATGCTGACAAGTTCTCAGGGTTTACCCTTTTTATTAATGTATCCTATACTATTTGAGTATCCTTTGTTCATTACATGCAGATATTGGCAGGGCTGGTTTTCCTCCTGTTGTTTAAGGTTTGGGGTTGGTTTTGGATTTTCTGGGGATATTTTTGTTTGTTTGTTCTTTGGGGTTTTTTTGAGGGAGGTGGAGATTATTTGGGAGTTTTGGTTGGTTTTGTTGTTTGTTTTAACTTCTAAAGTATTGCTAATAAGATATTTAATAGTTTATCACCATTTTTAATAGCTGTTAATTACTTGTTCGAAAAGTTTTAGTAGTGGCATTATTATATTTTTAATATAATTTTTATGCTAAATCAACTTTCTTGTATTTGTATTTTTAAAAGTCAATTTAAAGCAAAAAAGTTGGCATTTCTAAATTTTATTTTGCTACAAGTGACATTTTCCTGTGAAAAAATATGATTTATTCACAGCTGTAATTTTAATTCGGAAAATTATATTAACAATTTCTGTGATATCCTTTTCTAAATTCAATGGTAGTTCAAGAGATTCACTTCTTACTCAGAACTTGTTATTCACAGTTTACTATTTTATTATTAAATGTATTAAAGTTTATTTTATTTTATTATTAAAAGGATTACTCCTTTTAATATTTTCATGGAAAAACGTAAATATACAAGTATTTTAAGCAACTGAAAATGCACTACTAAGCATTTCTAACAACATATTATAACTGTTAGTTCACCTAAATAAAATGGCCTACTTATCATCCTGTGTCCCCCTCACCTGGCTTCTCTTGGGATCCTAGGTAGGGAAAGGGCCTATTTTGAAGTTTACAGGAGAATTTTTGAAAGCTCCTATTTTGGGATAAATCGCCTTCCACCGAAGCCTTTCTTTTCCATTGAAACACATCTGAAAAGGAAAATGCCTAAGGTTTGTTGGTTTTTTCTCAGCTCTTGATCCAATATGACAAGATAAAGTTCGAGGAGTATCAGAGACACTGAAATGACAGGTAGCTTAGAAAGTTCGAGGCACTTCAGAAAGCATCAGAAGCTGCAAAAACTTCGGTATTTTCAGGTATTCTACAGAGGAGAAGCAGCTGCAACTAGAGAAGGCAGCAAAATGCTATTTCGTTCAGAGCTGCATGATATGGAGGAAAAGTGCAGAGTATAAGAAATGGGAGAATAAGAAAATCTATTAGCACAAGAAAATTGTCTATCTGCTAAATTTTGCCTGGAACAAGCCCTTTGGGAAACAAGCCACTCCTCTGGGACGAGACTGGTCTCCCCATTGAGAGTCATAGAATGGCCAGCGTAGGAAAGGACCTTGAAATTTGTCTAGTTCCAACCCCCCATGATAAGCAGGGATGCCAAACACTAGATCAGGATCCTCAATCCCCGTCCAATCTGAATTTGAGTGTTTCCAGGGATGGGGCATTGACACATTCTCTGGGCAGCTTGTTCCAGTGCTCTCCCCATACTCACAGTAAAGAATTTATTCCTTTATATAATCTAAGCCTATCCTTTTTCAGTTAAAAGCCATTCTCCCTCGTCCTGTCACTATCTGCCCGTGTACAAAGTTGCTCTCCCTCTTTTTATGAGCCCTCTTTAAGTACTGGAAGACCACACAACCTTCTCTTCTCGAGGCTGAGCAACCCAAACTATCTCAGCCTGTCTTAGAAGAAGAGGTGCTCCAGCCCTTTGGTCATTTCTGTGGCCTGCTCTGAACCTGCTCTAACAGGCCCATGTCTTTCTTGTGCTGAGGACTCCAGTGCTGGACGTGATGCTTCAGCTGCTAGGTAGTGCTAGGGCTGAGCAGAATCACCTCCCTTTTCCTCCTGGCCACGCTGCTTTTGATGCAGCCCAGGATGTGCTTCCCGATGAGATCATTCTGAAGAAATGGGCTCTTTCTATCTTCAGCTGTATCTTTCTATCATTGCCACTTTTTGTCCCATTGTAACAAGATCACAAAACTATTCCAGAATGTGCCCATGTCTGGTTGCTGATTTTCACATACAGTGCAAATCCTTTCCTCTGCTAAGTATCTGTATGCAATGTTGCTTTCAGAAACAACTGGCAACATATTCAGTCTCTCCTTTCAGTCGCTATAAAACATAGTATTATGCCTATAGACAGAGCAATAGCAAGTGAGAAAAGCAGCTTAAGGGTCATTTATGTCCTTAGTAAAAATTAAAATAAGAGTATCTATTAAAAAATTCTGTTCTGAAATAGATTGCTCAGAAGTTATTTTACACAACAGTGGTGTTCTGCTAATCTATTGCTCACTGATGCCTGCCAACTGCCAAATAACTCCTGATATCCTGTAAGTTGATAAATAATTTACTTGCTGTTAATAGATCTAAAATCTGATGTTCCTGTTGTAGAACTATATTGTGCCAAGTCCTCCAGACTTAGTAATGAAAAAGCCAAAGAAGTCATGCTGAGTTACAGTCCTTTATGTTTACTCAGAGTGTCCTTGGACTATCTGTCATGAGCACTTGATTCTCAGTGAATACCGTAAATCTGGCTTAAATAGTCACTTAATACATGTAGTTTTCTTTTAAATAGCATTTCTTTCCCAAATAATTCCCACTGTTTTCTAATCATACTGCTGCAAACAGCATTTAAAATTCCATGCTTACTACAATGTGTAATAAACAGGAAACAGACACAATGATCCTTACAGATACTTTCCAGCTCAAGATATTGTATGATTATACGACTGAGGAAGAAAGCACCTGGCTTGAACCTTTGACTACATTTCCCCTTGTAACTGCTACTATTGGCATAGCTGAAGATGCACTGTTAGCCCAAAGAACCAACATCCAATAAAACCTCATTTTCTTTCTTCCACCCCCTGTTCCCATAGTGTATTTATTTTGGGGCTGAAATGCTTCATGTTTTAAATTAGTTTAGTCAAGTAAAGAGTCAGACACAGTCTTCCTTCAAAGGAATGCAGCCTAGAAACAGTTTGTCAAAAGAGCGAAATTAGGAATATGTTTAACTAGACTGTGAGTATAGTTAAAAAACAATGGAAGAGCTCTGCTGAAGTAGGATTTTATTAAAGAAAAGGGATTTTTCTGCAGCTTCTGTTCCAGCCTCCTTCTTATTTACAGAAGAGTACATTGTTTTCTGGACATGTGAAACACTAATTGGTATAGACTAATTTGTTCAACACTAATCTAACACAAGTTGGTCGTACAGCTTTAAACCGAAAAAGTGACTAGAAGCAGGAAAGGATTTAACAACTTTTTTTTAAACAATTATTAGCACAATTTTAACACAAGCAGATAAAGATGAGCAGTAAGAAGGTAAAATACTATGATTTTTTTCTCCATCAATATTATATAAATGCATTAAAATAAGAATTTGTAAAGGAGATCAAACAAATTGACACTCAACACCTAATTAGATTATGTTGAATTTGATTACCCAGGTTCACCAGGCTCTAGAATTAGGTTACTAATGTATAATTACATAGTGTTGGTGGGAATTAAAAACAAATTAATATAATTTACACACATCTATAGTTTACTGCTAGAAAAGTCAGGAGCTGCACAGCAAACATTAACAAATATGGTGCAATGAACTGAACAAATGACCTTTTTTTAGACCAGGTTTACTACTTAAACCATAGATCTTTGCTTTTTTCCTCTAGCCACATTCCAATTCACTTTGTTATTCCTTCGATAACCTCAACAGACTTTATTTTCAAAATTGCTTTTATCTGTCATGCCACCTAAAATATGCTTTAGAAGTCTAAACAAAATAATGTCAACTACCTCCCTTTCTCCCTTTATTATCCCCAGAAAAGTCAAATATATTTGTTAAGCTAGAGCTGCTGTCCCTGAATTCTTACTGATCTGGAATTTAATGAAATTTCCTCTCTCAAAGTTACTTCCTTAATGTACAAACTACACTTCAGTTAGCTTCAAAGGATCAGTCCTACAAAAGCAAGGGGTCTTTTCAGTTACTGAATACTACATAAATTTATTCCAGAAATAACGAACTCCTACAAATCTAGAGCACAATAAATAGTAGACCAACTCATATTTTCTCTTCTCTTAATGCCTCTTGAGATTTCTGGTTTTGCGCACGTATCTGCCCTGCAAAGAATGTTCAAATTAAAAATCACTCACAATATTGCAATTATGAAGTGTCATAATTAAATTATAAATGAAAGAAAAGCAAATCTGAGGGGAAAAAAGTTAAGGATACAAGCAAGCAATAATGGTCATCTCAGTCAGAATACCTTTTCTATATTCTTCTATCAGAGAGTTTGGACAATGATAACATCTTTGAAATCACCAAGGTGAAGCTCTCCATCCACAAATCCAAAGACAAAGTGTATTCTTTCCAGAATTAGAAGTCAATTCTCCTTGAAAATGTCATCAATAGGTCAAGGGTTTTCATGGTAAGTTTACTTAATTTTTTAGGACTTTACAGTACCTTTTTATGCACTATTTAAATAACTCGATGCATTTCAAAACAAAGAAAAATCTTAAGAGAAGTTCCTGATGATCTTGTCTTAAAACAGATAAGCTGGTAGAAATTAGAAGTCTCAAGTTCAGATACATGCAATTATTTCTGTCTATTCACAAGGAAGTGTCATCTGTAGAATTTGAAATTTAAACAGTAAAAACACTGTAAGATGGGGAGTTGCTACCTTTTAAATAACCTAAGAATTTAATCATCCATTTAGAGAATGACAAAACTATTTTCATGACATTTCCTTTGTATTATCTTTACAAAATACTGACATGGTAGAATTGAAGCCATATGGTGTTATGTACTTGGTTGGGGTGGAGGGATGTTTAGAAACAAAATTAAGTGTCAAAGACAGAATCACTACAGAAACTCAAAGAATGTCACTGTCTACATCAGAATGGCTACCGTTTCCATTGCAATCAGTGTTTCTACAGGTTTTTCTCATACTCATGCCCAAGTTAACATTCTCAGTCTGTTGTGTAAATCTCAACATAAACTAATCCCCAAGAGTCCCTCTTGAGGAACATACAGAGGGCATATGGCCACAGCCAGACCAGGTCAGCTAAGCCACCAAATCATATCAACCTGCCCGTGAGGGTGCCCTCCAGAGTCTCACTGGAGCTGCACCACACAAGCGTTTAGAGGTCGCCTGGATATACTTTCAACCCTCTTTTCATTGATGCAGGTTGTGACGTGTTGGTTTTGTAGCTGGTGAGACACCCTTAATAAATAAGCTATAGGCATCTAATTGCTTCTGCTCTCGAGCGCAGGGAATCTTGGAACATGTTTCTAGTTTGTGTTGTAGATTGTTGTAGTTTTCGTCTCTTTTTTTTTTTGGTCATCTTCTGAAAGACTTTTAATGGCACTGTAGTCTAATGAGATTTGGAATTATATTATGAGGAATTTGAAAGGTTATTACATCCCAAAGAAAGAAAGTTTCTAGTTCTGAGAATCATCTTTATTACTAGCACAATTCTTAAGAAGAATGTTTTAAAGCTTAATTATCATCAAAGGCGTCTCTGTCTTTCTCTGGAAAGATTTCTTCTAACTTCTCAATTATAGTAAGGAATTTGCTTAAGCTGTACTAGAAACCTAAATAATGTCTTAATTTTTAACAGCCATTTATATGACATAAGCCACTTCTATACAGAAGACATAATGTACTGCCTAGCCTTCTTTCCAAATTAAACTGTTAAAGACTGTTCACATACCCATAAATAAAATACTTTTATTAAGAAGCTCTTCATTGGTTCTTTAAAAAAACTGTTCACTAGATAGGAGGAAATTTTGATTTGTTAATCACTGGTCCTAAGGGACCGAGAAATGAAAGGCCCCTACATATTTTATTAAAATTTTAAGCACATGCCAAGTTTATGTGTGCCTAAGTGAGAATTCTAGAGTTTGATTTTCATAGGTATACTGTCCAGAGGAAAAAGAAAAACATAACACAACCAAACAACAGAGAAAATCCAAACTGAACCTTGGCATACTACTTGACACACTTTATTCCCTCGAAGTCCAAGATGGGCTTGCTTTTTATGAGGCTTGAAGTAAATGCAAGGTACCAAAGCTCCAAACAGAAGATTAGAACTGTGGGTTATTTCCATGAATGTCTGTATTACTGTTGGCAAATTTGGCAGAACATCTGGCGTCATAAAAGAGAATAAAAGTCAAATTAACCTCTGACTCACAGTCCTACAAGATCCTTGCCTCAAACTCTACATTCAATCTATTTATTTGACTACCAAAGCATTTTCTAGGTAATCAGAAGCTATGGGGAAGGGAGTATTAAAATAGTAATTACATATTTGTGAAAGAAATGTAATATTATTTTAGACTAAAATAATTTAAAATTGTTTACATTTATAAATAGTCATTTAGAGACCAGAAGAACATAAGTCTGACCAGGGAAAAAAAACCTGAAACTTAAACAAACTTTAAAATTTTGCAATGAATATGTCAATCATGGATACTTTTCCCTGTGTTTTGAGAAGCTTCAGCACATAACCTAAGGAGAAATTTCGGGTTTTAATAAGAGATTTTTATTAAGTTCTTGCAATACAACTGATAATGCTTATCATTGATGTTGATTTCAGATAAGAAGTTGGTCGGGATGAGAATGTGTAGATAATTTACACTTTTGAGTTTGACTGGTACTCTATTTCTTCAAATAAAAAAATGTTATTCTTGTAAATCCAGTTGTTATTTATTCATTGAAAGAAATATCACAGCCTAATCCACTTCAGTACAAGTACTCTGATCTTTCATATGACAAGGTTAAAATAGGCACATTTAAGTACCTTGCTTTATTTCCGTTTCCATTGTTTAACTTGATTAATTTCACTGACCTACTTCCTCATTTGTTTCAAATTCAGATCTGGTTTGATCCCCGGAGTTGGGACCTCTTCGAGCCAGGCTAATGACTTCATTGTTTGCAGGAAATGCTGCTAGTACTTGAATCTTGGTAGAATTATACACAGAGGAATAATCTTTCCAGCTCTTAGGTTGTCAGTTGGTACTTTCACAAGCATTTAATTCACCTCTTAATTTAGGGTTACCAGCTCTTTTTTTCCAGAAGGCAACATCTCTTGATACCAGGGCTAGCACACATGGAGGATAGAATGTATCTTTTAAAAAGAAAAGGAGTAAATACAATGCGAAGAGACACACCATACCTAGAATTTGGACAAAGTTGTCTTCTTCTTACCTTATTTAAAATGCCATCCTCATTCTATTCTCCTTACAAAAGCTGAGAGAATTTTTAACAGCAGATACATTAATTTTTGCATGACTACTGTCCTTTCATATCTACCCAAGAAGTGTAGACTAGCCAAAACCAAATACAGACACAATCCACAGTATTAAGTACTGCAAAACTCTGCATATATCTGTAGCTAAATAGTTTGTTATCTGTATCTTATTTAGTTTCCACAACATCACTTTTGTCCTAAATTGCAGCAAGTCGTCATCATAATTGTTCATTTTGCTTTCTCTTTTTTCACTTTTGGTTTTCAAGATCCTCAGATATTCTGGCTACTTACTGTGTAAGCAAGTGTAAAATTACATTATGGAATGAAAAAGGCAGTCCTCTGCAATGTGTTTATTCATGTAAAGTATCTAATTTTAAGAGAAAATTTTCTTTTATCTTTAACTCATTTTATCTGCAGAAATGCATTTGACTAGCTAATGCTATGGAATTGTCTTCTACTGTAAACATTTCCTCTGAAAAAGTGACCATACTTTTCTCCTTCATCTGAAATGTCTTTTAGGAAAATGAGTTCTGCAGAGGAAAAAGCTATCTACTTTACACAGGAAAAAGATGGAGAAAGCTATTTTAAGATGGCTGACTTCAGCCTGGAAACTACCTAAGAGAATCTAACTGGAGACCAAGAAGTGATAATGATTCCTTTGTACATGAGTCAGCCCTGGGTTTGAAGATCATAGAATGATTTGGGTTGGAAGGGACTTTTACAGCCATCTAGTCCAAACCCCAAGGTAACAATTATCCTCAGAATTGGTTGAAACTTCACAATGAGTCTTTTGAAATATCCAGTCATCCATTTCTCTGAAACATACATTAGGTCTTGGGAGAATGACAATACTAAGGTTATGATCTCTGAAGCAAGAAAAGCTCTGTGTCACTTGTAACTAGTCACCTGTAAAAGAAATCCTAAAGAGAACCACAGTGGACCAGTGTGAGATTTACATATTAGAAATTAGTACTTGCACTTTGATTAGCTTTAACTTTTAGTCACCCATCACGACTCTTAAAATTAATGATTAGATATCTAACAATGTGTGGTGGTTTGGGGAAGTTTCTAAGGATTAGAAAGAAAAGATGCTTCCTTTCCAAACCACTGGAGTGTTTCATTTTTTGAAATGTTAAAATTATAATAATAGATGCCTTTACTACTCTGAGCAGGGCTTGAATTTAGGTATGAATTATTCAATTAATGTTTCCATGTATTCCAGGGGCTATTTCACCATGTATGTGAAACTGGCCAGATCCAAAGGAGGGCTGGAGATTTCAGTGCAATCCACTGCTAAACTGGTTTATATGGAGTGAAATTTGCTTCTGCCTTCGGTAAATTTGACAAATTTTCTGGAAGAGAAAGGTCAGTTTAGTAGGTTCTGACCTAGAAAAGGCTTATTGGCATGTGTCCTCTTTAGAAAACTTCTTCTGAGAGCACAAAAAAATATAAAAAATTCTGAAATTCAGTTTCATTCCAAGTGAAAATTTCAAGTGATTGTATAAAAAGGTGTGTTTAACATTTAAATAAATTGTCTGTATCCTTATGAGTCAACATTCCTTCTGACAACACAAAAAATGTGAACTACTGAAGGAGTGATGATTCAGTGCATAACCAGCTTTCAGAAGACTCTATTTCTAGACTTCTGCATGACCCAAACATATTTGCTGTGTTTTTCTGTTTGTTGGGGTTTTTTTCAACACAGCCTCTTCCCTTTAACATTCAGTCTATTCTGGATTCTAAATTACTTGAAAATCTGAAAGAGTGAGCTCTTCATGTTCTGTCCTCTCGAAAGGTACTGAAAAATTTGAAAGAAATTTTGCTTTGTGCGGGATCTGAAGGTAAATATTATTACCTGCAATAATTTGCTTAAAAAGCCTGATGCTGTGGTTTTTCTGCACCGAACTTGATCTTCATTTTCTTAAAACTTAAACACAAATATCAGTATCATGCTGTGGAATTTTATCCCACCGATACGGTAGTTAAGCTTCCATTATACACCACTGGAGTTTGTCATGAAGTTTCCAGCAGTTGCAAAGCTGTCATAATTATCTGCCTCATGGCTTTTTTTTCTGCATAAGAGCACGCATCTCCCAAAAGAGGGTCTAATCTATTAGCTGTGTGGACCATTAGCTGTATCCAGATTCGGGGAACCACAAAGATGATTTTTATCCAGTGTCACAGGCAACTTGTAAGAGAGACGTAGCAATGTTCCACTTTGCTAGATATATAGTGCATTATAAATGGGATGAGAAACAGCAAAATTTTAAGAGTAAAACAGATGAATCAATGAAAAAAAATCAAGAAATCTTCCAGGCTTTCTTCAAGCATTTTTTATTTCTCATTGTATTGGATAGCCTTTTTACTATTAAAAACATAGAAATGCTGAAAATCAGTGCACTCCCAGAAACGCTGCACAAACTACAAAATTATATGCAAATATTCTGCTGCTCCAAACACCAAGGCTAACTATGCAACACGAGTGAACTACATTTTTCCCAGTATTCTTGTTATATTTGTAAGATGATGCAGTGAAAAAAGATTAGAGAACATGTTACTTTTACTCAAGAACAGTGTGTATGAGCACACACAGGAAGATGGGTCTGTTTCATACAGGGTCAGTTGCAGAGTGTGACGAACCAGTCTTCATGGTTTAAGGGTTGTAGTGGTGCCAGCTACAGGATTGACGGAAGGATGGATGGGTGGATGAATATAAGCTATGGCCCAAGGACCCCAAGCAGCTCCAAAATATAGCAAAGATTGTTTGAAGAGAGTCAAGCGTTAGCAGCCCAGCTCCACTCAGTCAGCTTTTTAGATTTTTTCAGCCTTCTGAGTTGCTTAATGTTCAGCACGTGATGAACTGATTAACTGAATTTGAACCTGGGCCATATTCTTTTCATCTTTGCATGCCTTTTGATACAAGTCTATTGCTCCTCTTCAGGAAGCCTGCTTCCTTCATACCAACACTGCAGTTATCCCATTTACATTTCATGTTGATTGCTTAGGAAAATATTGATCGAAGGTGTCATCATGAGTCAGAAAGACTTTGTTTAGGCTTCTGGTTGAATTGGAATTCAACTCTGCATTTCTCTGCTTACTTTTATAAAATGAGAGCATAACAACATAATTTACCTTGCATTTTTTTTCCCTGTGAGAAGCCATGGGATACTAGTAAAGAACATTTATGGTGTTCTGAGGTAATTTGCCTGATTATAGCTGGGGAAAATCTATAAAAGCAAGATGATGCAAACTGTCAGAATGAAGCAGTTGGAGAGGAGATACGACTGGCAGCAATTGTGTTTCAGGTGGAAACAGAGTAAAATGGAGAAAAAATGGATGCAATATTTTCATATTTGAAAATCAATGTTCATTTGCATGAATTTCCATATAGTTTCTAGCCCATATGTGGGGGAAGAATAATAAGGAGGAAATAGAGGAGTTATTCTTCAGCCTAAATATCACTGGGAAGTAAGGTTTACATGTTATTTATAGCATTTACTGTTTGTTCTAAAGTAAGTTACACTAAGCACAAAGCCATCAACTGGATTGTGATCATTTGAGTGAGTTCATAATTTCTGGCAGATCAAGAACAATTTCCTTAAACAGATTGACAGAGATGCATTACCTTTACTTATTGTGATGTTTCAGTTTGCTTTCGGGCAGTTTAAGGTGATAGGAATCAGTTACTTACATATTGCTTTTTGGGGCACATAGTTTGTCGAGTTCTTGTTTTGTCACGACTGATCTTAAGAAGTGAAATCTCTGACTCCTAGCTGTGACTCACCAGTTTGGCAGTACCATCTTCCAGTGCCTGGTACAGTCAGCTGACTTCGCTCTGACTAGTGTGTTTCTGGGCCTAACTGCTAGTGTGTAGCCAAGTCCTTAAATACTAGTAACTGGACTGTGTGGATGTGAAGCAGATTTTGACATAAACATGGGCTTAAACCTGGCCTGGAGATAGTGTTTGTGTAGCCTTAAATTTAAAGTTAAGTCCTATATGTTGTAAACTATAAAATGTCATCAAGACCTTAGGAAACAGAAAAGAAGAAAGCCAATGAGAGAAAAAAAGAAATTTAAATATCTATTCTCTATGTACAGACAGTGCATAGAGATACACTCCCTTAGATAGATACATAGTTATTGGTTCTCTTCCATGAGAAATCCTGCCCATCGTCATCACAGAATCACAGGATCACAGAATGGCTTGGATTGGAAGGGGCTCTAAAGAGCACCAAATTCCAGCCCCCCGGGCCATAGACAGGGACACCTTCCACTAGACCAGTGTACTCAGAGCCCTGCCCAACCTGGCCTTGAACACTTTTACGGGAATGGGGCATCCGCAGCTTCTCTGGGCAACCCGTTCCAGTACCTCACCACCCTCACAGTAGAGAATTTCTTCCTTATATCTAACCTGCCCTTTTTCAGCTTAAAGTCTTTGCCCCATCCCCTTTTGATGAAAAATTCTACACAGATAAAAGCACTGTAGCTTAAAAAGATAAGTAGCTTAAACACATCTGTCGTAGACACATGCAGCATTTAATCAGAGCTGTAAAAGATATCAAGGAATTCTTCTTGGTCTTGAAAAGGGACGGTTACAGAGATGCCAGATGCTTTGTGGCCATTGCAAACCACACCTCCAGAATCTGTTTCTGCCTTTTAACAGAACAGAACTGACACGGAAATTTGTGTCTGCAGCACAACAGTCTCTATAGAGCTGCACTAAAATCCTTTGTGTCACCACAATGACAAAACACAATAAAGTAATAATGCTACTGATCTGAGAGCATCACAAGCACAAAGTCAGGAAAAGAAACACTATAAAATACTTTTGGTATTTTTTGCCCCCTGTGCTGTGGCTCCAGGCCTACAAAGGTTTATGTACATAAAGAGCAAAGCACAGAGGGACTACTCATGTGCCTCAAGTGAAATACAGGCTAAGTCTTTGCAGGCCTGAGACTTTCAGTTCAGGCTCTCTGCACATTAATTTCTCTAATATATATATAGCTTATTTTATATGTATATATATATGCATATACATATTATTCTTGCGTTTAGCAAAGGTGTATCAGATCTCTGGTTCATCATTTATTTTAAATTAGATTTCATGTCATTCGGTCCAATGCAATGAAAAAGCTTCAGATGTGAAATCCCTTGTGAAGGCCTCAGTATTAGAATTGGAAATGCTATGTCTGCCTCAAAGTCCCTAATGCAAATGTCTGAAATTTAGTACATTTTCTTTCTATACTGAATGTTTTAAGTATTCCCTGGAAGGAAGAATACAAGGTGATGGGAATGACTGCTTCTCTGTCATCTCTTTTTGCCTGTGCCTTCAGGCACCACTATTTTTCTATGCAGTCACATGCAATAGAGCATATTGGGTGTTTAGTGTTTGGGACAGGTGTGAATCAGGCCATGTGAGGGTTTACAGTGAAAGATTACCTGTGTCTACTACCCTGGAAGTTCTGGCTAAATCAAATGATGTAATCAGAAGTGTACATGGCTTCCCAGAGATATGGTACAAACATATGTAAAGATCTTTCAAAATAGTTCAGCAACTTACTGTGCATAAACATATCTCTCACCTGTTGCAATACTTCCTAGGAGAGCAGAGAATGTCTAAACAGTAATGTATGCCCAAGGTTCAATTCAGCATAGAAAATTAATCTTCAGTTCTTCCTCCAATTAAGCTGTTAAATGTGATAACTATCCCAGATACTCTCTCTCATACCCTCCCCAGAGCTCTGGGCTTGGCTCTCAAGATCTTTGGCATTGAATACGCCAGCTTTGCCTCAGTGCCTTCCTCTCTCTATTTCCTCGAGAATTTTAAAACATTAACTGGATTCTGTCTTTGAGTTCCTGATTGGAAGGAGAGACAAATGCTAGTGTTCCCAGATGTCCTTATCCAGCCCAAATGAGCTTTCCTTCATAGTGGACTGTACAGGTGTTTAACAAATAATGTTTCATCTCCTTTCCTACCTGCTTTGGTGAGGACTGAAAGGAGAAGTGACATGTCACAAGTGCTTTCAGAGACACCCAATTAGCAGTCACTGAGACAAATGAGATGTCATACCTCATAATTCAAATGTTTAAAAGCAGTGGAGAGCTGCCATTGCATGCATCACCATGAGAGCCTATCACTGCAGTTGTGGTAGCTAAAACCTTCTTTTTGATGAAAACCTTAGATTTTGGAAGAGAAGAACCTGATGATGTACTGATGCACAGTGACAGGATCTGCACTGGCTAGAAGTTGTTTCCTGGCGCTTCCAAAGGAGACAAAGATTGCTATTCAGGACCGTTTCAAACGAGGGAAGAACAGAAGTCTCCACAGACCTGAGAAAGCTAAAGCAGTGTGAAATGCTGTCATAAGTGGTAGAGATGAAACCTACAGCAGCAGAGAGCTGAGACTGAAGTGAGGTGTCTGGAACTCAGATCAAGGATGTGACCTCCTTAGATGGATGTAAATCTTCTTGCATCCTAGACAACATTTCAACAGTCATGGACTACTTTGGATTTTCCCTACATACACCTTAGATGAAATACCATTTTTGTAGGTTGGGATCCTATTGTAAGTATTCTTTACACGAGGGACTCCAGTCTTTCCCATTTCAAATAAGGTAAGTGCTACAGACAAATCCACAGACAGTTCCACAACAAAAATGTATGGCAAAAAATCTCAGCAATATTAGTCTAATTTTTGGTGCAAATTATGAGCTCCCATGGAAGAAAAGTGAAAAAAACTAACACAAGTAAAAGCTGAAAGAAATACACATGACTGAGTTAACAACAACCAGAGATCTTCATTAATTTCAGTGAGGAAAAATAAGACTCAAATCTTTTGGGTCTCTCAAATGTCAACAGAGTTCTCAGCAGCCATGTGATGAGTTAGAATTAGCACATAAAACTGACCAAATACATCTGTTTTAACTCTCTAAAGCTAGTCTCTTGGTTGCAACACAGATATATTTAGTTCAGAAGAAAAATTAATTTTAAAAGAACTGAACTTAACTGGTTTTGCTCCCCACCAGGATGGTTACAGCTCTGTATAATGGCTAAGATTTCTATAGCAAGTAGCTTTTTTTGTATTCCTATTTTGTGAGTGTGCAACTTGGAACAATGCACAGAAGCCCGTTTGCAGAGCAGTTGCTTTCTCAAAATAAAAGGATAAGTTTTTAAAGCAGGATAAAAGAAAAAAAATGCAACAAAAAATATATGAGTGATAGAGTTATAGATTTCCTTCCATGTACGTCATGAATGAGACTGTCCTTAACAGTATTGCTTTCAAACCCGATTTGCATTCTGAATTGCTAAACCCAGAACTAACTAAATGAAATCATTAATAATATGATCTTCCATCTATGCCATGTATTTTTATTTCTTTGGATTTTTTTCAGAAATGTCAAAGTCTTCTCTGCTAATACAAATTATCATGCATCATTAAAAACATGTATTTAGTATAACTTTGTTTTCCAATTAGAACTGGAAGGCCTTCTTCGAAATCTAGCTGAATGAACAAGTGAAGCAATGAACTAAGTAAAGCCGTTGAAGGCTGTGACATTTCTTTGTTGTATTTCAAAGTCCTGTTTCAAGATTTTCTCTTCTGAAAATAAATAATCTGCGTCTCTTGGATTTCACATTTATGTGACATTGCATAGTAACATCTCACCTGCAACAAGAAAATCAATAAAAAAATATAGTTTAGCACCATCAGTTCTTCCCAACTCTCACACATTACTAACGCATAATATCTGTATGTACCTAATATATACACCCATATTATCTTTATATATATATATATATAAAAAAATATATATATATAAAATGAGGTAATATCTGTAAGATACCATTAGATAGATATATAGGTATATATTATCTAACATATACTCACTTCTTTGAAGTATATATTGGCTATGAGCCCTAAGGGATCTCCTGTAATGAAACTTGTGATCGTGCTATGTTTGTAGCAATGTTTTCATTATGAATTTCGTGTAAACTCTTCAGTCTCTGAACTCAGTTTGGAGGCTCAGAGAGGGGATATTGGGTGGCTGCATACATTTCTGCAGGTAAAAGAGAATAAATAAGGTCTTTACTTCTGTTAGCTAGGAGCTACATTTTTTTAAATGTGGGGGTTTTATTTAGAAGATTAAGTTGTGAGTTTTTATGAGTGAAAGTGCCCAAAACCTAGGCATATAAGCAATGTTAAGTGCTACATATAAGAGAAAAATAATTATTTGTGCTTGCCAAGCCCCATGCCTGGCTGTTGTTGTGGTAAACATTTCTCACAAATGCCTTTTCTTTTTTAGACAAAAAATGTGCAGTCTTTGGAAGGCACACTGGGTTGCTGTCATCATTTATCTACTTAAAAGCTCTGTGAAGAAGGAATCCAGAGAATAGCAGAGCTGCTCCACATCATTGCAAATTGTTTGTCCTGAGGATGCACCAAACCTTGAAAACTGGGCATAAGTGTTGAACCTGCAGAACACATCCATGACTGAGGCGTATTGTCTGAAAATTTCTGACTGGTATACATTTAGGGAAAAAATGCTATTTGCACCATTTTTCGTTTAATGATATGACATCTCCATCTCAAAATTCTCCCAAGCAAATCTGAATGACTTGAAAATGTGTTGGTCAGAGAGGCTGATGACAGAGTTAGAACATGATGTTAGGGTTGTTCTGATATTTTTATACGAACTAAATGTTCTTGAGAAATTACACTTACTTCTTTCAATGTGTAAAATCTTATGCAGATATTGCTGAAATTCTATCAGACATGATGTTCCTTATGAAAATAGGTAAAATCCTCCATCTATAGTCCTTCCTCACTTTCCAATGAAAGGAAAACCTTTGCACTTGAGAACTGTCACCTGATAAAAACTTCTGGTGAATTTTCTCATGCAGGGAAAAAGTCTAACTGCCTTGGTTGATGTGCGAGACACTAAGACTCAGGGACTAAAAGTGAAGTTTAAATACCTCTGTGAATGAATTCTAATTTATTATGTATTTTTTTCTATATTGCTTATACTTGAAAATGTTGTGCATGTTATCAACAGAGACTTATATATTCCCGGCCGTAGCTGGCAGCTATAAGGTAATAAGGTCTGGAGTCCCGATAGAATAAAGAATTAAACACTGATTTGAATTTGCAAAACATTCTTTTGGTCATGCTGATAGTTGAATTTAGCACAAGGACTGCTCTCACAGAGGGTGAGTGTACCTCAGCTGCTTTATCCACAGTTTGTGGTTAATACCTAGGTCATCACTGGGTAGGTACAGAAGTCTACCATCAGACTATATTTCAAAGGCATGCTTGTAAGAAAAAATAACCAGATTTGTTAAATCCCATTTGTTGCAATTTAAAGTAAAATTGTTTTTTAAAGGCCAAGTAATCCATGAAGACACAGTTTAGCCATTTAAATGGTAACATATTTAATAAATGAGGACTCAGGAATCGGCACCTTGGCTGATCATGGAAGTGTTTTTTTGTCCCTATTACAAACTTGTTCTAATATTGCAGGTAGACAAAAGAATGTTTCACATCAAATGAACATTTCTTCTTTCTCTGTTTTTTGTATATGTAACAACGATATAATGTGTGCAAATATCTGTGAAATCATTTCAGGAGAAGACGTGCAGCATTTTCTTTTGGGAAGGAGTGTCCTATTTTGTTTGGCATTATTGTAAATAATGTATGGGAAACACTCGGGAACTACTGATCAAAATACCTTCCTGTTGATAACTTGATTTAGTAGATAAGACAAAAAGCTTTTCCCCTTGAAGCTGTTGGATTAAATGAGTTCAAGGTAAGGGCTAGCTTAGGAGAGGTTCCAGAGAAATGAGCAGTTTTATTTCTTGTGTAACTTCCACACCGTCAAGTTCAACACGTCCCTGGTAGATATGTTTGTATTCTTGGCAAAGGGATGAAAAATGACATGAGCTTGTTTACACACTATTCTTTTCCAACTACAACCAACTTTTTGAACTCAAGAAAGAGAACTTTACCAATAACTTACCTGCTAATTTACTTTAGAAAATACACTACACTTTCTGAAGTCACTTCATAACTGAGGTGCATTTTCCCACATTAATAGTTTCAAATTCTGTATTTTCTGCCTTCCAACTCACAAAAAAAAGAAAAAAAGAAAAAAAGAAAAAAAGAAAGATGCTTAAGTAAATCCACCAGCTACATAGCTCCATGAAGGCTACAGTTTTATTCCATTAAGAACAATATTTAATTAGAAGTAATGCACAGAACCATTTTCTAATAAACACTGTAAATGTCATATAATTCAATAATTTATTAGAAGCAAATATTCTGTTGTTATTCCCCCTCCCTCCATTCATGCTGCACAGATTTTTACTTACAGGTCTTCTACTAGTTACCTATCTAAGAAAAAGGGAGTTTCTGTACATGTGGAATTCATTTATTATACTAAAAAAGACAAGATTTAATACCTTTTTTTTTTTTCCTGTGGGTGCACGTTGGGTTTAATAGCTTTTCAATTCTCTTTAGTTCTTATGAATCGTCCCTAAAAGTTGCAGGCAGAACTGATAACACGCCATCATTCCCTCAACACTGGGCCTTATGTTCTAAGCATATAGAACAAGGTACAAATCCTTTGGCTCCGCTTTCATTCCTTGTTTATACAACACAGTCATAATCAGTGAGAAGTGTGATCTAAAGAGAAATAATAGCAGCTCCCTAGTGTACCAGACACATGTAAGACTGAGCGTTGATATCTTCTGAAGGAAATTCTGTGGTCCTTTTCACTGTCTTGAAGAATAAGTGCTGCCTTACAGCCAAAGACTTGTTCTTGCTCTGATTTCTGATAATTTTAATGCACTACGCTTTTCAGCTTTCTGTTCTCATCCCTCCGTGCTTGAACTCAGAAAAAAGACCATTAAACATGAGTATTTCAGGCTTAGCATAAATTTCTCATTTGAAATAAGGAGCTATAGGTTAGGAATTCCCTGCACACTGCTTAGCTGTAATTTCAGGGCATGATTAATTTCTCGTGCAAATCACTAGGCAGACACCCTCAGGGGTTCCTCGCTTCTGCTTAAAGCAGAAGATTGAAACAGAGGAGCGCTCATTTATAGAAGAGATTGTAATTTTACTGTTGACATACACCTGCAAATTTTCTCTGTCTCAGGAGCTACCGCTTAGATGTATACACGATTTTTTGATAAGTTCCTTTCAGATGCTGAAGTCCAAGTTTCAGGATCCCTAGGAAAACGCCATATGCAGGGAGAAACCCAGCTTGCAATTGAGAGAAATGCATCAAAATGCAATGGTGTTTCTCAAAACTTCATTGCCAGAGCTCTGCCTTACCCTCTCCAGCATTGCTGATAACCTTTCAGCAGCAGCCCCACGAGCTGAGGAGCATGAAACGTTTGCAGCCGTCAACATCTAATGATAACCTTGACTGTGACAGACATCGTCGTTACCTCTCCTCAAAGCAGGGGCGACCCACGAGCCCAGAGTACCCATGCCCTGCACACAGGGACAGGGGGCGGCCGCTCAGTTCCTCAGCCGACCGCTCTGCCCTTTGGGATTTTCCCTCCGTCCCCTGCCGGGGTGGGACCCTCCCTGCTCGCTGCGTCCCCCGCAGCCCCGGCGGCCCCGCGGCCCGCCCCGCGCCGCCGCCAGGTGGCGCCTCGCGACCGTTCTTGGAGCGGAGCCGCGGGTGGGACCGGGAGCCGGGCCGGGAGCGGGGCCGGGAGCGGGGCCGGGAGCAGGGACGGGTCCGGCCCTGGGACGGGAGCGGGCTTGGGAGCGGGGCCGGGTCCGGCCCTGGGACGGGAGCGGGCTTGGGAACGGGCTCGGGTCGGGAGCGGGTCGGGGAGCAAGTCCCAGTTCTGAAGTGGGTCAGGGAGCGGGTCCCGGCTCGGGAGAGGGTCTGAGAACGGGCCGGGAAGGTGAGAATAAATATTTTAATAAAGGGAGAGCCGCCGCCGAGCTTTGGAAGCCGAGGTGTGCAGGTGCGAGCGTGGGAATGGGGCCTTGCGGTGAGCGGGGCGCAGCCTCACGGCCCGAAGTGCCCCAAACAACATGTCCTTTTTAGTGATTATTATTGTCAGAATTAAAGTCTGTGAATTCCAAATAGCTCCCAGTGAGCGATGCTGCGTGGTTCGGTGAGCGCTAACGTGTCAGTGGCATGTTGGAACAGGAGCCTCTTAGCACGACAGATTCAAGTAGAAATATTGGGGGGGGCGAGGGGGCACGGCTCTTCCCTGCCTCCGGTGACACCGAAGAGGCCGTCCCAGTGGGAACATCGTGGACGTCGCGGCTGCTCGCGATGTGTCGGGGTGCGGCTCCAGGGCGCGGGGGTGCCTGGTCGGGGCAAGGACTGGGGTGCGGGATCACCGGCCGTGCCGTGGCCGCATTCCGCTCCGGTCCCCGTGTCTGAATCCCTGCCGGGTGCCTGTACGTGTGTGTGTGTGTGCGTGTGTGCCGGAGAAGAGGGGAGGAGGGAGGAAGTGGGGTGGTGGTGGTAGCGGCTGGCGGGAGGGGGATGATTATTGGCAATGGGCGGGAGAGAAAGAGGCGACTCCTGTTTCCTTTTCTTTCTGCCAGCGCAATCTCTGCTCATTTTCTCTAAGCTATACAAGTTCACGGACGAGCTACCTAGCCAGCCTTCCTCTCCCGTCATGGACCTCCCAGGTAAAAAGGCCGTTCTCCTCCCTGCCGGCTGTTCTTTTTGCAAAATATCATTTTAAATGATAGCAAAAATAAGATGCGGGGTTAGGGCAGCGATAGAGATGCCTCAGGGGAAGTGTAGGGGCGATCCTCTAGGAGGGAGATCTCCGGGTGTTCTGGTGAACGGGAAAAACTTCCCGTTTATATGCAACTTCCGAGGGAGAAGCCGAGTGAGGCTTTGACTCCTGCGATATGTGTGCATGCCGAGGTGGGAACGGGGGGATACCTGAGCCGGCTACTCCCTTCTCGCGAGTTTAGGGAGTCGCCGGGGTCGGCAGCAGTGGTGGTAGCCTGGCCTGGGACACAGAAGGCTGGGAAGTACAAATCGGTGCCCGAGCGCAGCAGCCCCCAGGCGGGGAGAAGGGCGGCGGCGGCTTCCAGAACCCGGCCGGGGCAGCGCCGGGGCGGGAGCGCGGGGTTCGGGGCGCCCCGGCAGCCCGCGAACTCTACAGATAGCGGGGCAGCTCCACCGAGGGAAGAGAAGGCACGTTACTTATAACAAGAATAAGATCTCCATCCGTAGTGTTGGGGCGTTAGGAGACAGATACAAACCAGGCTCGCAGATGTGCTAAAAAGTGGTGCTGTGGGAGGAAGTGGAGCCGGGTTTTGGAGCCCGCATTGGTTGTGGGGCGGAAAGGGACTGCCCGAGGCGCCCGCAGGATGCACCACCCGGGGTTGGGGGATGCAATCTGCCGCGCTGCCCCCACCTCCCCCCTCGGAATACGGCAGGGGCTGCGGGACACCGGGCTGCTGGGGAACCGGAGAAAGAGGGGACACCGGGCAGCCAGGTGTCTCCCAGACCTGTTGTACTCGCTGGGGCTCCCGGGGCGGGGAGGGGCAGCCCGCCCGGCGGCTTGGTGCCGGCTCCCGCCTGCCCGCTGCTGTGCTTCACCGCCGCCTTTCCCCTTGGCAGGCTGCTGCGTGCCGCCCGCCCTCTGAGGAGGCTCCTTCGCCCCGCGCAGAGGAGGAGGAGGCGGAGGAGGAGAAGAAGGGGAGGAAGGCGCGGCCGCAGCCGCCGCTGCCCAGCCGCCGTCCCGCAGAGCGCTGGCCGCTGGGNATGTGAGCGCGCGGGCACGTGACCGCGGGTGCCATGGCGGTGCCCGGGGCGGCGGCGCTGCCGCTGCTGCTGCTGCTGCTGCCCGCCGGCTGCCCGGTGCGGGCGCAGAACGACACCGAGCCCATCGTCCTGGAGGGGAAGTGCCTGGTGGTCTGCGACTCCAGCCCCTCGGCCGACGGCGCCATCACCTCCTCCCTGGGGATCTCGGTGCGCTCGGGCAGCGCCAAGGTGGCCTTCTCGGCCACCCGCAGCACCAACCACGAGCCTTCCGAGATGAGCAACCGCACCATGACCATCTACTTCGACCAGGTCAGCCGCAGCCTGCTTCGCCTTCGCTACCCCTGTCCCCGCGCCGGCCGGCTCCTGCGCGGGCATCCCCCGCCCCTGCCTCCCCCTGGCTGCACGCCTATTCTCTTTCTGGTTCCCGTTCCATCTTTTAATCCCGACCCACCCGCTCAATAGCAACTTTACGTCTCAACTCCTCAGAAAGACTTTGGAAAGTTCTTTTAGGTGGCTGCGGGGCTTTCCTAGGGTGGTACCGGGGGTGAACACGCTGGCTTCTTGTCCGGTCACAATCGCTAGTACGGAAAGGGCTTTAACCTGAAAGTCTGGCTCGGACGCGTGCGGGGGCGCCTTGCAGCCAAGGATTGCCTTTGCCAGCCAGGAACGACCCGGGGGAAGGGTACGCATCCCACCTTGGGTGCAAATTCGGAGATTTACCGATGAGGAGTCGCCGGATCTGCCTGTTCGGAGCGCATTTGGCAGTGTCACAGCATCTCTCAGAGGGAGGGAGGGATGAGGAAGAAAAGGGCGTTATCAGGCGAGGTAAACGGTGTCCCCGGTGGGACTGTATCGGAATGGTGTTATCCCGCACGGCATACGCAGGGCAAAGCAGCGAACAGCCCGGCCTGCTTGTCCTGCCCCTGCCCCTGCCTCGTCGCACCGCTTGCCTCCCGGAGACCATACCCCGTCCATCCACTTTATTTTTGCGGTGAAATTTCCTTTTTTCCTACCGCTTCTGACTCCTGAAGTAGCATTACAGAGTCAGCCAAAATTAGCATACCAGACTGTTTTCTCTGGGCTTGTTTGGTTGGTTGGTTTTTGGGTTGTTTGTTTGGTTTTTTTACCTGTCTGTCTGGCTGTCATTTATCTGTCTACCTGTCCCTCCTAATGAGTTTGCACAGCTATTCGCCGCATACAAGATCTCATAAAATCAGTAGAGAAAAAAGACAAAACAACAAAAAGCCAAAACGTCAACTTGCTAAATATATAGAATATTTTAAATGCTTTACCCGGCAATGTCCCTAGGAGATTTAAGGCGTTTTCTCGGTGCTCCCACAATAAGGTTTCTTTTAATTATTTTTTGTTCCTTTTTTTTCCTGGAAACTATAGACTTTGGCTGTTTGGGAGGAAAGAAAGGCTTGGGATTTGGGGCGTGGGGGGCGATAGTGTTTTTGTTTTCTCCTGCTTTGTATTTTTCTTCATTAAAGCAGAGTTTTAGCCCGCAAACTGAGCGTGACGGGTGTGCCTCGGGGGTGGGCACAGCGGAACACCCGGCTCGGGCACACCCGCTCGCCGGACGGCATCGCCTCCGACCTGCACAGTTCTTTCCCCGCCGCCCGTGCCTTTTGAGCCAAATCATGCTCCCTGTCACAGGAGCCTGGACAAGGATGAGCCGAGGCCAGGTCGCCGTCAGATCGGCGAGATCGGCAGGGTGCGGCTGCCGCTTCCGAACGAGGCTTTGCACATCTACCGGAGAGCTCAACTCTTCCTTTTTTTTTTTTTTTTTTTTAAATATAATTTTGTTTTGTTTTATTTAGAAAAACATTGAAACGTATGACGAATTAAGGTTATTGCCGGGAAGAAGGAACAGGCCAACCCCAGCCTCCTGAGGAGCATGTGGGCCAAGTGGGGCACAGCCCTCCAGGGGGACAGAGAGACATGAGCTGGCAGATGTTGCTGTTGCTGAGCATCCGCTTTCCTCCTTTGCCCCTCTCTGCAGTGCAGTCTTAGTTCTATACCCTATTAAACTCGAGGCCAGCTCTGATTTCAGTAGTGCTAGCTAAAAAGCATACATTTTTATTACGAAATAATGACTTTTAATGATTTATAATAATGACTTTTGCAATTTTTTTCCTACCTTTTTTCCCCTCTCTCCTTCCCTCCATTTCACACTCCTCCCCCTCCCCTTCTGCCACCTTTGCTTTATTGACAGCACAGTGTGGACATTTGCACTTCATCTAACAGGCTTTGGAGATAATTTTTGCATAACTGAATTGCTTTATTAACTCTGGTGCCTTTTAAATGCCTCTGTAACTTGCCTCTGTTCCCCTGCCATGCACTTTTTATTGTGCTGCAAATGCCATTTTGACTACGCTTTATGTTGGTCACTGAGCTCATGTCAGATTTCTGCTGGTGTTTTTCTAAGGTGGAGTCTGATTTCTCTGATTTTTCTGATTTCTCTCTTTCTCTCTCTCCTTTTCTTTGTTCTGTTTTATTTGTTTACATTCCAGGTATTAGTTAATATTGGCAACCATTTTGATCTTACTTCCAGTATATTTGTAGCACCAAGAAAAGGGATATATAGTTTCAGTTTCCACGTGGTCAAGGTCTATAACAGACAAACCATCCAGGTGGGTTCTAATCTAAAGAAGATGCTGTCTTTCCTTTTCTTTTCTTTTCTTTTCTTTTTTTTTTTTCCTTCAAATGCTCCTTTCTAGACTCATATTTACAAAAACAGCAATTGAAGAACAAGACTGTGGGTTATTTTTAAGGGGGTCTGTATTACTTGACAGAAAGCACACATTGCCTGTTTCCTTAGTTTAATTCAACCTAGATTCTAACCTGGACAAAAGTTCAGTGATGTGCACAGGGCAAAAACATCGTTGCGATTATTGAGAAAACTCAGATTCTGTCTCTTTGCACTTTTTAGGTAAGTTTAATGCAAAACGGCTACCCAGTGATTTCAGCTTTTGCAGGGGATCAGGACGTCACCAGAGAAGCAGCCAGCAATGGGGTCTTGCTCCTCATGGAAAGAGAAGACAAAGTGCATCTCAAACTGGAAAGGGGTAACCTCATGGGAGGGTGGAAATATTCAACCTTTTCCGGCTTCTTAGTCTTTCCGCTATAAAGGAAGGCCAAATAGGAGACAGATCCACGAGCCGGAGCAAGGATTCAATCATTAATGACACCCTGAACTTGGCAGCACATGTCAATATTTTCAGTCACCCCGTCAGACTGTCACGGTAGAAGAATGATAACCTTCTAAACTCCAACATTTGCTTTGAATATTGACAATTCCTTGGAACCTGCTTCTCTAATTAGTTTTAGACGACAGTGATCTTTAGGAGAAATGAAATTATCGACCTGAGCAATTTGTACCTGTGATTGTAAAGTCAATTTCGGATTTTATTGTTGGGATCATTGACTTTCTTATTTTTATTTTTTTCCTCTCTTTCATTTTTTCCTCTTTTTCTTTCTCTTGTTGTCCCAATGAAACAAATAACTCGGACCACAGAATCGCTTTGTCAAAGGCTCACTCCAGAGCCAGAAGAATGGAGTGTTCAGCCCAATGAGGTGTTCTTTCCATGCTTTATTTCTTTGTGTTGTATAGCCTTAAGGAAAAAAGAAAAAAAAAAAAAGAAAAGAAAAAAAAAGGAAAAAAAAAAAGAATGGCTTCAGTCTCAGTCCTGTATTTTTCTGGGGGAGGGGGATTCTGGACATTACTGTGTCAAGAAGTGCTTTATCCAGTGAAGCAAAATTTGCACGATTGGAACCTTATTTGTGTTGTTCGTGTTTTTCATCAGCCTTTTATTTTTCCTGATTTTTGTTTGTGTGCGCTAAAAATGTAAGCTAGATTGATCGATAAGACAAAACAAAGCACATATATACCCTGTAGCTCAAAGTAAAGCTAACCAGTGAACAATTCTGTCTGCACTTTCCAGCTGATCTTTATAGACCTATTTAGAGAGAGAGAAAGAGAGAAAAAGAGCAAGAGAGCTACATGATCCTTCAATTACAATCTGGAAACCGGTAAAAGAACTGACATTTCTGAATTGTCCTGACATTTCTAGAAGGAACAGTGGAGGCTTTGAATATCTTCTCTGACCATGCCCTAAAATATATCCTTTCTTTGCATTGCCGTACTTTGGGTGCTTTTATCTGATATATTTGATATATTTGTCCACTAATGCTTGAGTACACATTGCGGGAGCACAGAGAGATGGCAGATCAAACTCTTCCAAAGTAAATAAAACCATCTCCACATGAGCTGTCCGCGGCAAGTATCGGAGGAGTAGACACAAGCATCTTTGACAGCCTTGGGGAGAGGGGCCTCAGTGGGAGAAGGGCCTCAGAGGATCAACAAATGCTCCAGAAGTTGGCACAGGTGCCATGCATATATTAGCTGCGTGTGCTCTGCCTGACACAAATGGCCTCACAGTTCTAGGGGTGGACTGACATCGATATTGAAGGCTGGGAAAATTTTTATCCCAATCATCAAGAGGTGGACTATCAGACCAATGTCAATTGTATCCTTTTACCTCATTCTCAATAAACAGATATTGTTTCTTCAATTTTTTAAGTTTGGTTTTTTGGTTTGGTTGGCTTTTTGGTTTTTTTTAAGAGTGGTGTACTAGACAGTATGCTGAGGAAAATCTTGTTTGAGGAGATCCAGGAGAAATGTTTATTTTATAGAATTTTTATCTTCATTTATTTAATTTTAAATGTTTCATTTTGCTATCGATCCCCCAAGGGTGGATGTGCATAAGAATTTATTTTTGTCAAATTTACTCCCCTGCTACAAGCAAATATAACACAAAGGCATTTGCAGAAAATCGGTGGTAGCTACATTGTATTTCAAAATTATGGTGGAAATGTCATTTTCATTGTAAATTTATCATTAAAGAGACAAAATTAAAGTCATATATTCTTAAAAAATCCTTATCTGTGTTGCTTATATACCTCAGATGACTAAAACATAAACCAATTTATTTTTTAATATTTTTGTGCATTTTCACCATTGGTGTGGCTTGTTTGCTTTGCTGTTTCACTTTGCCAGTTACTGAATGAATTGATTTCCGGTTGTTGGGTTTTTTAATGGCTTGCATTTTCTAGTTCCCCTTTGTGCTTTGGCATGACTGCACTGTTTCTAGTTGCAAAATATCACAGGGCTAAGTTTAAGTACATGAAATAAAACCTGAGTCAGCAGCAACTTTTTTCTATTAAAATACAATAAACACAGTTGTCTTAATGGTAGACATTGTAAAACTACTTTTTGTGTTTTCAACTCAATCATGTCACTCAAGGAACAGAAACTGAAGTGAGTTCAAGGTCCCAAGTTTTTAGTTGCTACTATATTTTAAATTGAAAATAAAAATACTCAGTCAAAATAATTTGAAATAAGAATTACTCAGTTTTATTTTAAAATTCTGCCTACCATAATCACATTAAATTTTCCCATTTATTTCAGTTCATTTGCCTTGAATAAGGCAATGACATCTTAGTTCTGGCTTTCTCCTAAGCTAAATGAGGCCAATGACAATGTTTTCTTTGGAACTATTCTTGGAAGTTTCTTAGGCCATTGAAGCTGCATAATCTGAATTTCTCACTTAATATATTCAAGCTCAGTAATCTTGACCATGCTTCATTTATAAATATGTTTATATGATAACCAGTCTTCTGAATTTAAAGACAGTATCTCATATAATGCCTCTTTTCCTCTGCTAGTCTTGTGTCCTTCATGCTAAGCTGTAGAGTTAGGTGTCTTAGATAAACAGTTAAAATAAATGGAAAATGTGGTGTAAATTCTTATTGTACACTAATTGCAATCATGATCCTTTTTTTTTTTTTTTGTGTTCTTTGCAATATGTATTCTCTTTTCCCTTTTAATTTTGCATCTGGGTTTGGGAACATGCAATCTACTTACTATTGGAAATGGTAGAAATTTTGATGTATTCATAAGGTGTGGATATAATTATATATTTTATGTTGGAGGGGAAAAGTGTACAAATGCAGCATTGTAGATTGCAGGAAATATGTTGTGAGAACAAGTAAAGGAGACTCCCAGTACATAAAGAGTAAGCTTTTAGAAATTAATTTATATAAATAACTTAATTGGGTAACATTCAGAGTTGGTGTAAATTTAATGTTGGGGGCACCATGAGCGTTAGGAAGTATAAAACACATGGTAGTGAAGCAGGCCGGTGGCACTATAGCAGCTCTGGTTCCTGTGGGAGCAATAGCACAAGACTCCTTCCAACAACTTTCAAACTTTCTCATAAGCTGCTGTGTAACAGTCATAACATATTCCTATGAAATTGCTCTCTGTTTGACTGCTTCCTTTGCAGGGAACAATCTGTACCCGGGTGTTTTTGGTGTTCACTGTTTCAGTATTTCTTCAGTCTACTTACAGCAGGGTAGAAGCCAGGAGCTGTATTAGGAATGATAAAGTCTCATCATATATATATTGTTGCCTTTCTCTGAGTTTTATATCCATAGCTTGAACACGGTCTTGCCAGAGAGCCTGTGTGCTCTCACCTCCCCCTGAGACAGTGGGTGTGATGGATGTGCGGTGTATCTCATTACTGGTCAGCATCTTGCAAGCTGGATCTGTGGGAGGAGAAGACAGACAGGACATGAAACTAAGGAGTTGTTTCAAAGTTACATTGTGTTTGTCAGCTGTGACTTTTTTAACTTTTAAAAAGAACATTTTGTTTTTATTGACCATATTTGTTTCTTGGACAATCTGTCAAAGTAGAAGATAGGCTAAAAGGGCTTGTTTACTGATGGAGTTATTCAGAAATAGCTGAAAGTGGTTTCACGTCCTTCTAATGTGACAGTGGTTTCTGGAATAGGCAGAGTCACAGGTAGCATTGTTTAAAAATAGCCCTTATAATTAATAGTGTACTCCGATCCAGGATAACTTTCTAGAGTTAATGAACACTCAAAAATCAGTGTCATTAATATACTTCATTTTTGTGCGCAATGACTTGTCATTAAGCAGTTATACATAACTAAAGAAATACAATCAATTCACCTCTTTAAATATATTGTTGAAAAGTTGAGGAATATCTTTGAGTCATTGCATAGTTTCTAGATTTGGAACCACTCAATGTCTTGAACAGTTGTTCCAGGATCATGTATGATGGGGAGTCATGCCCATTTTTAATCAGGGTGGTAAATTATGATCCATTGTGAAATACACATTTTCTTAGTGGAGCGCCTTCTTTTATTTGACATGATTTCACCTATCAGAATGCTTAAAACAAAACATTGCGATTCCTGGCGACCTGTTAATAAAATCACATATGGAGTTTATAAACTCCTGAGAATTTTTGATATCCATCACAAGGGTAGTTAGACACAGACCCAGAGACTGGGCAGATAATAGACAAGCATTTAGATCAGCTGTTTATATAACCAAGTATCAGTAAAATTCAAGTGTTCTGTAATGAAATAAATACATTGTGATTTCAGCTAAGAGGCTGATCTTGCTTGTTTCACTCACTTCAGCAAAGTCCATTCCTCTTATGAATGGACTTTACTTGAGTGCCTCTTAACATTAAATTTAGACCAACTCTGAGTGTTACCCAATCAATTTATTTACGTAAATTACTTTGTATAAGCCTACTTTTCATGTGCTAGGAAGCTTCTTTAATTGTTCTCACATCATAATCCCTTTTGCAATCTACAGTGCTGCTGTTGTACATTCTCTCCCTCATAAAGAAATATCAGCATATCTGCACCTTATAAGTATACCAAAATGTCTACTGTTTCCAATAACAACTGAGAGGAGCTTATGAAAAACATAAGTAACACTGAGCTTGAATTGGATGGCTTGGATTTGGTCATGATTTACTATTATGTTTATGTAAAAATCAGTGACAGTAATCAGTGCAAACCCTTAGTTAACACAACTATTCTTGGAGGTTGAGGTATTTCAACACTAATCATACTTCTGATAACATAAGTAGAAGTCTACGAATATATTTTGAATGCATGTTTTAAATCAATCCCCAAACCAGTCATCTTTTCGGTCTTATCCAACACAATCATGATCTATTTTTTCTTATTTGCTATTATCAATAAAATCTAAAGACCACTAATTGTACTTTATGCTCTTTGAGTGTCATAATGAAAATACACTTCACGTACTGAGTATATCTAAAATATCCTGTTTCTTAGGTCAGACAGCTTAACCTATTTAGTGAATCATCTCTGCTATTCATCAGCAAAATAAAGTTGCCAAACTTGCTGGTTCCCTGCAGATCACATACAACAGATGGTGTAAGTAATGGCATAGCAAAACATGGAGAAGTGAATAATGAGTATGAATTCTGCACCAAAAAAAAAAAAGTCTGCATCAACAGAAATTCAGGTCTTATTGACAAGTGCTCCAAAACTCAGAAAATATCAAATTTAAGTTTTTAAACTAATCTTTCTGACTGATAGTATTTCCATTGTAATAATGAAGTATTATTTTTGCTATGGGAATATAAAAAAAGTTTAAATTTTTTTTTGAGATTAGCTGTATTAAAAGACTCTTGCTCGGCATACTGATATGTCCAACATGATAAATTCAACCAAAACCTAAGCTCATCAATTAGTAATTAGTAGTTATCATGAAACATTCTCGTTTCTGCTGATATATTTAAATTAATTGAAACTAATTCTTTGAAATGCTTTTAGTTCTGAGTGTGTGAATATACACAAAAGAGCATATGCACTATATATGTACATGTGCACGTAAAACACGTTTTTAGCTAGGAATGGACTGAGAGAGCTGGTTTTTTTAGTATACAGTTTGATCTTCCTTTCTCTGAAGCATTGCCACAACAAATTAATTTTTATTTTCTTTTTTGTCATTCTGTACTTAAAACTGTTTATTTTTGCTTGCATTTAAGACTACCCAGAGTAATAGCAAATAGCAGTATACATTTCAGTGTTGAGGGCTGCCACTGTTTAGGTAATACTAGGGTAAAGTGAAGCATAGAGTTATTATTAAAAGGCTTAATTACCTCAAGTTCTGTAGAAAGATTTTGTGATGAGTAAAACTATAGTGCTATGCGGGAATTGCCTCAAAAAGACATACAGGGAGACCACAGTTGGAGGTTCAGTTTGTCCTTCTATTGACACGAGATGGGAAAACTTTGATATTTATAACTGAAGGCAAACCTGTTCCTATACCAAGTTTAGCAACAGCAATCCTTATATGATGACTTAATTTTGATTGTGTTAATTTTCCTCTAGAGACATGCATTATATTGCCACATATCAGAACTAAGAATACAGAAACTACGGTGGACAAATGATAAAGGGTTTTCCAACTTTTTCACTAGGAGAAATAACTTAGCACAGAACATATGTTGCTCCTAAAGACTTTTGTGACAGTGAAAATATGGAAGAAATTATTTTTAAAATAATCTTCCAAGTTCTTATTTATTGTCACCAACAGCAGAGTTTTCTCAGTCCTGTTTGTAAGAGTGTGACCGGGACTGTTTTAGGATGGAGTTTAAATGGATATAGCTAGACCTTCTAACAGCTGGCTTCTTCTCTGTCTGAAATTTTCTGTAGAGCTATGTGTTCTCCTAAGAACTTATAATCTTTCTAGATTAAACTGTCCTTTAACCCTGACTTTCAAGTAAATCCAGTCTTACCTAATTATTCCACCTGGGTAAGGAAAGCATCCATTATTCTGCTTCTTTGCAATGGCTCTATTGTTTTTTTATACGGCATGAACTGTGCTAAAAATATTCAGTAGAGAAAAGAAGATTCCCACTACACTTGCCTCCCTAAGACATGTTAATTTCTCTTCTCTTGCCCTCTGTTGCCCTTTCATGCATATTTGAAAGGTTTCTGAAGATGAATTTTTTGAGTATTTCTTAAAATAATGCTTTTCTGTCTGTGTGAAAACTTGTTCATACAAAATGATGACAGCTTTAGTTGACTACTCACAAATTATCTAATCCCTCTGTTCTGCAGCCAGAACTCTTGAACAGGAGAAACCAATCTGATTGAGGAAAAATATAACTATAAATAAGTAAATAAATAGTGGGAGATATGTATATGAATCTGTGATTTTTGTTTAATATTTTGATCCCATTCAGCCTGTTCTCCCTGAATGATTGTGCAACCAAACGACTTGGTACCTTTCTTTTTTTAAAAAATCAAATGATGTTGAGAATCTTCCCTTCTACAGCCTGTTTGAAAGTTATAAACCTTCTTGTATCGGTGTTATAGCGTTGGTTAAAAACAACAAATGAGATTTTCAAGTACCTGTCTGATCCTTTAACACTAACACCTTGTGACAAAGAAAAGTCTGTAGGAGGTGAAGAAGCCCTCCTAAAAAACCAGAAGAGTCGCTAATTATTCTTTGCACAAATACAAACCTCAAAAGTATACGGGAACACATGTGCATGCGCATGCGTGAACCGTAGCTATGAGTGACAGGCATTTGTACTTTCTCAGAGTTCTAAATTTCATGCAAGTAAAAAAAAAAATACATGAAAATATATATGCAATTTAGGTGAGATTAAAGATGCCCATGCAATTAGTGATTGCACCAAACTGTTTATTAAGGACAGTGGCTCCATGCAGATATATTACACAGTGTATTCCACTCAAGCATGGAATGATGCATTATACAACAAATATGTAAGCTATCCCTGAGAAAAATTTACAAAATTATCTTTACAGAGCTATGAAAGTCAGAGATCAGACTGCAGTTAATAAATTCAGACCACTGGACACATTATAAAAAGTGAGATAAACATTTTATAAACAGTTTTGTATGTTTCCCTTACCCTCAGTCAAGAAGCAGCTTACCTCCTGCAAACAAAGCTGGAATCCACATGCACTATTAAGCATGATTCAGTTTCTACTGAGAGTAAAAGGAGCCTTGCTTATTTGCCTCCATGTCCCCATCCTCTCTAAGGCATTTGCCTATTACTTGCTTTTTATGTGTGCACTAATGTTTTTCAGAGCTTCATAAGTTATGTCTGAACTAAATAATTGAAAGTTGATTTGCAAGTGCACTCTAACATGTTAAACCCATAAGTGACCGGCTTTCTTACCCTACCGCTGGTTACCAGATTTCCTGAAAATAAGGACATATTGGGTCTGTGCGAGACAGAGTTTATTTCCCCATAGCAGCGCTCACAGTGCTGCGCTTTGCATTGGTAGCTAGAAAGGTGTTGATAGCACACCAGTGTCTTGGGTAGTGCTGAGCAGTACCCAAAACACTCCTGGCACGGCATCAGCGCTCACTCTCCAACATTCTGTCCCACCAGCAGAAGGCTGGGGTTGGGCACTATCTTGGGAGGGGACACAACCAGGACAGCTGACCCAAACTGACAAAAGGGATATTCCAAAGCATATGAAACCAACTTAGATATAAAAGCAAAAAAAGGAAGAAGAATAAAGGGGCATTTTTTTATTTGCAACATTTGCCTTCCAGAGTAACTACTCTGAACACCTCTTCCTGGGAGGTGACTGGACACTGCTTGCTGATGGGAAGTAGAGAGTAAAATCTTTGTTGTTCTATTTGCTTGTGCACACACGGCTTTTTGCTTTTGGTTTTGTAAATGGCCTTATCTCAACTTACGAGGTTTTTTTCCATCTCATTTTGTCTCCCCTGACCACCTGAGAAGGTAGAATGATAGAGCCTCTTAGTGGGTACCTGGCATCCAGCCAAGGTCAACCCATCACATAAGGTTTAACGTGTCTACATCGTGTTTAGAAAGACCCAGGCTCAGGACATCTCTCAGATATAGGCTGTACTCTATCCATGCCCATGGCAGCCAGGTGCAGTGAAAGAAAACTTCAGACAACATTTAAGTGGCATGGCCAAGTACAGATTCAGTATCTCAAGAGTACTTTAGTGCTGGGACAAAGATTACAAATCAGTGTGTGCTTTCTTGTAAACAGTAAATGTGGTGAATTAATCTGGACTGGAAAAGAAATTCCCAGCTATATACAACTGCACAAGAGAATAGATTTAATGACCTATTAAAAAAAATCTACATGGGGTCTATCTTGATGTGCCTCTATTAAACTTGCTCCCCAGTGTCGCTGCTTTTCCTGTACTGGGAAACAAAAACTGGGCAAAAGACTCTATATGTGGTCACAAATGCCAAATATAGAGAATTTCAATCTGCTGGCTATGTTCTTGCTGATACAACCCACTCTTCAATAAACATTTACTGCTGCAAAGCTGGACTGTTGACTGGTGTTCAACCTTTTTACCCCAGGATCTTTTTATTTTTTCTTTTTTTCTGCAAAACATTTCTATCCAATGAGCCCCAGACAATATTATTATTTCATTCCAGGTTTAGGAATTTCTATTTGTCTTTGTTGAACTTTCTGAATTTCTGTCAGTTCCAGTCAGTTAAAGACTCACTGAACAGCAACCCTGTTGTTAGGCATGTTATCTTCTTCCTTTACATTTGGTTTCATCCACAGACTTGATGAGAGTGCGTTTTTGTTTGTCATCCAGGTAGGTAGTGAAGATATGAAATGGTAACATCCCTGGTACTTGCCTGTGCGGAAAGCCTCTAGTAACCATCTGGCAAGAGAATTTCAAACTGCAACCCATTACCCTTGGATTCTCATAATCCAACCAGCTTTCCATGCATCTTGTAGTCCAATCAGTTTTACCAGCATCTTGTAGTCTATGCATCCAGTTTATGTCTCTTTAGGTTGGCTACAAGGATACGATTGGAAACCTTGTCAAAAATCATGAGAAAGTCAAGGCAAGTAACATGCCCTGACCACCAATTCATTTATCACAGAGGGAAATTGGTTAGGTATGATTTTACCTTTGTAAATCCATTGTGATTTTTACCAATCATCTCATCATTCATGTGCTTATGAATGACTTCCATATGCAGATTTCTCCATAACCTTCCAGGAGACTGCAGTGAGGCTGACCAGCCCCTAATGTCCCAAATTCTCTTTCTCGCTCTTTGAATAATGATGTGATGCTTTCCATTCTCTTGTCACAAAGGCCCTCTCTGGATCACTCAGGTTTTGAAAGGTGATTTGGGCTCAGCTTCCTCAGCAATATCAGATGTATTTCATGTGGTCTCATGAACTGTTGTAAAACCAATTTATTCACTCAATTGACCATTAACTAATATTTTCCTACCACAGGCAGTACCTCAGTCTTCCAGGCTCTCCTGAAAAGCCAAAGGGCATACCTTATCAGTAAAAGGCCTTGGCAAACAAAGCTTTGAACACTGCAAACACTTATCAAAAGACCCCTCTAGTTTTCCCATCAGTATACTTATAGGAGTCTTTATTTTTGCCATTCACATTCGCTGCCAGTTTCAATTGCAGCAGAGTTTTAGAATTCCTAATTCCACATCAAATCAATATTTTTAATCTTTTTCCTGATTGCAGCACTGCTTTCAGTCAGCTAAAAAAGACTGCATCTTATTTTACCCCTTGATGAGGCGGTTCTTGTAGCAGAAACCCATCACAACAGCTTCTCCACCAGCCTCCATTTGATCTCAACCTGCAAACCCTTAGCTTGCTTGTGAACCACTTAATGGCACAGTTCCACCCATTCAAGCTGCCCTTTTGTGTAGAGCACAGTTTGTCTTCCTGTTGTTCCTAACCTGTGCTTCTGAAAGGACCTGTTCCCACCCGTTGCACTGCTCTAGTAATGTGAGCTATCCCACCATGCTTCTGTTACTCTACAACTGCTCACAACTTCTAATTCCTCTGTTTTGGTTTTTTTCTCGGTTTTGTTTTGGTTTTTTTTTCCTCATGCTGGAAAAATTCATGTCTAGGCACTTTGGATATGTTCCCAGTAGTGATGTTTTTCAGGGAATGTGGAAGAACTTTTTTTTATTGTGCTGTTTCCCCAGAATCCTTGCTCCCTTTTATGCCACTTCTCTTGGGGTTTGGTCTTCATCTTGAAAAATCACTTAGAAAGGCTTTAAAAAGCTTGTTTGCAAAAATGCTCTTGTCCTCCTTCGTCACATGGAAACAACCATTCCTTATTCCTAAGAGATGGTCCAGTGGTCATCGGCACACAAACCCTGCACGGGATATGATCCACAGAGGGAGGTATTGGCACACAGTGTAATTTTGAATCTACCTGAGCCTTTCCCCTTCACTGGAAATGTTGAGGAGACACCAGTCAAACTTTTTAGGGTCACCCCATCTTGATATACTTTGTTTTTTCCTGGCTATCAGTACTCACATGAGTACATAGCAAAGGTTTATAATCCAGGGGCTGGCTGAGCCTCTGCTTTATTTCTACAAAATCCTGAATGCATTTCAGAATGCACTTCAAATCCGCTTAGAAACAAATAATAGGTGAAGAGGTAAGGATATGGAGCTGGCGTCCCCAGTACTAATTCTTTGAGGCTTGTTGAGTGGAGAGAAAATTTGTGATTATACTCTGTGACATTTAGACAGTATCTCGATGCTTCAGCACCAACTAATCTGACAATAGAAACAATGATGTGCTTTCTTCACTGATATTTTTACCATCATGAATCTTCCCAGCACCTAAAAGTCAGGCAATTGTGAAGAAATGGGAATAACCACATGACAGAAGAGACAAGAAGTGATATGAAATGACAAATTGAAGAACATGGGAGGCAAGAGAACAGAATTGAATGAAAGCAGGTTTCCTTTTGGAAGGTGCTGTTAGGGCTGAAAATGATTTAGTGCAATAATAGATAGGGCATGGGGGAGAGAATTTAGATATAAAACATGGGACAGGTCTTGAAATACTGGAACAAGAGTCAGAGACTAGAATTTTGTCCAAAGTGGAAAAGAAGGATTTACAGAATGAGAGACTTGGGGCAAAAGTTGTAACAAAATGTAGACAAAGAGAAAAAAAGAAATCTAGAGTGAACAAGGGAACAAATAAATGGGGTTTCAGGGCATGTAATGCATCTGGTCAGACTGCAGTGAGAAGTAGGTATAGAGCAGGAGACAGGAAAGAAGCTGTGAAATCATACAATACAAAAAATACTTGGTAAGACAGGAGAATCATAGAGGTGTCACAGTCTGATGTGACAGTGGAGGCCCATGGCAAAAGGGACACAGCTTTTACAGATGGTTTCCAAGTTGGAAGAAAAAAATAAATTCAGAAAGTAAAGGTGAAAGATATGAAGTTTTTTGTGTTTATCTCAAAAATGCATGGACCGGACAGAATTCTGAGCACTTCCTTATTTTTCTTTTCTTGATTCTATTTATGTCAAGGGCCTTTGTACCCGCTTGTTTTTTTTTTCTAGTAGCCTTTCCATTCATGCTCGTTTCTCTCATCCTCTGCAAATGATTCACCAGTCCCTCCAACTGTTGAAAATATAGCCAGCATGAGCAATTCCCTTCTAACAATGTCAGTGGCAAGTCAATATTTCTTCCTAAGAACAAGTTTCTTTCCCTGACCCATCAAAATATGTCATTGAACTAGTTTTGGGCCAGCCAGCCTGCCCCTTTCCTCTGGTTTCTCTCTGGTGTGCTCTGCACCTCCTTGTAAGACACTGCTCTTCTGGAGAGATGGTCATTCCATGCTGCAGCTTGTCCAGACCCGGCCAAGGGCAGAAATCCGTTTCGCTAGGTGCAGTTCTTTCGGCTTCCAGAGGCTGACTGAAAACAATGGAAAAATAAATGACGCATATTTTGAGTTTATACTTCTTTCTGCTGTAGATTTAGTTGGAATATTTCAATTTTCAATTTGAGGTGGGGGAGGGATGTGAAAGAATGTATCTTTAAACAATTTCATAATGTTTTGGGAGGGTTACAACTTTTTAGGTTATAGTCTGTGTATTGGGTGGTCAGAAAACACAGTGAATATAAATCCTTTCAAAGGAAGATGGGCTCACTAGAAACCATTGTAACATCCTGCCGTGGCACTGAGTCACTGCCAGCACTGCCTGTCTCTGCCCACACCTCGAGACTTTCTCCACCTGCCCATGGCTCAGGACCCCATCCCAGCCCTAGGGCCATCAGCTCCTGCCCCAGAGGTGCCACAGCAGCGCTGGTCTCCAGCTCCCCACAGCCTGACCCTGCCAGGCCATGGACCCTGCCAGCCAGGCCTACCTGCAGGTCAACGTCCTGGTCCTGCCTTGTCCCGTTCCTTGTCCCAGCAAGATGTCTTATGCCTGGGACTAAAGCTGCTCCTGCTTTCTCCCATCTGCCTGCTCCTGGTGAACCACATGAGGACCCCCCAGACCTGGAGTCCTCCAGGCCCTGGGAGCCATCAGTCCCCTCAGTGCCCTGCAACACTCCTGGGCTTAGAAAAAATGACAAAATAATCTCAGGTGTTGTTTGTATAATGCTTGTTTCAACACACAATCACAAGAAGATTTCACCCACAGAACAAGCCACTTTCCCACCTCTGTTGCCAGCACTTAGCTATCCGTATTTTTTCACTAGAAATTGTGTCTTATTTCCTCAAGAGGAAATTTTGGAAGTGTTTGGTATGATTAAACCATCCTGTGCATTTATCTGGGGTGTGGCCTAACCTGTTCACCAACATCAGAGAGAGGTGTTTCACGCAAAAGCAGATGGAGCAAGGAAACAAAGCGTCTACGGTGAGTTATCGGTCGTTAGAATGTGAGGAACTGACAGGTACCCTAAGCATCCTGTAAGGAACTGACAGGTACACTAGGGGTGAGGCTGTCCATGAGTGATCAAGCTTTACTCACTCGTAAGTTATTGTTCTGATTTTCTTATTTAAGGAAATGGGAATTTTTTTTTCCCCATAGAATATTGCTTGGCTACAATTTGCATTCATCCCTCCAGAGCCTGGAACATTGATTTATGAATTTTAGGTACCTTTTTAAGCAATTAATTAATTAATATCAAGTCTTACTAACTTGAAACAGCATTTGATTCTGTTATTATTCAGTTCAGATGAGACTTATTTGCCTTTAATTGGAGAAAGTCAGGCCTAGGCACAATGAATTGGTATTCTTCTGTTCACTACTTCTGAAATGTCACCATTCCTGTAATTGGATTTATATATATTTTAAGGTCATTTGATCATCTTGCCAGACTGTACAGTATAGCTTATTGGGTTAGGAACTCCATTTATCCAGTAATCCAATTCCTGAGATAACAATTTTTCTATGTATTAAAGTGCATCTTTCAGAAAAAAACATTATTATAATGATCTCTTCAGTAGGTGGCAGTGCTGGGATTAAAACTGCTGTTGCTTGACTAATATGCAAATTCCTGCCTGTTGGGATTTAGGTCTAAAAAGGTTTTCAGGGCATTCTCATCTTTAAATTTGGGCTCTAGCTTGCTCGGAATGCTGAAACCGTGAGGAGATTTATTTCTGCTGGCTGAGAAAGTATAGAAAAATAGAGCAAGTACTACAAGTGCAGTCAGTTGGCTCCAGAGATATGCACGAACAAGCTAAAGCCATGGAAAACATGCACCCGTAAAGCTCCAAAAGTAATAGTTTCTCCACTGCACATGACATAAAATCCACTTCAATTGCTCTCAGTAGAATGATGTCGCTAGCTGAAATGCTATAGAGTCTGAATAAAAAAAAAAATCAGAAATCTGAATCTGTATTCAGATTTCAATGTTACATTTATTAAACTCTATCAGAATCACTGTGGTATCCTTACATCGTGGAGGACTTCTCTATATATGGTACCATAAAGTACTCCATTACTGAGTTCTTGTGACTTCATAATCCATTCCTTAAATTATGATGAAGAACATTTTTCTACAATGGTGGAATATAAAAATTAGGAAGTTCTGATTCCTGATAAGGTCTAAAATAGAGATCTGTGTCACAACATAAAGTTTTTTACAAACAGGGTAATTTCTCAGAAGGCGTTTTGTCAGGAATCTCTTTAAAGGTCATACATCTTAATGGCACACATTAGGTAGTCCGTGTGGAATACTGCTCAGGAATACACAATAAACAGCAATAATTCCCCATACCATTAGGGCTTTGAGAGAGAAGGAAGACTTCTCTTAGATTAGAGCTGGACTGCACCTGTGTGGACAACAAAGGATGGTTTACTGTGGCAATTAAAATGTGTGGTGGCTGCATATCATTGTTTGTCCATTGGGAAAGCAGGTTAGAGAGGAATCTCACAGCTACACGGAAAGCAGTGCTGAGTAATGTATTCCAGATCACACACTGGCAGTAGTGATATTAAATCAATAAGCACCTAGGAATTCTCAGTTATCTTGGTGCTGATGACTTGTATTGACTTCTCCTTCAGGAAGGCTGTGGAGACAGCACCTATGGACAAAGCATCTTCTCTTTAAACGCAGCCCCAAAGAAGGGGCTTTTGGTAATTTTCACTAATCGTAGAGTGTCTGTGGGAGATCTGGATTGATCCTATCCAATGGGGAAAAAAAATATGTTTATCACAACAATACAAAAAAAGAACAAAGCAAGAAAAAATCCTGCTAGCATTTTTCAGCAGTAAGAAGGTGGAATTCCCTTCTCCTAGATGAGTGAAAGTCAGATAACTTGTGAATTCTTTTGACAGAAAATGAAAAATATTTTATAATTAAAAAGAATAAAACCATATTGACATTTAGAGTGGCATGTTTTCCAAAAAATCTGAAAAAAATGTTCTACTTGTAGTTAAAGCATTTCCAAAGAGAATTGAAATATGTTCAGACGCAATGAAGTTTAGGAGAAGTTTAGAAAAGTTTAGAAAAAGTACATTTGAGAGTAAGTGAAATCTGTCTTCTGAAAATGTTAAACCTAAATTAGCAGAGGAACTCCAAAGTCCTGTTCTGTTCAGGGAGACTTGAGGACCTAAGACCCTCCAAGATGATCTAGTACACTCTCCTGAGTGTACTACAGAGATTACTTTCTTGCACTCAGGGTCTCAGGAGTCCAGTCCCCAGAATCAATAAACTACTTTATGACATATCTATGGCACTGTGGTGTCTACTAAACCTCTAAGCCCATAGATATATCAGATTTCACAGCAAGGGCTCAGTAACCATTTTTATGAAACAAAGTCACGGTGTTTCAGTCTGCGCAGAGTAGTTGCATTGGCTTACAGCGGCTCAGAATCAGTTTTGTTTTAGCTGAGACTTTACTGTCAGAAACTAAACTCAAAAACATGGGTGTAATGACTTACTGTTTATAATTAGTAAATAGATACACAGAAAATCACTTTTTAGATAGTAAGAGAAGCAGAAAATTGTACCATTACCTTTGACTGCATTCCTTGACTGCATTCACTATGTGCAATGTTCATAATTAATCTCTCCGAAAATTATTCCAGAACTATGTAATCTCATACCTAAATTAGTCAAAGGAGCCTCATTTTAGCTTATTGGAAGATATATTAAAGTAATGGAAACAAGAGAATTTACCATCTACTTTATACTTGCATTCTGCAAAGAATAGTCAGAAACACAAAGCAATGGTAGAGAGAACTCTTGCAAGAAATATGCTAATCTTTTCTAAGACAAGAGATGTCACTTTGAACCCGAAAGGTATTAGAATTCCCTTAAAAGAAGAAAAGTAGCCTTCTAAATCGTATTTGTAAAATGAAAAGAAGTTGCTAAAAGAGTTTCCATTGGCTGGAATAAAGTCCTGTTCTCTTCAATATAAGTAGTGATTTCAGAACTGCTGGTGCATAGGTCAGCTGCCTACTGCTCCAGCAGACTAAAGAGTAAGAAGCAAAACCTGATGCTTTTTAAGCTCTTGAATTTTTACTGTGTCATGCGGTGAGGGGATAAGTTTTGCCTTCTAGCAAGAGTATGTCCCTCTTAACTCGTGGATGACCTGAGGTCTTTTGGGACATAGATACCATTGTTAAGCTACAGCTTCTCTGCAGCAGCCCTTAAACATCTTGTCCTAATGGCAACTCCACCTCCCCAGAAGCCATTGGCCAGAGCCGTTCTATCTAACTCCATTCTCAAGGGCCTCCTGAAACCAGAGAAAATGAGCCTGAGCACGTCAATGCTGAGTTTGTCAGTATCAATTAAGCAGCAGGATAACCCCATGGATTTTCAAGCTTCTGGAAAAAAAAAACCTCTCTTTTCCTAAATAGGCACATTTTTGCATAGAAAATCTTCAAACACAATTTTGTTCTCTTTTTTCACTCTACTTCACTGAATAGATCATTGGCAAAAGGAGACCAAAAGAGAAATCTTTGAATTGAGCATTGGCTTGAAAAGATTGAGAATTATTTCAAAGATTCCTTTTCCACATGGCTTTGTCTTTTTTGGGATTAACTTTTCTTTTAAACTTTCTTTCCTATCTTCCTATTAGGAGAACATGCCAAAAGAATGATGCAGTTCATTGAATTAACAACCCTGCAGGCACCTGTATCTATTTTGATCTGTTATATTCCTAAATAACAATAATGAAAAGTCTAAGATCTTTTTTTCCTGATGTTTATTTTCATAAATTCAAAAGAGCACTGTTCTACTCTCTTAGGATGTTTTTAGTCTCAAACAGTCTGAAGCTAGTCAGTGTAGCTTTATAAATCAAATGCCAAAACCACTTTAACCAAAATCTGTGATACATTCCTTGCCTAAAGGAACTGCATTATTTTAAAACCATAACTATATCATAGAATGATATTGCTTGTTGAGCTGTTTGGGGGTGACTTGGGGGCAGACTAGGAGCTGAAAACTCAGCTTAAACTATTCTAGCCCACGAAATTCTCTGAAGTAAATCCATACAGGTAATGTGGACCTAGTAGCTCTGCAGACTACTGAAGCCATTATAACTCAAGGATGCTTAATGTATCATTGCTAAAACATCTTAAATGAAAGAATTGCATCTCTGTGCAAGGGTCCTTTTAAAAGTAATATCTACAGCAGTCATGAAGGGGTTGTTTATTTTAATTATTTTTATATTTTGCTGCTAAATATCCTTTTAAGAAAAAACCCAAAGCAACAAAATATACCACAACAGAAGATAAAATGGAGTATGTCTTGATGAAAATGAAATTTGTCTCATGAAGGCTCATTCTCATGCCTGATATGCTGATTGATGGCAATGGTGGAAGGGACTCCTATGTTTAGGATAATATGTGGAATATTGGTAAGAGAGAAATTTTTTTTTATTATGATATTCTAAACTAATAGTAGACAGTGAAAGAGGTTACCTGGCAGAGGTAACGTACACTGATAATTGTATGAAGCAGACTATAGGAGGAAGGATTGTATCTTGGGGGGCAGGAGGCTGAGGGTCAGGCCCTCTTGCTCATTTGTGACAGTCAGCTGGTGTGAATTAAATGAGTCAAATCTTTCAGAGCCTCTTCAGAGGTAAATTTCAGGAGAGAAACTGAAATTTGCTGTGTCCTTTGCTGTGTTTTGAATGGCATTTTGGATTAGGCAGAGAGAGCAAAAAATGTCTGTGGATCATCGCCTTTTTGGAGAACTAGTTTTGATCTGTTGTTTACCTTATTCTTGTTTGTATCTGGAAATTCAGTTGTGCCTGAGGACATATCCTAGAAGAGAAATACGGTTCACTCTTTCTTGAGCTATGGCAGCAAAAGTTTGGACCATGCACTGTCACAGGAAGCTCCTAGCAAGAAAATCCTACAAGAAAAAAAGTGGGGCCCTTGGAAATTCCAAACCTGGTAGTTAACATTGTGAAAGAGGACATTGTCTTTTCTGGTTGCTTGACTTCATTAAATCTCATATATTGTGTAACATATAAATGAGGTACATTGCAGAGAACAGAAAGAATGTTCTTCAATGTTATCAACAAGGGTTCTCAAAAAAGTTTTGCTGTGTATTTTTGTGGTTATAGATGCTTTGTTTTTGCAGGCCTTTGGGCAATACTAAAAACCAAAATGCAGATATATAGACACAGATACTTCTTATTTTGGCTCCTAAATACCCAAATCTCAACATTAACTTAAATGTACATCAACTCTCTGCAGAGCCTGCATGAGCAACACAGCACTTGAACTGAATATTAAAATAACAGGGCACACTATTTCACATAGGAAGAGATAACTGCTAATATTCCAGTTCATATTTCCAGACGAGATTGGTACTCCCTTTATTCTAAGCCAGGATGCCAGCATAAACTTGTGTCAGCTGTGAAATATGAGGTTCTTTCTAAAGAGGAAAACCCTAAGACAACTAAAAGATAGCACGCATAGGGGTAGTGCATGTCCTAATGAAACAAAGGATAAGAACATAAATTACTTAACACCTATTATCAAAAAGAAATATAAATATAAATCTTAACAATATCTGGAAATAAACATCAATTTCTATTTTTGTTACATTTGACTACATTGTTGAATCTGGTTGTAGTGATGTTTTCCTGCATGTTAGCTGCAGTTCAGTGGATCATCAAAATGTGCCACTGTCAAATCCAAAAGGTCAAATAGCAAAAAGACGTTGTGAGCAGCTGCAATTTTTTTTCACTTGATCCATAAACTGTAGGTAATACAGTTCTTATATCTGAAAAGCATGCAAAGCACAGTCATAGGAATACATAATACCTGTTTTTGTTACTAAGATACCAGCATTTGTTCTTAAATGCACCCGAACACTATCAAAGAGGATAATATACATTTGTGACAACAGGCAGGAGCCTGCTCTGAGCTACTGGCCAGTAATGAGTTAATGCTGCACTCAGCTATCGAGATTGCAGCTCCGAATAGTTGAATAATGAAGCTGTGGGGAAATCCCAATGAAAAAGTTAGACAAAAGGTTATAAGTCTGAATAAATGACTCCTTGAGATTCAGTAGAAAAAAAAGAGAATTATATCAAAAAAATAAAACCAAAAAAAACCTAGCAAAAAAACTTGAATAGACTTGAAATTGTTATGAGAATGTTATTACTGTGTGGCTTTTTCTATGAAATTGTTTTGCATACTGCAGTTAGAAGCAGGAGAAGGTAAGAATTAGGATATTTGTAATGATAGTTTCCTATGCAAGTACTTACAATAATTGTAGTCTTAGAAAGGTGATTTACTATGTTCTGCCTGCTTCATTTTTCCCAAATGCTTTTTAATTGTTTATATTTAACCAGAATTTCTTTTTCAAAAAATTAAAAAGTGAATGGACAAGGCATTTCTCTTTTTTATGTTTGGTGTTTTTTAACCAAAACAACAGTTTTGATGTTTTCAAAATGTTTGGCATAATTAGAACTCTTTTCAAATGCTAGTAAGCCAGTGTTAATTTTATAAACTCTTTCCTTAAGAACATAAGATTATCTTCCTGAATTATGCCTTTGTCTGCCTATATTAGGTTTAGAGCTAGAGATATGTTCATAAAAATCTCATTACATATGAGGGCATATTACCTAAAAGCAATTTTTACTCTAAGAAATATCTTGGTATAATGATGGCACAAAATTACGATATCCTGGAAAGAATGTATCGAGCTGGGTGCACTTATAGCTAAGAAAAATAAAATGAGAATTTAAGCCAGTGCCTAACTGCCTCCAGTTCTGAAAATAATCCTTGATATCCTTATATACAGTACTGGTGGTGGTGAACAATAAGGAAATATAAGATAAAATCAGAGCCCACAAAGAACAATAGTGTCAGCATGATCAAAAGGGTCTACTATCAATCTTATCAGCATTACTAATATGTGAAAACACAGGATTAAAATCTAGGAATATTTGTTAGCTGCTGGGCCTTGCTAAAACAAGAACAAAACACAGAAAGATTAATCTTTAACTTCCTATTTTATAATAAGTTGTTAGAGCATCCCTAACATGCTGCGTGTAACATTCTTTACTCGGCACCTGTCCTACACCTGAAGAGGCATTCAGAAATTAAAGTTAAGATGAGGTTTCTATTTATTAGCTGAACTGTGGGGTTGGTGACCAAACTCCTCAGCTCTGGGGTTAGTAGTATTAGTTGATTTCCAGCTCCATGCAGAAATAAAAGCTAGGCATGACTTACTTATAGCTACCTGTGCTCTGCTTTCCCTCAGAAAGAAACCTGGGCACATGAGCTAGAGGAGACTTGTGCTCCAGAGAAATAGATGATCTGGCTGATAGCAGGGATTAGGTCTTAGAAGTATGCTGTGGAATATGCCATGAAAATATACTGTGGAAAGTATGCTGTGTTTTTTTCTGTCTAGTTTGAATTCCAGATTCTGTGCCTTCTTATATGCTTTAAAGAAAACCACATTGTTGCTTACTCTGACACTGCTGTGCTGTACGAACTCATTGAACTTACTTGGGAGAGCTGGAGAAGGGAATTTTTGCGCATGTGTATGCATGTTATTTCTTGGGACTTGTCAGCTTTTATTCTGTAACTTTAAGCATTTGTGTGTATGTATAGACTTGCTACACGTTTGTTTTTAGAGAGTTGGCACAACTTTTAGCTGACAGGTGGCACATACTCTGTTTTACTTTTTTTGCTTATAATATGCTTAATCTAAGTCAAAATTCCCTTTTGAGGATTTGTTTAGTGTTTGGAAATGGATTATCTTGGGTAGTATGATGTTTCTTATTAATAGTTGTTGATTCTATTGTAGCCTGCGTTTTAAAGCTCCAGGAACAATAAGTTGGAGCACATGAATGAAGGATAGTTTCCACTTTGGAAAACATCTAAGTGCTAGAAACTTGTTTGTGTTCATCTGCTTTGAGAGCACATGCAATCCTGATACTTTACTCAAAGGCACCTACTTCTGCATTCAGGAATAAACATCGATTTATGCCCTCTCTTGACATCTGGTTTGTCTTTTTCTATATTAAAACTTCGCTTCATAAAACACTCTGAAGAGTACTTGTCCTCTGCATTCCTTCTTTTGTCCATTCCCATTTGCTTTAGTGACACGTCAGAGAAGTCCTCCCCACCAACTCAGCCATATACCCTTTTTTCTATTCTTTTGGAAACTGTGGACATGACAAAGAAAGTTTATAAAGGAGTCTAGGCATCCTGATAACTTACAGGAAGAACAACTGATATCTCTATGACATGTGTGGAAAAGCCAGGATAACACTGTATAACTCCAGTCAAGTACTATATATGTAATAAAAAAGGCCCTGATGTATCTCAGACTGACATTTAACACGTCTGTGGAATATGCAGAAAAGCCCAACATAGCTGTGACCCCTTCGTGCCTTACCAAGATAAATATTAAATAATAAGATTTTTCAAAAGTATGTTCAAATGAATTAAAAATCACTGCTACAATCTTTCTAAAAATAAAATGCTAGTAAAGCAAGCTATAATTTTTTCACTTGTGAGTGCTACTAAATACTACACAACTTAAACTGAATTCTCAAGAAAAATGTAAAGTCTTGCTAGATATAAAAACTGGTGTGCTTTATGTAATACTCCGAGAATTCCACTGTTTATGCTTTAAAAATTCTTATAGCTTCAAGTGTCATAATGAACTGGAGAGCTTCCTGTTCTTGTGATACTTCTAGCAAGGCTTTCCAAGTGCTACACGTGCTCTCATTTTAAACGAAGCAATATCACAATAGATATCAAATGTGATGTACTTAATTTCTGAATATACCACTACTGCACGAAACTCTTGGTCAGTGTTAGCCTGTTCAAAACACAGAGCTGATGCAACAGATGGTGCACTTTGTTAGACTGGAACAGAATAGGTGTTGTAACGGTAAATAGCGTGAGCAGCTCTGAGTGGCACTTCAAGGGCATTCAATATCTCATACTGCGGGAATAATATTAACATAGATTCCTTTTGGGAGGAAATAAGTTAGTCTGGAGTAAAAAAAATATTCATAAATCAGGGTGTTTTTTTTCATTTGTCTTAAAATTTTTGTGAATTGGAAAGACTGTTTCTATGACTACCATTTCTGCATGTATTTGATTACATTGTATTGTAATTTATGGAACAAAAATGCAAAACCCACCAGCAGTATTTGAATTAGAATGTAGCAGGTTTATAGCTTTGTTTGGCCTCAGGCACAAGTAATAAAATCCTAGCTTTAAGTACCATTGGGGTTTGTGGGATGAAGACGTCTGCATTATTGTAATAAAGTGTTCCTTGGTGTAATAAATATAACTGACAGAAGTGCATGACTTCCTTTATGAAAAATATGTTGATAACAATATAGTCTTTAAATACTGAAGAAAGTGACTATTAAAATTTTATGTTTCCAGTTAGAGACATCTGTTGAGCATTTAGGTGGTATTATCAGTTTACTGCTGGGTATGCCTAATAAGACTTTTAGTTTACAATTAAATTGAGAAATATCGATGAAAGAATGTATTAACCTTCTGCTGATGAATGTCTTTTAACAGTTAACATTTTAATTTTTCAGTAGACATTTATGAACACAGGGTGATGGATTGCATCATCAGGAATTTCTTTTGCCTTCTGCAGGAAGCTCTTGGGGAATTTACATTTACAGTTTGATCAAAAGCAACTTCACTGTCATCTTTTCAAAAATGGACAAAATACTATAGGTGTTCTGGTTCTCATTTACCAATATGTCCACTCAATCTCCATTTATATATTGTCAACTATTCATTATACAGATGGCTTAGATGTACTGGTTAACTAAAATTGTTCCCAATGCAGGGTAAAACATATCCTAGCTGGGCTATTATTTCTGTTTGAGACAGGCTATTGTCTTTTCCAGCTGATGTCCCTGTCAAAAGCTTAGTGTAACCCACTTCGCTCACCGTTGATTATTTAGATGTATATAGATAGACCTCTTTCTTTACTGAGTAGGTGTTTTTTTTTTCTTTTTTATAGCATGGCTGATAGAGGAGGAGAGAATTTTGTGTACAAAGGATTTAATCCTTTCAGTCGTGTTTACCCTATATTAGTTAGAAGATGATGAATCAGTTTGCACACGTTAATCTGGCTTTCAGTATTACATTGCTCAGATGGTGACCGTGTCGCTATTCAAAGGATTGAAGTATTGGTCTTTGAAGCCTTTCTTCTAGACATTGAAGGCAACTATTTTATTTTCTGGATCCAGTGGACAACCAATCTGTTTTATTTACAAATTTAACTTTTTGAAACTAACGTGGTTTATTACCTCAACACTTTAAAAGTAAAGTAAAACTCTACTGTAAACTCATCAGAATATTTAATTAAACTTTGGAGTTCTAAAGAACAAGATATTAATTTTTAAAATGTAGTTCCAGAATTAATCAGTGCTATGTTTTCATTGTAATATATTACTTAAAATAAACTTTCACATACTTTATTCATAAATATAGCTGTTCATGTTTGCAAACTTTTCTAAACATTTATATGTTACAGGGTGTTTCGAATAGAGCATCTCCCTAGATTTTGTTGTTCTGAAGTTCCTGCTTGAATGCTTGCGCTTTTGTAGTCATAATATTTGGCTTCCAGAACAACAAACATTTCTGATCTCTGACTGACAGGTTCCCACAATGATAACAGGAATATTTTTCTATCTTTTAAACTCTAATTCACTGAAATTTCCTTCCTCATTCTGTTGTTATTAAGCCAATCCCTTTCCATCTTTCCTTGCTCTTTTCCATGTTTTTCCTCTGTTTGTTTTTCTTTTCCTCTTTTTCTGTCCCCTTTTCCTTCTACTGTCTCAGTATAGCTTTGTGACAGTGCAAAGACTTCAAAGATGAAAGGCTTCATCTTTGCGCAGTCACAAAACTGTGAGTGTCAAACATTGTATGTTATTACCAAAGCAGAGTCTTCAGCCCTAAATAAAAGGAGGTGCCAGACCTGGACTTAGAGCTATTGTAAATGACAGAAGCAAGTAATAGGTTACTCCAAAAGCCCAAATTAAAACCTTAGCATTCCAGAGGATGGCCTTTCCTTTTAGACAATCTCAAAGGAATAACTTGTACTTCTAGTTTCTAAATTGTTTTTACTTATGTCAAACCATGTCTTGGGTTTTGCTGTTTCTGACGCCCTGCGGGTGGAAAATGCTTCTAATGTACTTTGCCAGTGGAAAACCACATGTATGCTGGCCTTTATCTTAGCTGAGCACTTCTAAATGATGTATTTTTTTTTATTTGTAAACAGAAATATATGGAAAAAAAGTAGTTTTTAGGATTGCTGAAACCTTTTGGAGATTTAAAGATTTTGTTATCCCAAGTAAACAAGCCTTTTCTTTGTTTATATTTTTTCCCCTCTTTTTATATTCCTGGTCATGTTGGGGGCCGCTTTCTCTGAGACTGAACTCAAACAAAGCTCATCTGCTTGCAGGGAAATATTATTGTGGGGTTATGACTGAATTTTTGTGTAATCAAGATTATTACCGGGTAAATACTAAAGGGCATTTTAAAAAAATGTTCTTCGGTGATGATTCAAGGGAATATCTGAACAATACTTTACATTTTTTAATTGAAATTCGTTATGAAGTCTCCCCATGTTGCATATGAACTGTATAATCTCAGAATGGTCAAGAGAGGTTGGCATTAGTGTTGTAATTTTGCAGTCAACCAAGGCTAACTAAGTCTAAATTACTTTCTCAAGTTAATGCTAAAGTTCAGGAAAAAGTGAGAATAGGATCGTTGTGAACTTAAAATTATATCTAACCCAGTGGGTGCCCTCAAATTTGAAAAGTTATTACTTAAGCTTTAATAATAATATCATTATATGAAACGTGAGAGGACAAATCTAAGCTCTCAGATCAGTTACAAAGTAAGGTACATCTAACTATGTGATTATGGACAGTAAGCCAACTATCTAAAGCTTTCTGTTGTCTGTATTCTCAATATCTCAATAACGTCTTAGAATATTACCACTGGATAAGGACTTGTGGGGTTGAAGATACTTCCGTCAATGGTGACAACTTCCTCCCTTCATTATACCTTGGAATTAAACAGTACTCAAAGTTATCTGAGAAGTTAATTCAGTACGGGAAAGGGAAAGGTGTGGAGAAAGGTAGACTGAAAGAATCTCCTGACACAAACTGCTAAGACATGATGATTCTGCATGTATGCACACAGAAATTCATTTAAGAGCCAGTGCCTGAGTAGAATAAAATAAAATACAGAATCCTTGATATTCCGAACGGTTCAATATGAATACAAACTGCATTTTAAGACTCACTCTTTAAGGTTACCTGACCTCATCATGAAAGTACTTTCCAAAATAAAAAATATCAAGACAAATCTGGCTTTAGCACATCATTAATATTGAACTACATAGAAAAGACCAGGTCATACCATTTTCATTCAGCAAGGTTCGAGGCGAGTTTGATACTGGTTTTTTCATTTATTAAGATCCTAGAAAGACTGTGTGGTTTTGGGTGTGGTTTTGTGGGTTGGGCTTTTTTTTGTTGTTGGGCTGTTTTAGTTGTTTTGTTTTTTAAAGATTCTAAACAAGCTGTAAAATAATGATTAGTGTGGTGTTTTTTGATGGTACACAAATTTACCAAATAATTTGAAACTTATCAGATACCCTGATAGACATAAGAGAGAAAAGAGCCCCTGAAATCTCTCTTGGTTATTTTGGGGAGTGTTTGTAATGTTTTTGGAATAATTTCTAATATTCAAATGTGCAGAATGAGTAAATATGTCTGTGGGTTTATGTCATGACAAATACATATATAGCCCCATTCCCACAAGATAACTAGTGTTTGCTGAAGTCTGTTAAGAGCAGACCCTTCTTTAACATATTATCTGCCATCAATTACTTGCTGAATCTTGAAGTTATTACCTTCAATAAGTAATACACTTTGATGCATTTGTGTCTCTGTGATTAATTTACAAAATAAAAAGCTATGAACCACATAATCACAATCCTTTTTTTTTTTTTTTAACAATCAGAAAATATGTATCTAAAGCTTAGAAAAATCAAGTGCTTGCATATTTGAGGGGCAGGTAGGAAGCAGAATTAATTTTTCATGCAAGGCATTTATTAAAAAAAATATTGAGGATATGAGCAGGATTATTATTACAGATTCCCACTTGAATTAAGTAAACTCTTCTGATTGCAGGCTTTATCTAAGTCACTTTGCATTCTGTATAAGAATTTGTTTACTTTAATACAGATCTTTCCACTTCTTTCTCTTTAAGAAGTGAGTGTAATGCTAAAAGTGAGTCTTTCTTAGTCTAACATGCTGCTGATAAAATCAATGGCAGAGATGAAATTCTTCAGAAGTATGATGAACAAGGAAAACAATCACCAGGTGAGAAGCTGGGATAGCAAGCTCTTTTGGTTAAGTTTGCTTTAAGCTTATTTGGCATATTTGGGTGATTTTTAAAACTGAGTCCTTATCTAACCTGATTTCTTTCCTTTCATATTGTTTAAAAATTTCTCCCACCTCTGCCCAGCCCCATGCCTTGTAAGGTTTACATTTAATTTTACTTCATTAAAAATTGAAGCAATATCAGGTTAAATGGGGCATTTCATGTGAAGAAAACAAGCCCAAATATTTTGTTTCATAATAGCTTTTTTTTTTTTTAAATACAAAAAGTATTCAATTTGTTTGCACTTAAATTTTTTAAAAAATGGTTTTGATGTGGGATTTTTTTAGTGTTTTCTGCTGACTGCTAGACGAGTAACACAGAAGTGTTATTTCCATTTCTGTTGTTAAACAAGGTGGCACCATTCCTCATTATGCTCTTATTGATTTTTTTGGGGTTCTTTAAGAGAGGCATTTTTCAGAAGTGCGGCATCTTCTCATAATACTCAAGTTTTATTTGCCAATAACGTGTATTGTTCTGTAAGTCTTGTATGATTACACAGAGTTAAACATTTGTGCTATCAGAAAAAGAATTTCTTGTTGGTGACTGTTATATGCTTAATAAATGTCTTTGTTCCTTCCATAATTTTTCTGCTCTTGTCTTTTCTTTTCCCTTGATTGTTACCAAATGATATTTCAGACAATAGAATGATTAACAGCAATCTTGCTATTGTTTTTGAATCAGAGTAATTACTTTTAGTAGAGTTGGTACAGTCAGACCTTATCCATATGCGGAACATGGCTGAATGAGAATTCTCTCTGATGATTACTCTAGTGAACTCATGGCCGTTAATTTAGCTCGAGATGTGAGTTTCTGTTTCTTTGGAAAGACAGCAAACTACATTTTTGGGTTGGGGAGAAAAGAAAAAAATGTTAGAAATGCAGAGTCAGTATATCCGTTTAATCACCTGATGTGTTTGTAGCTATTTTAGTGCTAAAGTAGGAACATCATTTGATCAGATGGCCTTTGGACAGATACATACTCTAGATGTCTTGTGGCTAGCTACTTAACTGAAATTTATTAAAGTGTGTAGATACCACTGTTTAATCATGTGGATGTTGTGGATCACAGGCAAAACCCCCCTATTCAGTTCTTCTCGAAACTTACATACAAGTAGTGCTTACTTCCCTGAGTAAGGCTGCTAATTTTGCTGTGCTATATTGCAAATATTTTTAAAGTTTTTCTGTTACAAGGTAAGGAAGGTGTATGAAGTTGATATTTTCAATTACAAATTTCTATTCAGTGAAAGTCACAGAACGTAAAAAATTTTTATAAGTAGGTTCTCAAATGGTACACTGCCTTTTTTTTCCTTGTTGCTCATGTTTTCCACTTTGCACTTCATGGATACCAGGCTGCTGATCCAAAACTGTGAGGAGTAATTGATAGGCCAGATTTTTATGCCTCTATTCAGAGGTACTTCAACACACTAGGGACACTGGAAAATGGGAAACTCATGAAGTTTATCTAAGTCCTGCACCAGGGCAGGAACACTCCGTGCACCAAACAGGCTGATGGTCAAGTGCCTGGGAGACAGTTTTGTGGAAAAGGACCTGCGGGTCATGGTGGGAAAGGAGTTGACAGTGAGACAGCATTGCGCCATTGTAGCAAAAGAGCAACAGTATCCTAAACTGTATTGGGAAAAACATTTTCAGTAGGTTGTGGGAAGCTGGGAGGTGTTCCTTCCTCTCTTCTTAGATTGGTGAGACCACTTCTGAAGTGTGATATTGAGTGCTGCACTCTGGGTTATAAGAGGCACGAAATACTGGACTGGGTCCAATAAATGACGACAGATATGATACTTTGACTGTCATACACAGGATGAGAGGCTGAGAGCTGGGATTATTCAGCTTGAAAAGAGAGGATGGTCAAACACTGGAAAAAGTTTTTCAGAAAAGTTACAAAGCATCCACCCTTGGAGAAGGTCAAAACCTGACCAGACAGGCTCTAAGCAACCATTGGTAGTATACATTTCCTTGAGCATGAGGATAGGACTAGGCAATTTCAGGAAGTTTTTTCCAAACTCAAACATTTTGTGATTTTAGATTAGATAAGGGTAATTATAGTGTGGTAAGCTAAGGATACTGTGTAACTGTTAGTCTTAAAGAATTGTAGATATTTCAGACAGTTCTGTGTGTCTTGAAGAGCACTAAACTGCACTGTCAGAAGAGGTGGCAGATTACATCTGATGAGATCCTACATCTTTTGGCACTGGTATAAAAGACCCCAAAATTCTTTTGCCGACCTTCACAAAGATCTGTCTCAACTTCAGGCAGTGTTCCTTTTTGTCAGCCCTCCAGACTCAGGAATAATTTGGTGCTAATATTTCTGGAATAAAAAAGCTGATTTGTGTTCAGGCCTTGCTAGATGTCTAGTATGTTGCTGCTTCATGTTGTGTGTAGAGTACAGTGTAGACCTTGTATCTGTGAACATTGTGTGGAAAGAATGATATACTGTGTTGAAAGAATGATGTACTGTGTTTTCACAATTTAGATCAACACAAGCCATCATATCTTTACTCTCCTTTTTGTGTGAAGGTCTCAAGGCACGGCTGGCACTGTGGGAAATGTAAGCGTAAATCACCATGGGAGTCAGATTAGGGGAGTACAGATAACCCCAAGCATGTGAAGAGGCGTTGCGCTTTATACTAATGTTGCCAACCTGGATACTTACACGAGAGACTTCATTATTTCCTAGGAAAAAAAACAAAAAACAAAACAAAATCAAAGCAATTAAAAATAAGGAGATGCTTTTTTTTTTCTTTTGTGAAAGAGATCCATTCCATCGTGTAAAATTTTAGTGAAAGATCAGAGTTTTGATAAGGCTGAGGAAAATACTCTTGCGTAAGACATCTGCTAAATCAGAGCCTGAGGTTGCTGTTAGTTCTCGGCTTAAAGCTCACAGCAAGATGGTGTCTTAACACTGTTGGTGCTTGAGAAACTGATGCAAAAGGTCAGTAATCTTCATAAGTTTCTGTTTGGGCCTGAAGCTTCAGAGGACAATTTTGCATTTAAAAAGCAAAGCAAATCACCACTCCATAACTCCCTCTCCCTCAACAAAACCCCAAAAACTAAATGAATGAAAAAAACCACCCAACTCCAAGAGGAAAGAAACAAAAAAGCTACTGAAAGAAGGAGTCTATGAAACTACGTCCAGAATAAAACATCATACATCAGAAAACTAATTATTTCTCTATGAATGCATAACAGCCTAGCTATCACATCTTCAAAACAGTTTAGAAATAAAAGCCATGTATTTGGGTATTTTATAACCTGAAACGATTTGGTTATGACCTTGCTATGTATAACCCTAAACCACTTGCAGGATTTGCCATTGTTACAAATTTCAAGGAATACTGTTGTGTTCCTTCCTCTCCTTGCCTCAACCCAATACAGTATTCTCTTCAATTTCACATAATGCCACTACTGTACAACTTATGTTTCTTCAAGGCTCATAGATTTATGAAATATTAGCCAAAACACCCCCACCAGTATTGGGGGTTTTAATATTAAAAATAAAATTAAAGGAAAAAAAGATTCTCACACTGAAAACTGGAGTCTTTCTCTAATTAACCACTGCTAGATTTAGAATTCAGTTTTGTGGAAGAAGCAATCTTTATATATATATTTAAGTCAATTGGATTCTTCAGACTTTGGGTTGGCTGGGACAAGGAAACTAAAACATAATGTCTAGGGAATTATGAGAATATATGTAACTAAAAAGGAGAAAAAAAAATGCATTGTTTTAAATTCCAACTTGACTAGGAACTACTGTGAGTTTGTATGTATATTACCAAATTGATTAATTCCTTAATCCTAGTGAGATTTTCTTTTTTATGTGTTAAGTTTTGGTATGTTTACTTCTATTACATTCATATTAGTTGGATTTAAATATAATCGTAAGATCTTACATGTGAATATTTTGAAATTTGAAAATAACTACAATTAGAATCTTCTACATTTCTTAAAGGAAAAAAAAAACCAAAATCCACCCCCAAAAAGAACCACCCCAGCAAACATATTGAATAATTCAGTTAAAAGCAGATTTCTGTACTTTTGTGTGACCGTGCGAAGGCGAATAAATCCTTCATTCCTCTTTAGAGTTGTGATCCAACAGCCAGTAAAATCAGTAGAGAACTGGATTGTGACTGTGCATTTCAGGTGGTACCTGGAAGTTAGAAATTAAAAAATGGTCTGAGTAATTCTGGAGAATAGCTTCTCCTGAAATTAAAAAAAAAGAAATTAAAAAAAACCCAAAAAAACCCCCAAAAAACAAACAAACAAACAAACCAACAAAAAACCTCAAATTTTTATTTATAATTTTCTTGTTTCTATCCGTGTACTATGGGGGTTTTTTTAGGACTTGTCATAATCCCAGAAATTTATCAGTTTACCTTGCTTCCATTTTCATCTAGATAATTCAATGAGACTCTCACATAGCTGGGTCAGAGCAGTTTCGGATGTTGCTGATGCCTGAGCAAAAATCGGCAGTGACCGTCTTCATCTGGTTTCTTCTTTTGTCTTCACAGTTCTTCGTGTCACCTCTGTTGCCAGTTTGACTCTACCCTTGCCACTGTTTTGGCCCACTCCTTGCTTTGTCGAAACTAAGCTCCAAGGAACAGATCACGTGTTGAAAAATTAATACAAAAGTAAATTTTTGGACAGTTTTTGTTTTTATATGAGGACTTCACTTTGTGAATTTTATGATTCTTGTTTGGTCTGGTATATTTATACAAGTAGCAGTAAGATATTTGAGCTGATTTTTTTCTTCAAAAAAGCTGGTGCTACGTAGGTATTCTAGGCGTTAATCTATTTCCTGAAAATCCTAGCTGAACATTCCTGTCCAAAATGTCTTACCTCCCCCACACCCAAACTTGGTGCAGTTCTGAGAAGGAAATGTGAGGCTGGGGATCCTCTCCTCATACAAAATACATTACTAGATCTTGCAGTCTCAGCTTCCAGAAGAGGTGACAGTTCTGCTGCCTGAGATGTCAGTGAGGCACACTGATAAGTCTCCAGAAGCAAATAGCACAAGCTTGTTGATATGTCCCGTGGAGGTTTTCTCTGTTTCTCTGATCTGTTGCTATTGAGTTAATCCTATTGCTGTCCTTAGTAGCAATTTTCACACTGCTGCTTATAAAATGATCTTTAAAACTATTATTCTGATGAGCTTAACATAATTATATTGTGTGTATATGAGATTATTGCAAGTCTTTATTACCAATATTAGCTAAATAAATTACCTAACAAATTAATAATGCGTTCCTTAAAAGACTAGCCATGTGTAATTATATATAATTTAGAAAAAGCTCAGAAGATGGTGTGCTGTGTTTTTCTACAGTATCCTATCTGCATTGTTGAAATCAACTTAAAGTATGGGAAATTGTGAGTTTCCTATTTATAATTCTGCCCGTAGAAATCAACTATTTTGTCACTGATGCCATGGAAATATTTTTGCTGGAGATCATACAAAGCCTGTGAAAAATATTGCATGAAGTCAAATACTATATTCGGTTACAGAAATAAACTGGGAAAAAACTGAGTCTATTTTAAGCCAGATGTAGACTTTGGTTCATGATCTGGATGCACGGGTACTTATCACCACAATGATCTGATTTTGCAAACTTAATGAACAGTCCACTGATATATACACAAATATTCTAACCACGGGTGGGCTTTTTGTGCAGATTTCTCACAGCTTTAGTGAGTGTGTTATGTGAATCTATAAATACAAAATATTTGTTGCACATTTTAATGTGTGACTTTCTAGACTGGAATTTTTACTTAGTTTAGATAGAGTTGCAAGGATAACCGAAAATGTTAAATTGCAGAGGACTATATTTTTCAAAGCAAAGATGGTTCTCTTCCCAGAAATGACCTATTGCTTAGTTTTTCAGTTGATCCAAAATAAAGTATTTCTCAGTTGTTACTGATTTGTGATGTATCCACAAGGAGTCTAGTTGTGGTGAGAGGTGGGCTCCTTGCGTGAGTTCTTGGCTTAAGAACTTCTGAGACCTCCTTTCTCTTAGCTCTAAAGGGAGACTGGTGTCTTTATGTAAATGCTTTTATTGTGTGTGTTGAGCTGAGTGCTCTGAAAACCTCTGAAGAACTTAAAAGAGTTTTACTAAGCGTGCAATGTTGGTTTCTGGATATGTCATTCAAAGTGGTGGTGCTTGTACAAGATGACAAAAATATTTTAGCCCTGAAAAATGTGCTGTTAATGCCATGGAGATTTCTTTGGGGATCTTTGCACTAAGATGTCATCTGCTTGTTCATTTAAAGCTTTGTCTTCCTTTGTCTTACTGGCATTCAAGGTCCAAATATTTTCTCTGTTTTAGAAATTCTTTATGTTTTTGCTGGGCTGTGCCAAGATGGCAAAAGGTAGAAATGAGAGCCTAATGTGAGTTTAAGACTTTTTGACATGTGCCTCTTTCACAGAGCTTACAAATTCTGGAAGGGAGCAATCTGTACTCTGACACCAGAAGAGGACTATTCAGTGAGTCAGTGAGGAGTCAGAACATCTTGGACATGCTGGCCTCTGCAATAGAGCTGTTACAGTCTAGGCACTTCTGTAAGAAGAATTAATGAAGCTGCTCAGGCATCTGTTGAGGCTATATTCACCATACACCAACTTTTTTGGGTGCAGTTCAGTTGAGTTTTTTTCTCTATCACCTACATAACTTCAGTCTGGCTATTGGATCAGTGCATGCTTGTTTTCATAAAAAGATAATTTATGAGCCAACCTCTTTCTCCTTATAAATTTCACAGCTACATAATTCATTCATTTTTCTGACACTGAAAATTAATTTCCTATGTCCCCTGATGTTGCATTATATGATGACTAATAAGAATCATTACAGTCATTTTGAAAAACAAAACCTGAATGAGAGTCTAGAAGAGAGAAACTGGACTCTCAGGAGGGAAACATTCTTTTCCATCTTAGCAATTACAAGCGTGATGCTTTGCTGTCCTGAGATTGAACTTATGCCATTTCATGGAGCCAAGTGCAGGATGAAAGCTCCAGGGGGAAGACACAGACCTTGTTCTGGAAGAAAATACCAGTAGCTCCACATCCCACAGTGGTAAATACTGTGGAAAAGAAATACAGCGAAGCATAGGCTTAGAAGAAATCTCCTGTGGAACACTTCTTGCAAAGCTACTCGCATGCAGCTAACCCCACTCAATCAGGTTATGGTTTTGTCGATACAAAGTGTGCTGTTGCCCTTGCTTGGCGTTATTCTATTTCAGATGTAGGACTTTGCATTTTCATTTGTGGGAACTCGTCTTATGTGCTCATTCCTTCCAGCAACCCAAAGAAAACAATTGTGCTTATTTGTGCAAGAACATGTAAATTTTGCTGTTATACTTCCTACAAGGAGTTGCAGTCTGTGAAGCTCTTTTATGGCTTGCTTGCATATTCTAACCTATGACCTTAATGTTCTTTATGGTAAATTTTCAGGGTTAAGAAGTTTCACCGTACTTAGAAATTGAAAAGCATGTCTCATACAGCATATAATTTTCTCCTTTGTGAGAATTTTCATGTATATTCAATCATCTGAAGCAATTTAATCTACTGCAGTATTGTGAAAACTACAGCTCCTTTCTCCTTGAACTACTTTTAGTGCTTATCCAAATTGAGCTATGAAAGAAAAATCTCGGCCAGTTCATTTACTGAGGTTGGTTACTCTTGTGTTTAATATTCTCTAATGATCCACTAGTGTATTCCTGAATGTGTGTTGCTATCCAATAGATTATAGCACAGATACCTAAGCTGCATAACAAAAGGAAAGTAGTTGCTGGAGAGAGATGACTATTAAGTAATATATTCATGAGCAGCTAGTCTCAGTTTGGCTGTGTCCACAGATTATCTGGATCTTTTTAATTTAAGAATCTTGATGGACACGAAGCGTAACTGATATGAAAGTCTCCTAGAAATAATTGATGAGGTAATGTTCTCTGAGGAATAAGAATTTGCTGTGCTCTGTCTTTAGCTTCTAACAGATATGAATGAACACAAATATCGTTCTGTTTTTGGCAGGGAGTGCTGTGGTAACACTTGGTGTGTAGTGCTCTCAGTATTTTCAGCTCTGGCAGTTGCAGCTTCCACTTATCTGGAAAATTTGCTTTTAACTCGACATCAAATGAGCATGAATGAGGCTGGTCATTGGTAAGGGAGTAATCCATTATTCCGTAAATGCAGGCACCATTGAGTTCTGCCTAAGAACTGAAATTGTCTACTCAGCAAGGAATTTGATATTAGAAGGCAAAACTTGATTGAAAGTAATACATTCAAAGAATGTTTCTTATTCATGTTTCCAAACACATTTCTGAAATACAGATAAGACAAACGAAAGGATTCTTCCACTCTTTAAACATAAATGGTATAGCTCTCTTTTTGTCAGCATGTTGGATCACTGTTGCTTTCCCAGCTGGGAGTAGTTGGACAAAGTTAACATAAAACCACTCTGCTACTTGTGTTTATTTGGATTTATTAAAATTCAAACCAGAGGGACAAAGCTCCTTCGAACTCTTTTCTTTATCTATTAGACAAAAAAAAAAAAAAAAAAAAGAAGTTGATTTCCCTCTGAGGTCACAGCTGAAAATGAACTGTGTGAACTGTGACCAGACTAGGTCTTCAAATTCTAATTTTTAGGAGGTTAATTCTATTTGCATGCTGATGTCCCTGTATTGTTTAAATGAACAGGGAGAAGTAGAAGTACTACATATCAATTTCTTGCTCTTAGTTAACTGTCTCGGAAATGAAGAGCTGGTAGTTCCTCTAGGAGAAATCTTAAGGCAAAGGATGTTCAAAAAGATCAACTGAGACACTTCACTGAAACAGGACTCTAGATAATGTTTTAATGAAATATCTAGCATATACAAAAGAACTTCTGTGTAGGACTCAGCTCCCTATATTAATAAAAATGCAGCAAAGCAAAAATGGGTGGCTGTGTGAAACTGTAATAACAGCACCCTTTTTAGAGACTTTGATGGCAACATGCTCCATTAAAATTGCAGAGTTTTGGATTTATATGAGCCCTGAAGGTTGAAATCTGACCTGTTTTAATGAAAGATTTTGTGTATTGATATCTTCATTAACTAAATTTGTTTGTATAGAATAAGTATAAAAGTTTATTTTACAGATGATTCCTCTTCAGAATTAGATCTCTTCCAGTATATATAATTGTAAACCATCTGTCTAATTCCATATGATAAAAGAAAAGTGAAAATTAGGTCATTTAAAACAAAATAGTCTTGACAGATGAAGTACAGTTTGAAGAGAGGGAACAGAAAATAAGAGATGAGAGAAGAGGACATAATAGCCCTAGGTCTTCTCTGGAATCTGGATTCCTCAAGTGGTTTCTTATATGCAAAAAATCATTTCAGAAAGTAATTGTCATGAATTCACGGAAGTACTCATATGAGTGAGCTAATATCCAGCATTATAAACATATATTAAAGATGTTTACTTTTTGTTGTATAAAAATCCACACGTAGTGCTTTTATTGCATGAAATGACTGTATCATCACTCTCTCATGAGACCTACAAACTGCTCCTTAAGAGTAAGATGGATCTTTGGATTTCTTTCTCTCTTTTTTTTTTATTTTAATTGAAGGACTTGCAAAACTATCTGTTACGAATGAATATTTACCCTGGAAGTTCTGACCACAGTGTCAATGATCCTCAACTTTTTTCTTTTTCTGTTCTTTTGTTTTATGAAGACAACTGTATTTGTATTATGAGCTTGGCTTTCAGTAGAAATAATAATATGGGTATTAATATGTCTATATTATCCAAATTAGCATAATTATCTATATTTATGAATTAATATGTGTATATTAATGCATGGAGACAGGAAAGTGGGGGGGAATTCTTTTACTAATGAACATTTGATATGTGCTTTAAGATCTTGAAAAAAATTATAACTATGTATTTAGCTGCTGATAGAAACTGAGCATTGTGGAATAGAGATACAATCCAACTTGTCTACTATTTTCAACTTTTTGCAGAGTTGTCAGTGTAGATATACTGTTGAAATTGAGTAATAGCTGTTTAAAAAAACTGTTGATAGAGACTCTCACCTGTAAAGAATCTACTGAATACAGTTTCTAGAAGAGGATTTTTTGTTTGATTGTCCATAGCATGAAGGAGAGAGGAGTTTTTGTCAAAATGTGTAAAATCACAGAATCATAGAAGGTAATTCTATATTTGGAAAAGACCTCTAAGATTACCAAGCCAAACCGTTAACCCACAAAACCATGTCCCCAAGCGCCACGTCCGCACACCCTTGGAACACTTCCAGGGATGGTGATTTCTCCACTTCCCTGGGCAGCCTGACCACACTTTCCATCATGAAATTACCCAATATCGTCTAAACCTCCTCTGGTACAACCCGAGACCATTTTCCTTCATCCTGTCACTTGTTACCCGGGAGAAGAGGTAACACCTCCCAGGCAGTGAGGTGGTGTCCCCACCTGCCCACCACCTCCCTTTCAGGCAGTTGTAGAGAGTGAGAAGGGGCCCCGTGGGCCTCCTTTTCTCCAGGCTGAACAACCCCAGCTCCCTCAGCTGCTCCTTGTATCATCTGTGCTCCAAATCCTTCAGCAGCTCTGAAGCTCTGTGCCCTTCTCTGGACACACTTGAGCGTCTCAAATACTTTCTTTCAGTGAGGAGTCCTAAACTAAGCACAAGATTTGAGATGTGGCCTCACCAGGATCGAATGCAGTGGAATGGTCTCTGCCCTGGTCCTGTTGGCCACATAATTTTTTAGATGTGTGGCCAGGATGCCATTGGCCTTCTCGGCCACGTGAGAGGAGAATACTACTAGGAGAGTGCACCAGAGGAGCTGAAGTCAAGTGCATGGTGGTGACTGCTTACAGAAATGAATTTTGCACGTGTAATGTAGGAAATTTGGAATTGTATTGACATGTTCATAGAACACAGTCAGGAAGGCTGCATATCATCTGCTAATTCACCTTATTAAATTAATAAAATACTAATCAAATTTGCCATTATAAGTTCTGTTCTCTTCAAATTGTTGGTTATGAAAATGACTTCAGGATATAGCATAAATTCCCATGTAGCTGTCACTCTACTGTATCATTTTTAAAATACAAAACAAAATTTAAGCAATAAAAGGCCTGAATTTTTTATTCATTAGTATTACATGTTATTATTTTCTGAAGATAAAAGAGGAAAGAACAAAGTATGTGTGACCTTAGGGTCAATGACGTTCCTTAATGTATTTCTGTCAGATAGAGTTCAACAAGAAAACAAGTTCTGTTGCAGGCTGAACTGAAATGAGAAGTTTCAGTCATGGCTGTGTTACCGGCATAGTTATTGTTTCCTTCCTTTAATTATATATTTAAATACTTTCCTTTCCTACACCCTTAGATGGAGGGAATCTCCAGATCTCAGACAGCCTTCTTTCCCCTGGTCCCGCTGTTGTGGGTTAACACAGGTGGGTAGCTTAGCACCATACAGGTCTCTCCCCCACCCTCACTGGGACAGGGAAAAGGGAAAGAAGAGTAAAATCCAGACAGCACAAGAGTTGAGATAAAAATAAATTAACAAGTGAAGTGAAAGTGGAAGAAGAGAGAAAGAAAACAAAACCAAGACATGTAAAGGCAATCACTCACCATTTCCCAAAGATAGACCAAAGCCTAGCCTGTTCTTAGGCAAAAGATGGGTAACCTCCCTAAACTCCCTTCTTTTCCCTTTTATTGCTATACCTGCCTTGATACGGCGTGTAATATGTCGTTAGTTTGTGTCATAGGTTTGCTTGCAACCTCCTGCAAGACCCCCAACCTATTCACTGCGGTAGGGCAGACTGAAACAGCGAGGATCTTGGTGCAAATGCTGTTTAGCAATAGCTAAACAGGTTTTTTTTTTCTGTGTCGTTTTGGCCATAAATCCAAACCAGCACCACAAAAGCTGTTGTGAAGAAAGGTAAGTATTCCAGCTAGACCCGGTACATCCTCACAATACACACATTTCTATCAAATAGATTAAATCGACAACCTAGGAATCCTTTTCTTCTAAAACTGAGGAGTAGAAGACAGAAATATTGGGGCGAAGAGGTGAGTAGCAGGAAATCTCTTCCTTGTTTTCCCTGTTTCTTTAAATAAGAGAGAAATCAGTTCAAAATATAAGAACTAAACTCTTTAGTGAGTTACAGAGGATTAACTCTGTGAGAGAGCATGTGTTTGATGAGGATAATATCTGACAAGCAAATCTGACAAGGATAATGTTCACAAGATTCCAGAATCTAAATGTCTGCTTAGGTGAGGAAGGTCTCAGTCATTTTCAGCCTGCCACTCAGAAAAAAACTTTCTGCAGCCTCTAAAAAGGATCTGGCAGAGATATAAAGTGCTGATCATAGAGAGAAATAGAAAAGAGATAAAAGAGAATACAAAATACTGAAGAAGGGGGAGAGGAGGAGGGTCAAATCAGAGGTGTCTCTTTGCAGCATAGGAATATTATGCAAAGAATCACTTTTATCATTATTAAATGTTCCCTACATAAATTCCTGACAAGTTGATGAGAGAAAAGGCGCTAAACAGAGTATCAGGAAATTTTCATTATGTGTAGATTTTCAAGCAAATCAATTATACAGTATTGTGGATAATTTACAGATAAAATTGCAAATATAACATTATGACTTTTGGGTTTTAAAAGCTTTCTCTTTTGTTGGGGTCATCATAAGCTTCATTATTTCAAACTTAGACTCCTCCAGAGTAGAAAATGTGTTTAACTGCAAAAGAACTGATCCCCATCAGCACCTTGTACTTTCAAAGCTCCTTACTTTGTTCATGGTTGACATATTAAAGTTCTCTCAAACTTCTGACTTTAAGAATAGCTCTTTCCAAAGGAATATTTCAATAATATTTTTGAGTTCTAGAAACTCTGTCAGAGTCAATGAGTAGGTTTTTTAGTTTAGCTGTACTTCAGAGACACTTTAGCATAAAGTTAGCACTTGGAATCTTCCACAATGAGTAATAAAAATTTGACTAACCAAGTGAATGATGTCAGTTTTCACCTCAAACTGGTCACTGAATTTGTCAAGGTTTGGTATTCTCTTTCTTCTGCCTTTGGAGAGTGGGAAGATACTACCGTCAAAGTTATATGGACAAGTCACTGTCCAGAGGAATGGAGTGCTTCACCTGTTGGGGGTCTGTGAGGGTTTGCATCTCTGAAACTCTCTTCCTGGGCTGGACTGTTATGGACTACCCTGCCTTGGATCCTTTTGAGCCTGGCATGCTGGTGGGAAATGGGACTGACTTCCTGAAATCTTTCTGCTTCTAGACCTTCTGTAAACACATTTTTGTAGTGGAAGCCCTGCTGTGCCATTGTGCCAGGTAAACTCTGACCAGCACTGCTCAGTAATCAGAGCCTTATCAGAGAAGCTGAGGTCTCAGGAAACTGAATAATATATTTCCCAGCCTGGTCATTGAGGGCAGATGTTATTTCCTGCTGCTTAAGATATTCAGAAATGAGTGCATGTGTAGGGGGAAGGGGTGGGAGTTTCCAAATAATCTAGAAGCTCTAAGGGTGCAGGAAAGAGAAGGAAATCAGAAGACCACACCTGAAAAAGGTTTCTTCACTTGTCACTCTTTATGAATGACAGAGCAAATCAAATGCTTGACAAATGTCTTTCATTTACTGTAAGGCCTCTTTGCATTTGCTTCTTGAATAGCATTTTATTCAGTGATAAATATAACACTCTTTGGTTCAAATAGTAAATAATGTACCTTTTACTCCACATGACTACACAGAAGGGTTTGGGGTTTTTTTGTAGTATCACAACTATTATTAATATCATTACTGGCCAAAAAGAAATTTTCCATTAATTTCTCAACGTTATTTCAACTGTTCCATAGCTCATTCAAATGCATTTTCTGCCATAATCTACTCTAGTGTTATAAATAATACACTTTTTCCTTTCTAAAATACTTTTCTTCCATAAAACAGAAAAATAAAATATTCTAAATCTAACAAACACCCTAGAACTCATTCTACTTTTACTTTGTTTTAAGAGTAAAGCCAAATAGCATCAGCCTATTCTAAATTCCAATAAAACCTTAATCTATGTTATAGAAATATTTCTGATGTGTACATCGTAAGTACATAAGCACTTTCGTTGCCCAGGTTTATGCATGCTATTTTCTTTGTAATAAATCAATCATATTTTTCTTCCCTAACTCAAATTATTTCAATATGTTTCATTTTTCTTTGTCACTGTTATTTCAGGTTCTTAAAAAGTGAATTCCCTCGGACTACTTATTTTCTATGCTTTTAACATTTTAATAAAGTGAACAGGCAGCAAGATGTCTAACTCAGCCAGTAACTAATGCAGATAACAACATTCTCCTCTAAATGTGGAACAGCTTTATTAATTCTTAACCAGTAATATAATTTTGAAGTATTCTCCTTCATCTACAGATATTAAAATGCATCTACATCTTTTCCAGTATCCTTTGCAGATGTTTTTATAAACTGAAAATGGTCAGTGTCTCTTCCAGGAGGCTGAGATGAACAAAATTTAGAAATTGGATAGGATAGAGGGAATTGAAAACATCAATACGCCCAGATTAGTATCTTGTGAAAGGTGTCTATGAAGTTTATACAACAGAAATAATAATAAAGATTTATAGCCAAGCTTTATAAGTAATATCTCCCTGTTAAGTATTTTCTAAGATATTCATAGCTGAAAAATGCAACCTCTTGGTTTGTCTTCATGAAAGCACATGATACACATAAACAGGACAGTTAGCTCCCCAGAGTGGAGAGAGATGCCTGTTTATAAAAAAACCATGTTAAAAATGTGTCATACATGACACATGAGTTTCCTCTGCAGATGACTTATGACCAACTAAATAAGCAATACTGTACAAATAGGTACTTTTTTGTTCTAGTAAACAACTGTCTTCTGGGTTTGTTTTTGTTAGATACTGTGGTCAGACATTTGTTTTATAGACCATTTAGAAAACAAGGTGTTACATAAGTTTATCTGATGAATGAAAGTGCATACTCATTCAAATTATGTTTAGAGATTTACAAAAACAATTTGCAACTCATTCTATCCTTATCTGTTATCTCATTAATGCTGCTTGCTATTTTTAAAGAGGTTTTTACTGGATATATGATCTTAAAGTTCAGCAGCAACAGCTCTTTTTTCCTTCTAATTCTACAGAACTGTATTGCTGCATTATAAATACTTTTCTCTAATACTGTCAGGAAATTAGAAGGGAAAATTAGATTTTTTTTCTTGTAGTGGTGAAATAATTTACCTCTGCTTACAAGGAAGTTTTTAAAGAAGTTACTTATAGGTAGAAGTTTACGTAATTGTATGCTGTCAGCTACTGAATCAACTGAATTTTTTATTGGCATTAAAATGTAGTAAGAGTCACTGTATCAGAGTTAATTAGACCATGGTTCTGATGCAAAAAGTGTAAAACTTTGAGGTGGAAAGAAGCTTCACCATCTTTTTCTCTCTACACTTCAAATTATATTGGCAAGTATAATGCTGGGTGGTTTTATCCTCCACTCATTTTTGTAGATAAAGGAATATAATTTTGACTCTAAAGCTGTGGCTATTGCTTTGATATTTGTTGGCTTAATGAATATTTCCAGATGACTGCGTGAGAGTGAAAAGTTATGAGATCTTGTTGACATATTCAGCCCTAACACAAGATGTAGAAGAAAGCAGGTTGACTGTAATATAATGGACTTAACCTAAAATTATACTTTATTTTGCTAATGTATGATTTTCCTGGTCCCCATTTCACTCATGTGCATTGGGTTATCTGCCATGGCAGAGAATATGTTGTTCTGTATTTAACGCCTTTTGACTTCGTTGAAATTAGTCCATTTCCAGTGGTTTGTGAACCTGTGTTCCTCATCCCAAATCTGCCCTTTGTTACCCTATGACAGTGTTTCATTTATTCTTTTATGAAAATATATGCAGGGTCATCACGTGGTTTTGACTGAGAAAATTGAATAGAGTGTAATCGCTCAATATTCTTGTCAAACTTATTTCTTAGACTGAATTTCTAATTTCGGTGACGAGCTCTGTTATTTCCCAGAGAGGATGTGAGTTCTCTGTCTTTGGATATTTTCAAAGACTGACTAGAGAAAAAACTGTGAGCAGCCTTTAGATACGCAGTTAGACCTGCTTTGTCTAAATAACTAGGTGGTTGGACCAGACGAACTCCAGTTGTGTTTTGAAACATATTATTGCTTGATTCTAGGTACATGAGCATTCTTTAGATCACAAAAGGGGAAATATATCTGAAAACAAAACCAGTGAAAGTCAGTACATGAAGTAAGACATTTTGGTTAGTGATTCTTACTTATCACTGAGGTGTCTGACTAGCAGCATGTATAAGTCTTAAATGTCAATAATTTGTTGTTAATGTAGAAAAACATTTCAACAATTCTGATTTTAAAAGAGCCTTGCCATTGCTGCAAACTGGCAGAAGTTAAAACTTGAGACATTGAGTCATCTTTGAAGTTGTGTGAAATAGAGAAGTAGAAGTTTTGAGGAAAATGGAAATTATGTGTAGTTCAGTGGATTAGAAGTTATCTTTCCTGTGTAACTGTGACTTATTCCCTACAGTGAATAAAAGTGTGGTAAGCATTAAAAAGCCAGGCAGTCTCCTTTGATGCAGTATTTGAAGCACAAAAGAGTTGAGAGTCTCTTGTGATATTACATGTTAAAAGTACAAAAGTTATCAGTATAAGGTCCTAGGAAGGGTTTTGCAGGATGGAGTGGGCAAGGGGAAAAAGCACCTTGCAATTTTCTGGACATCAGCACTATATACAGAGAACTGAGAATTACAACATTCAACCTGAAGCCAAAACTGCCATTAGAAGCATTGAAACATGCCATCAGATCATTGGGAAGCTGCAAAAGCTGACAAGCACAGCTGTGGACTCGGCATTGCAGAGGCTGTTGCATATCCCAGCCACAGTTTGAGCTGCCTCTTGGCCTCATTTTTACATGTATGATGTGCACCCTTTTGCTGTACTCACTAGTGTGTCTTTCACTTTTTGGTCTAAAGGTTATCAACAGATTCCCAAGGTGAAAAACAGTTAATGACAATGTTTGTAGGTATTAACTAGACTACTGTAATCTGCAAATTGTCTGGTAAATGTCTTCTGAAGCTTCTAACAATCTCAAGGTGTTTCTGCACTACTGAACACTTCTGCACTACTGTTTAGCAAAGGTGCAGTATGGACATGGTTATCCTGACATAATACAGCATCAGATGCACCTAGAAGCTGACAACTGATTATATTGTCTCTCAGAAAGATATAGAGTGGTCAGAATATTTCTTTTACAGTTCCCCTCAAGTTGGGTCCTATTTTCAAGTCAAAACATATTTTGATATAACTTTAATTAGTTATAAATAGTGCAGTTTGTCCAGGGATTTTAGAAAGGGAGCCATAAATCAGTAGGACTTTGTTGTGGTTTAACTCCAGCTGGCAGCTAAGAACCTCACAGTTGCTAACAGACTCCCTATTTTTGAGAAGGGAGAGGGAACCAGAAGAGTAAAAGCAAGAAAATTCTTGGGTTGAAGTAAGTGCAACTTACTAAATAAAGCAGAAACCATGCACACAAAGCAAAGGAAAACAAGGAATTCATTCACCACTTCCAATGGGCAGGCAGCTGTTCAGCTATTCCTAGAAAGAAAATCTGAGCTTCATCTTATGTAACAGTGATTTGGAAAGACAAACATTATCACCCTGAATATCCCTCTCTTCCTTCTTCTCCTTCGGCTTTATATACCCCCTATGATGCCCTATGGTATGGAATGTCCCTTTGGTCAGTTGGGGTCAGCTGGCCCAGCTACATCCCCTTTCAACTTCATGAGCACTCCCAGTCCTATTGCTGGTGGAGCACTATGAGGAGAAGAAAATGCATCAATTCAGTGTGAACACTGCTCAGCAGTAACTGAAACATTGATGTGTTCAGCACATATCCAGTGGTTTCAGCACAAACCCAAAGCACAGCCCTATACCAGCTACTCTGGAGAAAATTACCCTATCTCGGCCAAAACCAGCACAAACTTTAATGAATGCACGCATGCTACTCAGGACTCCTTTGGCTCATACTAATGAAATCCACAGTATAATTCAATTACCTGCTGCAAGAATGTTACCAGCATGGAATATTGTCTCTTATTCAGAGCAGTCACTCAGTTCTAAGACAATTGAGCGAGAATGTAAGAGCTTCAGCAGGAGGAAAGAGAAAATGTAGGCTTAGTCATTCACATAACAATTGCCAGTCAATCTAATAAGAATCCAGGAAAAATTCTACAAGCACTTATAAATCTTGATGCATTTGCTGTTCATTTCAGTACCGTCTCCTATGAAAATTGTGGCTGCTGATATGAGATGATGTAAGCCTGTATAATAGCAACTAATAAACATTGATTGAATGGAGGTAAAAGTTATCAAACCATAGCTCTCAGGTAAGTGAGAATATAAATTCATGGAAATTTTCTCAAGAATCTGTCCAAGTCTGTCTGGGGTGGAAAGTGTTTTAAACCATTAGCTAACTAAACATGACGGTGTATTTTGGAGTAGTGATTGACACACATATGAAAGCAAAACACAGACCAAACAGAAGACAGGTAATGAAAAATACCTGATGTTTCAGACAGTCATTTGTTTGAAACATTTTACAAATATCTATGTAGAAGCAACACAACTGGAGTTCTGGAAGTAGATAAATAGGCAGATAAAGCAGCATTACAGGCAAACCTGGGCAGTTATCTCATATGTCATCCATGTAACTTTTCCAGAAAGAATAACTCAGTTATCATGTTTTTATCTGGGCACTAGGACTTTGTAATTCGGGTGGCTAGATCAATAACTAGAATCACTGAAGCTTTAGTAAGTGTGGGGCAGTGGGAAGGAAAATGGAAAGAGTACGCAACAAAATATTCATTAACAGGAAACTGTGTGGAATGGGCAATTGCTACTATCACAGCTATGGAGGAATAACAAAAATTTAGAAGTCAGTACGCTCCCTTGTGCCAGTTTATGGAAGCATGCATCAGTAGCAGAATTTAAAAAAATAATGATGCAAATCACAGTGATTCCATATTGTGTATAATTTTGTCACTTTAAATAAAAGTGACAAAAGTGGTGTATGATAAATAGATGGATTCCCAGGTGAATCTGCTTTAGTACAATTTTATCTGGGGGTTTGGTGAACTCTCCTTCTCAAATGTGTTTGCTAAAAAAGAACAGAATATTTGAAGGAATAAAGATATGTATTGCCCTGACTCTTTATCTCTGTTCAGTGTTCAGGCATAAAAGGAAAACCTATCAGTTCAGTTCGGAGAGTGACAGTTCTGTACATAAATCTATAAACCAGTAGACCAGAGGAACAACATCCCTAGAGAAGTCTTTGTAGTTTTGCGTATTCCTTCTTTCTCTGAGATGCTGTTTCTTTTCCCATGTCTTAGACGTGTCTCAGGAATGAACTGCAGGCAGAGTGCAAACAAAAATAATCATATTTCCCATAGGGCTTACTCCTAGATCTTCCTTTTGCTGAAGGTTTGAAAAAAAAACCCCAGCTGGTGTTTTGGAAGCAGATTGATTCCCAATGCAATGAATGTTGACCAGAGTATTTACTAATACATATATTATTTTGATTACACACAAAATCTTTTATTAAAAAGACAATAGAAAATTTTTAATAAATCAAGATATCCTGCTCTCTGACCAAGACTACAAAAAGACAGAAAAGTGGTTATGAGCACAAACAAAATTGCACCATCAATATTGAATAACTCCTTAACACTTATTTCTCTTTATAGTAACATTATTAGTTTGGTCTTAGAGTTTAAGTACCATGACTTTTTATAACAACTTCATAAAATTCTCTCCCTGTTTTGTCCTCTTTCTTCACACAGACAAGAATATTTTATGGGACCTTGTGTTTCTGCTGAACAGGGCCCTGGAAGGGGATGTTAGAGTCTGAGTCTAGGCAGGAGTAAGAATCCCCTTTTGAGCTGAGCAAGGACAATACAGAATTATAGCTAAAAATAAATTAAATTAAAACAAAATACAATAACACGGGAATCATAATAAAGCTGACAAACTTACTACGCTTATCTCCCGACCTATATACAATGTAGTGAAATCCATGTGCTTTTTCAGATGGCGCATTTAAATGTAGTAACTGAAACATTTTAAGCAGACAAAACTATGCCCTATATGTCCAAGGAAGCTGGTATCTATGCAAAAGGATGACCAGAGTTTTAAGACTGATGGGACTTGGTAAATGGTGTAGTGTTCTGGCTTTACATATCTGAAGGGGAATGACTGAGGGGAATGACGAACCAGCTACAATTTCAGTAGTAGGTTTTACAGAAATATGTTGCAGTCTTGAACACTTGAGACATTTTCGGATGAAAACAAAATCACTGACTGCTTCATCTGCTGCTGGAACAAAACCGTATTAGATCTCTCCAGCTTTACAGAACTTTTTAACTACAAAGAAAACCCAGTCTCATATATCCTGCGCATATTAACGTGGACATAATGGATACTGTCTTTTATGAATAGAATGTCTTTGAATTTTTATTCCACTGTCTTTTTTATGTGTATGTATATATACTCTTGAAACTGTAGTTGAAGTGGAGCTTTTGAACCTGTGGCTGATTGGCAAGACTTCCCTCTTGGAGAGAAGTAAGAGTTTTAAAGTGGGATCAGCATTAAGCCTGTGCTCCTGTCTGCACTTTGTGAGTCAGCTCAAAATGATTACTCTGTCCTAAACCCAGATACTACACTAATGTTAATTAGAGACATTGAGCTGTTTGATTAATTGAGGCAATGAAGTTATGCGAGGTACTTTGTTCTGGGTTTATTTATTTAATGTGCATTGTAACCATGCATTAAGAAAGAGATTGTATTTTAACACTGACATATTGTGTCCTCAAAATCAATGTCATTGATCAGAATTTCTTGAAAAAAAAACCAGTGCAAACATGCTTTAGACACTTAGGTTATCTATGTGCAAAATTAAACAATAATGACCCATAATTTAAACTATATTGTTTTATGGACTTTTCGGGGAAGTCTATAAAAGCCACATACAAAGCATGTCATTTCCAGGGGAAACAAACCTCTCTAAATGCTCTAAATGCTGCCTATCTCAGTAAATGCTTCCTTTCCTTCAATTATGGACTTCTTGCCCGTTGTTTCTTTTCCCACAAAACTGCTGCCTACGATAAAGGCCAGATATCAAGTTCTACTGTGTTTTCTGTTGTCAATATGAAGTAGATTCTTATTATTTAACGCCTTTGTGAACAGTTTTTCATCTGTTGCTGAAAAACCGTATGAAAGGTGAATGAAGAATTTTACAGTGAATTAATATTTCTCTGCAACATAAAAATGTTGAATCAAAAACCAACCAACCAAACAAAACCCTCCAAAACAACAACCCAAAATCAGTACAGATACAATATTAAATGATGTTGGACATTTTAGTTCAGTAAACTGAACACAACAGTGCATTTTAAATAGTAGAAAATATAGCAAAAAGAGAATTCATCTCTTCCCCCATGTCAGTAAAACTATTTTGTGAAAATGGGCATGTATTATTCTGAATTTTGCAGGCTATCAATCAGAAGCCTGCGTACATGCCAAAATCAAATTTCTCTAGCTTACAGAGTCAGGTATAAAAATGTTTGCTTCATCTGATTGAAATTCTGATTTTCCTTTTACACCTTATAGTTTGCACATATCACGAAATTCCCTCATTTTGACATTTTTGCATGACTTTTTGAGTCTGAGATGATGTCTGAGAAAATCTGAAATGATGTCTGAGAAAATCTGCCAAATTAAAAAAATGTTTTTACAGGCCTCTGCAGTCTTAAAATGGACATGAAAGAAATATTTTCTCGAATCTCACGATTTTGGATGCCTTTAAGTGTGAAGCCTAACTTAAGAAAAGGGCTAGGGAGTTTTAAAATATCTTTCAATTGCTCACATTCTTTAGGGTGATTTAGTTTCAGTTATACTGTATCATGCTATATAAACTTTTCTAAGCTGTTTGATTCAGTCCGATGCTTTCTTCACAAATGTACATTCATTATAACAGTGGTAATATTAAACACTGTAGTTTTTGAAAAGTGTAGAGGATGGAGTAGGATAGCAAACAAACAGAAACAGGAGGTACCTTAAGAATTTACAGATTATTGATGGATATCAGCTGTAGCAGCTTTGCGGTTGTGTGATAGTTCTTTCGCTCAAGGACTTATACGTTTGGCAAGTTCCGAAATGTCGATGTTGGTCTGAAGACTTGTAAGAATAGAAATTACTTGGATACAAAATCTCCTTGTGTGAACATTTTCTTTCTTATATTTCCTTGAAACCAAATGCTGCATTTGGATTCCTTTGCTATTTACCCGAAACATTCAGAACCTCAGGGCTAAACAAACAAGACATTCCCAGAATGCCCAAGTTTTCAGATTAAGTACATGAGGAGTACTTTGCTGGCATGAGAAAAGGAAATATGCTTTCTTTCTATGGAATTAGTGTATGGATAAATACATAACAAGTCAGAAAACATGATGATGTTAATCTTCCTTTCCCGGATTTTTCCTAATAAGTCTATAAATTCTGCATAAGGATGATAATATTGCTTGGAAACACTGAACTGAGCACTGTGATTTAATGAAGCCACTGGAGATATCTCAAAAATGACGTTTTAGCCTTGCTTTTGTTTGCAACATAGTTGCCAAAAGTGAAGAAGTTAAAGCACTTGTCAGACTCAAGTACGTTTATGATCTGCATAAAATCTGAGCACTTACACTTTCTGTTGAAATTAAAAGCAATTTTTGCTTGAGTAGGGAATACAAGGAATCAAACAAAAGGCAGAGATAGATCTAGCTCTAGCAGCAATCAAAATAAAGAAGTCTCCATTCAAGCCAAACTTGAAAGTACTTTTTTATATCACTTGTAAGATGAATTTAAAGGCATTGCTATGCTCATTAGAGCTGAGACAGGGCAGTCTTTTGAAAAACAGTCATACACTTTTATATCCATGCACGTTACTTTTGCTTGTGTTTAAAGTGATATCTCTGCCTGATTCCTTGTGGAGGCCTTCCTGATATTCATAGACATTAGGTAGTCCTTCTTTGCGTCAAATCTGTAGTATCTGCATACAGCAGTGCACGTGGTGTGATTCCTGGGGCTGTTCTGTGCAGGGCCACGAGTTGGACTTCTATGATTCTTGTGGTCCCTTCCAGCTCAGGATATTCTATGATTCAAATGTTGATGTAACTGTATAAAATTGCCCTGGCTGCAGCTTTGCTGTTTTTAAGCTTGGCCTGGCTCTCATCATGGCCAAGGTAGATAGCTCTCCAAGGCAGCAGAACCCTGGGGACAGCAAAATGGCCCCGGCCTTGCTGCCTGTTTTTGTTATGTCAGACCACTAGGAAGAGCCAGCAGACTTAATGCAGACAGACAGATGCTGCAGGGGCTGGTGAAAGATCCATCGCCAGCAGCACCACTCAGTGTTTCCTCTTTTGTATCCCTCATATTCCTGGCAGATGCAGCGACACCAATTCTCCACATACTTCCCTATCTTCCTCCCTTCCTCTTTTCCTTTCAGGTGTCAGAAACTCCTTAACTTCTCCTCCTCTCTTCCTTACAGTAATCCATTTTCTCAGTGTACAGTTCAAAAGTGCATCTACTGAAAGAAGTCTTGAATGGGCTTAGTGGTGAACTTTACACATAATGTTGCTGGACATGGCCATGTTCAACTCTCAGAGCTGACGCTGTCTGACAGCTTCCCTCCCTATTAGTATGGTGGTCAGGCCCTGCCAGGAAAACCAGTTAAGCAGAGGAAGTAGGCTCTGAAGCTGTGACTCTTCTTCTGGCCCTGGCTCAGTTTTCCTTCACAGTTTTAGCTGACTCTGTTAGCTCCAGTGTGCTTTAGTCCTATTAATAGAATTGGGATTTCTATTTTCCAGCTCTGCATGGATGTTGCAGAAGATAGGCTGCAAAGGGTAATGTGAAAATCTCTGTTCTGGAAGAAAAAAAACCTGAGCACAAAAGAATTGTAGTTTTTGTGTTAGGTACGGATAATATATATGGGTGTTGCACAGATAGTAGCACAACAGCATATAAAGATATAAAACAATAAAGATGGAGTTCTTAGCGCAATCTCACCAATTACATTCTTATAGTAAACACCTCTGGGTATCAGAGAAATATTCACAGGCCTTTTTACTGAGTACAAGACTGCATGCTGGATGAAAGCTAAAACATGAAATACTGGTGTGTGATACATGATGTGCAGGTCCCAGGAAGTGTGAAATTCATGTGACAACTTTTCTATAAAAATGAGCTTCCCTGATCCCAGCACAGTGATAAATGGTAGCAATGATCAGAATAGCAGTAGTACTTTGAGCTTATACAACACCTTTAGTTACAGTATTTTAAACCATTTTATAAAAAAAATTATCTCAGCTTCTCAACCTACAGAGGATTACATTTAGTAAGGCCTTTATTTTTGTTCTACCTATGGAACTAAACAAAGTTCTGAAAACTAAATCATTTTCCATAAGTTCATGCAGCGTTCATTAGCTCAGACAAGGACTTCTGCAAGATCTGGATTCCTCTCTTCTTAATTACTTCTGTTTTTCTAAAAGATATAGTTAGACAAACTGGAAAACTACAAATGGAAAAAAAATACCTAGGGAGGAAAAATTTTATCCGCATCTCCTCTCCCTTCCCAATAATAAAAGGAAATTGTACCTGTGAACTGGATATGAAGTGAGATTTATGGAATTATTTACTCTGCAATAGACTAAAAATTAGTTTCCGTGGCAACCACTGCACCTCCTGAAATACAGAATACCTTTACAATAAACATAAATACAGCACAACAATCTTTAGCTTATCTTTTATTATTTTAATAAGTAAGAATTTATGCTGCATATAAACATACATTAAATGATCTTTCATATATTTTTAATGCTATGTTCTGTAATGTGTGCATTTTTAGAAAGGAATTAATATTTGCTAGAAATGGTGGCACTTGTGTTTTGTCCCTGAGAGGATAATGCCGGAAAAAGAAGTTTGAGAATGCTGCTGATTTGTGAAAAGTTGGAAGTCCATGATGGTTTCCTTATTAAGATTTAATGATTTATAAGATTCACATCTCTAACACTGAGAAAAGATTAAAATGAAAAATGATCTTTTTAGTATTGATAATAGTCTTACTTTGAGAGGGAAATTGTACTAAATGATGTCTGTTGCAGCCCATATTTCTATGATTTCGTGAATAATTACCTTATGAATTAATTTGTGCTGATTTTAAAGTCTCCTGTTTCATATAGATAGTAGTAATTCCTTAAATCATGTAAATCTTCATTTAAAAGACTGTGCAACATGCCTGATATGTGACAGAAGTCATGGTACAGAGGTTCTTCTGAGAAAGAGCTGATGGAAGAAATCTGGGCAATTTTAATTTAATTTCTTTGATTTGTCACTATAAAAAAAAAAAGGGAGTAAATATACACTACTAAAATTCTTTTGGAAACAGGGTAAATTTGATTTACTTTCACCTTAGATGCTTGGAAAAGTGCTGAGTTCTTCCTGTACTAAATCACATTATTTGACATCATGCATTCAAGTATCCATAAGCTTGTAATAGTTTGGGAGAAGGGTGCTGCTAGGAGCAGAAACCCTGGAGTTTTTGAGATTTTGGATTCAGAAAAACCATTGACCTACCTTGGCGAAAAGATTCCAGGGTTTTCCTCCCGTGGAGAATTTTAATAAGCTTGTTTTTCACTCTGGCTCAGAACATAACTGAGTTTTAAGGTTTCCATGGAATAGAATTAATGCCTCAGTGGAGAATGAAGGCTGCCACAGTTATGCAATATGTAACAGAAACCTCTAATAATACATAACTATATAGCTTTTTCTCTCACTCTTTCCATAAGTAATTATGTCTTCTTAGGTATTGCACAGAGGTGAGTTACTCTATTTTTTTATTTTATTTTTTTGAGGAATACTCATGATACAGTGTTTGAATATGTTAAGATTATTTGCTACATTTGAACCCAAAATAATTTTATTTTTTTAACATCTCTATAAAAATGTAAAAAGATTTTTGTGATCTGACACAGAAATGTATCAAAGTAACTCCTTGAGTTGTTAGTATATGGGGGATTGACTCAGAAACAAAACAGCTTCCTCAAATGTGAATGCAGTGTTTTGTTCTGAGTAAGGCATGAAGAGAACAGTTAAGAAAAGGTCATAGCCGAAAGGCAAAAAGCACAGGAGGGTTTATTAGACAAATGGGACTATTTCTTCATTGCTGTAGTGGGCTGAAAAGTTATCTTACATAATTTCCTGTAGCTGAAGGTTTAACATGAATTATGCCTGCCTTGTGCTTGTTGTTTGCTGCTAGAAGCATGAAGAAGGGTTAATATATTGCAGTAGGCTTCAGTAGAAATGCCTGGCAATCTAACACAGTACCTGTGCACCCCAATAGCTGTCATGCACTTCCAGTGATCTTCTATTGGAAGTCTCATTATGGTCTTTAAACTTAGGTGATCATACCTTATACTTCAGACAGTAGACAGAGATTTCCGAGGCTCCTCCGTTACTAATAAGTACTGACAAGTAAAATAAAGGTATTTTATATTGCAGGATGTTTTGACATTTTCATTCTTTGTAGAAGGATGAGGCAAACAATGGAAACTACAAATATCTTGGAAAAATTTACAATACTTGCTTTCTATCAAAATACAAAAATATCTCAGCAGAATTCAACTGATCCTCGAGATTTCAGTCATCATTATTAAGTCTTTTTATAGTCAAGGGAAAGAAATGGACACTTCTTGGGTGCAATCAGAAACCATATATCCAAACTTATTGAGTTCAATTGTTCTGTAGAAATATTCTGAGTTGGAAGGGACGCACAAGGATTATCGAGTCCCACTCTTGAGTGAACGGCCTATATAGGGATCAAATTCACAACCTTGGTGTTATTAGCACCATGCTCTAACCAACTGAGCCAACAAAACACACTTGTTACAATTAAAAAAAGAAATTTTCTGATCTGTGTCCAAATGACTCCAAATAACATATCTTGCTTGATTTTTCTGAATGAAAAATAACAGATTCCCAGTAAAAGTAATATTTATTACCTGTGTTCTCAAAACTAACATTTTTTCCATAGAAAAATGTTAAATAAAAGTCACAAAAATGTAGAGTGGCTAGATTGAGGCTTTACACCTGTTAGCTGCTGACACAACAGCATTAGGTAAGTTCTCTGCTGTTCCCTTGCAAAACAGCGTGATGGGGACTCAATGGTGCTGCATGAACAGCATTGTGTTCGGGGTTTTGGGACCCAAGGGCAGGACCTGGCACTTTGTCGTGTTGAACCTCATACAACTGGCCTCAGTCCATCAAACCAGCCTGACCAGATCCCTCTGTAGAACTTTCCTGCCCTCCAGCAAATCAACGATTGCTCAGCCCAACTTGATGTCCTCTGGAAACTGACTGAGGGCACACTCAACTCCCTTGTTCATGTCACTGATGAAAAAATTAAACAGAACTGGCCTCAGTATTGAGCCCTGGAGAACACCCCTGGTGGCCGGCCACCAAATGAGTACATCTACATCTATACGTACAATCAAAAGTGTACTCTTAAAGGGCTTTGATATTATGGGGCATTTTGCAGAAGCTTGAGCCCTCTAATCTCCTCTTTGATGTGAAAGCCAGCCTGTATCACATTCAAATGCAGAATAAAGTTTTTTATAAACTTTGGAGATCAACAACTGGAGATGAAGTTGTCTGTCTCTGAGCAGAGAGAGGTTTATATTGAACCTCTGAAAATAGGATAGTGGATCCTAAAAAAGTCAGGTTGAAAATTTTGAAATTTCTGCCTTTGACAATTTAATAGGCCAAATTAAGTTTCATTTATTTATGTTACATAGATACATTATTAGATAAAAACCTTATTAGATAATACATTATTAGATTATACTGTTATGACACTATGACAGTCCTGCTGAAAATCAATGGACTTGCAAGAACATCAGTAATGTTCATCAGTACAGATAAAACCTTCTGTAGCACCTTTATCGCTTTTCTTGAAGTAGCTTAAGTTTCTGATTAATTATTAATCTTCTTTAATGTCTGAAGATAGGTCCAGATAAGTTTAATCAAAAACCATCAGCTGAACGGTGTTGAAGAAGGTTCTGTGGGGCATCTTTCTGGTACCTTACTTTTCTCCTTGATGTTTAAAGGAGTTATCCTGCTGAGGTTATTTTGTCAGGTTTCTGTCAGACTGTCTTTCCCACATTTTGCAGTTCATTGCTGCAGTCTCTGATAATCTTACCACACTGACTGGCTGCAGTTATTACCCTTTATATGAAGGATCTATGTTGAAAGCCAGTTATGAGTTTCTGTCCCAGTGGATTGCATGATGAAGTTGAAGCAGGCTGTCATCCAAAGCTGTATAATAGCCTCAGCTGGGAAATACAAAAGTGCCATGGATTATTGATAGAGTCATATCTGCAGTTCTGCTGACAAATTTGATGCCTCTTTTGCTAGGTTTCTGTTATTAAGAAATACCTCTCTTAGTATGTCACCACCTTCTCTTTCCCTGCGTGTGCCATTTATCTTGGCTTATTATTTGGCTTTGTGCCACATATACCAGTCAAAAATTATGTACTTAATAATCCTAATGTTACAAGGAAAAATGATGAACTTAACAAAGTTCTAATGATCTTAATTTAAAAGAAAACCCTAGAAGTATAAATTTAACAGAACGTTTAAAATTATTTTCTATTCTACTTTCAAAGCACTTCAAAAAGCATTAAAATGCATCATTTTTCCTTATCTTGAATATCTACACTAAAAAGGAAAAGAGAGCAAAAGGAAGATTATTCTACCAGTTCGTAATAGATGAGTTCTTAATAGTTTAACTGTCATGCTGGTAAAATATCTCTCCACTTATTCATCAAAATTATACCCACATTCGTATAAAAAATCTTCTGCCCCCTTCATTACATCGTACGGCATAACTGTTATAAGGAAAACTGAAAATACAATTTTGAACATTTTGATTGACACAACTGCAAAAAGTTAACTATTTATATAATTGTGAAAACTCTATCACTGCTACCTCTGTGTCGCAGATCAGTTTTTCTCTAGGTGAAGCATAAGAGTGTAAATGGAAAAAGAGGGCAAGTTACAGTAGCAACAAAGATCCTGCAAAGCAAGTTTCTCTTCTCAGTCATCTATTCAGTCACATTATGGAAGCATGAGATGCAGTATTTGGCTAAGACTGAAGTATGTGTCCAAGATGGAAACATTGTGAAACAATTCACAGTGGCAGCAGTTAAGAAGATATGAAAGATATCCTTGGTGTTTCATAAGATGTGACATCAACAAACAATTACTTAAAAAGCATCCTGGCTGATCGTTTTCAGAGGAGAGGGGAGACACCACTGCTCAGGGCTGGGATCATTCATCACCTCTGCTCCAGATCATAAAAGATTTTGACTGCTCCCATGTGCAGTACTCAGTCCTTTCTCCACCATAGAGGATCTGGCTGGTGTTACTGATTATCATTCTGTTAAGACATAAGGAGTTTGTGCCACTGGTCTCAGTTCTGAGAGGGGTCAGATGAGATCTACCAGAATGTCTTAAAATGAGGCTGAAATATTGAATGCTGACCTACCCCTTTTATTAACTACTTAAAAAAAAAAAAAAAAATCCAGAATAAATGAGAAAACAAATAGGACAAAAAGGAACACCATCCCCATGTTAATAAAAACAATGATTGAATGAGGGCAGTGAGATCAAGGGTTTCACAGTGCTTTAATCAAGTGAAGTTTTGTTAAAGACAAGATATTCCAAAAGACTCTCTGGCATATGAACACCTGATTAACTGTCAGCGGTAAATCAATTACTTTGTGCCAAATGTCCCTTGTGCAAGGGAGCATTAAAAAATTCTGTTCGGTGTATAAATGCTGTGGGAATTACCCTTCACTTATTAATTTTGAAATAGGTATTGATTCAGAAGTTAGCTAATTTTGACACATTGCTCTTTGAGGTGAATGGCACCTCATTATTCTGTGTTGTATGTCACTCGTGTTGTGCTCCTTTGGGTACCAGCCGAAAAGAGGCCTTTTTGCTTGGTACAGTCAGACTGCTGTGCTCTAGGATACATGGAACTCCAAGGAGGGAAAGAGAACTCGTTTTTTCTTGAAAACTGGTGCAGAAGGGACAGTCTTCTCAGCACGTTGTGGAACAAGGAACTGAGGAGGTACATGGGTGAGCTGGAAGCCTGCAGAACAGAGACTGGGCAAGGGAAAGTCATGTATCTATCCTTCAAGGTGACAGACTGCAAATTCAGTCTTTCTAGACAGCCAAAGACGGCCGTGAAGTACAGCAACCTCTGAAAAAATTGCACAGCTTCTGTATTGAGCAGCTCTGAAGGAAAGGCATCATATTGCAAGAAGAAGAGTCTCTTTCTGGTTTTCTCCTAATTACAAAGAAAAAGAAAAAAAATAGTCTTTGCATTCACTTAGCCTTCTGGGGTTCTGTCTTATGAGAAAAAAATGTAGAATGGAGTATCGAGGTTTGGCAGGCTCAGGGACCTGTCATGATAAGAATGTTGTGATGACACCTTGAAGTCATATGTGCGGAGTGTATTCCTTTTTATGGTGAACACAGGCATAAGGCAACTATCTAAAAGTGTTAGCCTGTTGTCTGCCCCACCTATGTTTTCTTAAGTATTAAAAAGATAACTCATAAAAAAAATGTGATTTTGGAGACAGGATATTGCTTGGATGGATATACTGAGGTATTACTATTGAGTAAACCAGTACATATGAGAAATGGTATCTGAGTACATCTACACCCATAAACATTTCTGTGTATGTGTGGGTGTATATTTATTTGCATGCTTTTACACACACAGACACACACTGAGATTCATTATCATAGTTGTACACGTATCCCACTGATACCTATCCTTTTATCATAAATTAGATAGCATCTCTTCCTCTATCACCACTGTTTTAGAACAAAAAAAAAAAATTGCATTTAATCAAAGTTTAATCTTTCAGGTTTTGCACAAGAAAACATTCCAAGAGAATTTAGAACAGCATATTGTAAGCTCTTGTAGAGGACCTCCTTTTATAAACAGGTCACATTTTTTAAGATGACATTCTGGATGAGCATAGATAGACTGACACACTGCATAATTATGTCCAAAAGCATTCCTGAAAGACCTGTGCAGAGAGTATAAGAGAATGTTTTTTCTACATTTCTTCCAAGTACTATATTGCCATTCTATCAAGAGCTGATCTGCTCAAAGAGCAACTGCAGAGCATGCACAATGGATTCATGATGAGAGTTTCTTAATCCTGTTAGTGAACATTGAAATGCAATATCTAACAGGAGGTAGTCAAACAGACGTTTACATATAGTGTTATTTTCTCTCTCCTTCTTTCTCTGTTACTGAAATATTAACTAACTGAACCTTACTTTGTGCAACTGTTGGTGAGGAGTTGGCAGCAAAACTGAACATATTTTACTAATGAATTAAAAAAACCCAATGGGGTTTTGATTGTTTGTTTATTTTATGTTCCATATTTCTGAATTTAGTGTTTGGGGAATGTGAGAACTCTGCCAGCTGATATGCCAGACTGCAGGTTCTCCAAAACGAATGGGTACAAACTAAGAGCTGTATCTGGTGTCTTTGGTTCCCACAGACTGGAGTCTCTTGGGACAGTTTGTGTCAAGAATCCCAAAATAGGGAATGGAGGCAGATGTATTCAACAAAGTCTGCCAGTCAGCTCTTTGGTTGTGATCTCCTGGCTGCCTGCATCATCCAGACTGATGGTCGGTACCAATAAAGCTTCCCCAAAGGAGGCAGCAGCAAAGTAACTTCAATGTGTTTGGGGTTTTTTTTCCTTTTTTTTTTCTTTCCCTTCCTTTCAAGACTGCCGTATACAGAAGTCAATGTGGTGGTTTAAAACTAGGACTTGTTTGAGGAAGAATAGTGCAGCTGATTTCTCTGTAGAGAATTAATAGAGAAAAACATTTGTTCAGGGCCTAGTCTAAATGAGGACTCTGTTTCATCCTCTAAGCAGTTATTCAGGTTGCTTAGTTTTCTCCATTGGGCCTGTAAGTATAATCCCACCAAATTCAATGAATTTAGCTTAAAATTTATTTATTAAAAGCAGTAAGTGACTGAACACAGAATGTGAGAATATTACTCTCATTTTCCCTCCACACTACTTAATTTGAATGTTTACTTTTGTGACAATGCATCCCATGGGATAAATCCAGTTCCTTAAAAACATGAATGAGACATATACAAACAACATTGAAGAGTGAAAAGCAAAATATATTTCTCATGCCCTTTCTTAATATCTACAAATTACCTTGAAATTTCTGTCCAAGTAAAAAATTTAAAAATCAATGTATTTGTTGATTTTTTAAAATTTATTTTTACAGATTGTACAGCTTAAACATATTTTATTCTTCTGCATATGCTAAATTAAGGGCTAGTGAATCTTTTTGGCTTGAACATGGACCATATACATGCATTGGAGCTTGGAATTTGATTTATCTAAAGGGGATTTATACCAATACTGGTACTTCACATTCTTTGACTTTAACTGACCATTTAATTGATTTTAATTTAACCAGAACTATTGTAAAACCTTCTATATCAACATTCAGTAAGAACATGAGAAATGGGACTAAAATGGTATGTGTAGGAACACGCACTCTGTGTTTTAACCATATCTGGTTTTAAGAACCATTGACTATTGTCAAATTCATATTTCGAAGACTCTTGGAATTAACAGCATAAAATCAGACAAGGGGAGAAATATGTTTTTTTGGTTTTTTTTTTTTGACCTATGGTGTTCTATACATATTTGTGAAGTAACTTATGGTATTTCCTGTAAAGGTGAGTTGGAAATTGTCAGCAAAGTAGAGCAAAAGCTAGTGAAATGGAGATATTTGGGTCTATCACAGAGGGAAATCTTGAAATTTTCCTTCTCTATCTTTGTCCTAAAAAGAAAAAATTGGTTGGTTTTTTTTGTTTATGGTTGACTTGAAGGTGCACATAACCAGTTTATATCAGAAAGTCTAATCCGTGTTTACTTAACGTTTGCTTTAACAGTGCTTCAGAATGTCTGTTGTCATCGAGAAGAACATCAATATCATAAGCTTGAGAAATTAGAACGTTAAAAAGAAAACTTGATTTAAAATAATCATAATGAATTTATGTGGTGATGCAGTAAAAATGCATACTAGATTTCTGTAGACATTTAGACGCCAAGCCTGAGGACTTCTGAAGGAGAAATGAGCACACAGAAGCAATTCCATGTCCCTTTGGTCAAATTTATGTCACACACAAGCATGCCAAAGAAACATGCTCCGAGGAACAGAAAACTGAAAATAGCATTGATTTGATTGTTGCTGATGAGGATCACTCACATATTTAACAATGAATATGATAAATGAAAAGATGCACTTTATGTTCATGTAATTTTTGCAAGTGGAGAAAACTTCAGAAGGGACTGTTAGTGCTGTGTGTGTAACCTGCACCTCAATGAGATCATCTCTCAAATCATACGTTTTTTTGAAAAGGATTCAATTGTTATAAACTTCGCCCAGTTGAATCTGACACATATACTGGGATTATATTTTTGCTGAACCACAGTTTTGGTTTTGGGTTTCATTCTTCGTGTGTTGGTTGGGTTTGCTTTGTTTTTCGGTTTTTGTGGGTTTGTTTGTTTGTTTGTTTTTGTGTTGTTTTGTTTTGTTTTTTAAATTTGAGGTTTTTTGATATGGTAAACAAAGAGCAGAAGGAAGGGAAGAATCATGTTGCTTAAATCTAACAGTTGTGCAGTGAAATCTAAATATTACAGTCGTAAAATCAAATTTTTCATTATTAAATTGAAATCTTAAATAGTAAGAGCGATTTGAATGAAAATTGAGAGGAAATATTTTCCAAAACTTTTCATTTTAAAACTTTGTATAGAAGTTCTCTCAAGAGTTTTTTTTTTCCCATAGCTACAGGAAATACAAATGTCGTGTTCACTAATGCAGGAGAGGTTTATACTCCTTCAAGAAATTCTACTACACTTAAAAAAATTTTTTTTTTCACACTATTGGTTTTTGTTTCTGGAAAATTTCCATGAAGAACAAGTGGGAAAGTGGTTACCATTAAAAATAAAATAAATAATTAAAATACAGAGTATGCCCTCACTTAATCCTCCACAGGTAAGTGAACACTGCATTGAAAACAGGAAGGAAAAAAATCCAAATTGCATGACTGCTAGTATGCAACTATTTTATGAAACCTCAGGCTGGCCTGCAATAATATAAAAAAGTTAGGAAAAAAAAGAGATACTTTCTTTTAAGATACTGTTCAGTTAGGTCAATAGCACAGTTAGAAGAGGCAATCATGCAATAAATCTTCAATTTTAATTTAGGATAAAATGTTTGCAATACTTAAAATGTGCTTCGCGTGCATTTTATTAAAGCTGACAAACACAGACCTGATGTGTGTGCTCATGCACATATGTGAAGAAGAGGGAAATTTATATAAAAGTCAAGCTCGGGTAAGCTTTCTTGTAACAAGTAAAATGAGAGCTGCACCTTAGCAGCCCTCTTGAATCAATACAGTGAAGTTGAGTTCCTTATTGATTCTCTTGATAAAATGATGCAGTTGTCTCTCTCCCCCTTTCCCTCCCTCTTCCCTATAATACAGTAGAGCATTAAAGAAGCAGAATAAGTACATTTACAGCCTTCTTAGTGCTGCCCACAGGGTGCTATAAATGCACAAACTGGATATAATTGAAGCACATATTAACTTACCTTCTGTTGTACAGGAAGAACATAAGCAGGCCGTTAATGTGCACAGTGCTGAAACTCTTAACTTGGGGGATGAGAATTAGCTTGCAGTAGTAATTTGATAAGCACCTGGGAAAATTGCAAGCTTCATTTCCTGCAACGTGGAATATGATTAAAAACAGAATACATTATTATCAGGGGTACCATTAAAAAATGTGTAGACAGCATTCTATGATGTTAAAACGGAAATTGAAAGTTGTATCCAGATGTTGAAGATGCTGCATGTTAATTATTGTCTACCACAGTGCATTGAAAGTGCAATTCAATTATTTGCTTTGTCAAGCAATATTTTGATTAACTTGAACGTTAATTTTGTACATCTGGTGTTTTTCACACTGTGATAAAGGCAGTGTCGAGGTATGCTACTCTGCCAACAGCCTCTTGAAACAACAGAAAGCACATATGCAAAGCAACAGTAAACCATAATAAATAAAGGACAGAGCCTTTCCCACTCCTCCTCCTCCCTCTCGCCTTTTTTTTTTTGTTTGTTTGTAAAGAGGAAGAAAAAGAAAACTTTCTCAAAGGGCATTCAGTATTAGTACACAACTTAGTAATTATTTATGAATATGGAACTTGAAATTATATTTATCTGCTGGACTTTTTCAGGCATTGTCTTTAATTGGTGTGATCTCATTCCCATAATTAGCATATTAAGTTATGATAAACCCTCAAGTTGTGATCATAGAATGGGTAATGCTGGAAGACACCACAGTGGATCATCTGGTCCAACCTCCTTGTTCAAGCGGGGTCATCCTAGAGCACATTGTACTAAACAACGCAGAGTGCTCTTGCAGAACCTGGCCAGCAGGAAATCCCTAGGTTAGTCTCTGGTGATAAACAGACGAATTGACCATAGGCTTGTCTGGGTTCTCGTGTCCTGTTTCTCAATTCCACATAAAATTAAACTCTTAAATTTTATTATGTGGTTATTAATTAAAAAACAGAACAAAACAAAAAACAAACAAGCAAAGCAAAACAAAACAAAACCCCCAAAAACCCCCTACATCACCACCAAAAAAAAAACCCTCCAAAACACAAACCAACAAAAAAACCCACTACCAACCAAAAACCCCAAAAAAACTGAGTAAGGAAAAAGAAATGCAAATTATCCTATAGGTATCTTTCATGTGGGTGCTCCTTTTCATGGCTCCAGGAGATATTTTGTAGTGAGCTGTGCGTGTCCATTTTTTAGTTTCCTTTGAGGGCTGGTAGGGTTTTTAGGTTGGTGGGGGGTTTTTTGATTTTAAGAGTGTGTTTTTAATTTCAAGACTCTCTAGCAAGAGTTACTGTGCAGGTGGGGACTGGAAATGATGTTCTAGATAGTACTGGCTTCCCCAAGGGAAACTGGCTGAACTGAGGAGGAACTGGCAGCTGCAGGGCGGAATATACATCACATTAATCTCCCCAACAGCAGCATTCTGCCGCAGAACGTGCTTCCTTAGACCTGTAGTAGGATTTATGGCTGGCTTGGCTGGCTCATTCTCTACTGCTTTTAAGACTTGCACTGTCTCTGCTCACGTCCCTGTAGGCCGTGATATTTCTCAAAAGATTCAGTTGGCTCTCAGCATTTTTTCCCATTAAATAATTGATTTTTATTCAGCATTCACATAGAAATAATTTCATTAGCTGAAAGCTACTGTCAGGTGGCATGCAAGGAGAACTTTTATTACCAGCTGAAAAACCTCACATATTTGTGTAGAAGACAGTAGGAAACAGATGGCAGTTATAGGAAGTAGGAATTGCTGAAAGGTGAAGGAATGTAAATGGGTGTTTTACCTTTTTCTGAAGTGAAAACATAAATTACATAGAAGCTTTTAAAATATTTTCTTTTCCCCTTGGGAAAAAATAATCTTTCTTCATTGTAATATGACATGGAATACAAGTGGTTCTTTCAGTTCAAGAGTACTGCATGATTCAAAACAGTGAATTTAAATTATTCAGAAAAATAACACATTTAAGAGACTGGAAGCTGGTATGAGAAAACCTTGATTCAATCTACTTAATGACTTTTGTGGCATCATGAACAAATCATGTACACCCTCTCCTTGACTCATTTTTCTTCCTTGCCACAGAACAGTGATATGAGGGCAAATAAGTAAAATGGCATGAGGGAGATAGAACAGAATTGAATTAAGATATTCTAGAACAGCTTTCCAGAGCAGAATACAAGTTTGTCAACATGCTTAATGCTGAAAAATAAAAAAATAAAACAAATATTTTTGAGAAAAGGGATGTGTGGTGAACATTACCCAATGAATGTTAAATGAAAAAGACCTAATAGACAAGTGTTTAATTCTGCTAGCTATCTCATTTTTGTATATACAAAATTGGACGAAGAGGAGGGATGGATAGACTTGTGAAGACAGAACCAGGGTAGAATTCATGTAAACAGAATGCTTCTGGTAGCCTTCATGGTCAGTTTCTACATTAGCAATAGTTTCTAGAACAGAAGTATGATTATTTGTGTTTCACAAAATTTAAACACCCCAATAATCTGATTTTTTTTTTTTTCAGTCTCCACATAAAAGATGAAAATTGAGAAAGTATGTGGGGTTTGTTTGGTTGATTGGTTTATTTTACGTGTAGTAGCACAAAATTTGTAGTGCTATTTCTGTCAGTATTAGTTTTTGAAAAGTTAGAGTTAATATGGGACACTTGAATACACAGAAAAGTCATTGCCTCGGGGATATCGAGGCGCTTTATTCTTCATAATAAGTTTGTGAAGAGTATAGGAATAACAGAGGAGGTTTTTCCTCCTAAAAATAAAATTACTGAAAAGCATGAAGCTGTGCCTTTCTAGGGCTTCAAGATTTCTTACATCAAGGGTAAAATTATTTGAGTCAATTTTAGAATAAAAATGCTCTAACTCATCAAAATGATCAAAGTTTAAATAAAATGGTTTTTGGAAGTGGGGGTTTTTTTGAGAGCAAAATGAAGGATGTGTGTTAGGGGAAAGCTACTACTCAGTAATTTTTTATGTGTGTTTGCCCTTTTATTTTTTTCTACAGTCTTTACTGTTTATGTAGATTTTGATGTGTATTATGGTAATTCTGTCTCAGCTCTGGCAATGACATTTGCAGTTTCCTCCATAGAGGAGTTTTCCTTATTTTCTGAGGATATTTAAAATAATCTAGTTTGACTGAATAAGAAATTTAATATCACAATGCTTTATAAGAGTTAATTCCCTTATTCCAATCTTATTTTGCAATAAATTTATTTTAATTTACTTTTTTCTCAGGTTTTTGTTAATCTAAGTGTTCCTTCAAATTTTTACTGCTAGTAATAATTGTGTTACAAACAGCAGAGTTTGCTCATTCTACTTTAAAGAAGGCTTACAAAATTCCAATCATAGCTGCTATTCTTTCCTCATTGTTGTGGAAAATATCGTAAAACTTTATGGAATTATCCTGAATGTGGATAAAACAATGGTTAGCTTAACCTAACAAATCACATGCAGATAAATTACAACAGGTAAATTACTTCAAGTGGGCTCTCAGGATTTTTGTCTGTTCGGGTTTTTGTGTAAATAATTTTTGAGAGCTTGTTTGTTGGTTTCCCTCATCTTGAGAAATTCACAATAAGTTAAACCATCACACGGTATTTCAGAAGCTGAAAATACTATCTGAATGTTCAAGTAAGGTGAACGATATTTTGCTTTACATGTTTTGAAACTGCTTAAAAAATCAGCATAGTTGCCTCTTGTCATATCCTTGAATGTTAAGTCTTATGATTTTTTTCCTGTTTATTAGTTCTTTTTATTTTTATAGGAAATACTATGACTGATAACCCTGTCTCTTGGAATAAAGTAAAGCCTTGAGGTTAAAGCTGTCTAGACTCTTTTTTCAGTTTGCTTTCTGACCTTTTCTTGTATTAGAGCAAGTGAACTAACATCTGACAAACCTTTAATTTTGGCAGGTTAGGCTACATGTTATTTGGAAGAAATCTACAGTTTAAAGACAAATGTCTTCAAACTTTAATACTGTCATATTTCACAGTTCAACTGAACTTGACTACTTCTGTCATTTTTTCTTTTGTTTCTTTAAGCAAATAAATTTTCTAGCATTTGAATTATTCTATAGGCTTTAAGCAGGATTTTTAAGCTGGAAAACAAATACCCTTAGTTTTCAGCACAGGCAGCAAAAAGGCGAAATTTTGCTGATTTCTTATTATATCAGTACTTTGAGTAGCTTGACCTATTTTCAGTAGTTATTGCTCCTCTGACAACTGCTTTTTAATATCAGTCTACAAAAGTTATGTAAGTTAATGTGTTTTTATTCATCTCATAATTTTAAGTGTGAGAGCAAGGGAACACCAATTGCATCATTCTTAATCACAGTGCCATAACAAATATTCCAGAAGCTTTTATATGTGAAAATAATGGGCATAGAAATGCCACATAAGACTTCTGTGTCCAAGGATGCATATAAGCTCACATGCATGTTGTGTACAAACACTCTCCTCCTTGCTATGGAAGAGACCAAATGTATGATCGGATGGTGACTGGTGCACGTATGAAGGCTGTCATGATGCATCCGAGACATGAGTTCTACTTCAGAAGGAAAGAAAGAGGGAAGAGAATTCTGAGTTACCCAGTTGCTGGAACTTCCCATACCAGACAGTGTTGGCAAGTGGTTTGAAGATTAGTTGTTTGGCTTGTGGATAATTAGAATCATAAAATAGTGTGAGTTGGAAGAAACCTATAATGGTTATCTAGTCCAAATCCCCTGCAGTAGGCAGGGACTCCTTCCGCTAGATATCATAGCTCTGTCCAACCTGACTTCGAATATTTCAAGAGGTGAAGCATTGCACATCTCTCTGGGCAACATGCTTCAGTGTTTTACCACCCTCATTGTAAACAAATTTTTCCTTGTACGTAATCTAAATTGATCTTCCTTCAGTTTAGACAATTATCCCATGTCCTGTTGCAACAGGCCCTGATAAAAAGTTATTTTCATCTTTCTTTTAGATCTCCTGCAAGTACTGAAAGATCACAATAAGGTCTCCCTGGAGCTTTCTCTTCTTCAGGCTGACCAACCTGAAACTCTCTTAGGAAAGCCTAATAAAAGAGGTGTTTCATCCCCCTGATCCCTATTGTGGCCCTTCTCTGGACTTGCTTCTGCAAGTCCATGTCCTTTCTGTACTAAGAACTCCAGAGATGAACACAGTACTCCAGCAGGGTCACACGAGAGTGGAATAGAGAGGCAGAATCCCCTCCCTCACCCTGCTGGCCACACTGCCTTTGGTGCAGCGCAGGACATGTTGGCTTTCTGGGCTGCAAGTGCACGTTGTGGGGTTTTATTCAGCTTCTCATTCGTTAGTACCCCCGGTTGCTTCTCCCCAAGGATGCTCTCTATTCCTTCCTCCCCTAGCCTGTATTGGTCCTGGTGGTTGACCCAGTCTGGGTGCAGGACCTTGCACTTGGTCTTGTTGAACCTCACGATGTTCCTGTGGGCTCACTTCTGCAGCTTGTTCAGGTCCCTCTAGATTGCATTCCATCCTTTGGTGGTGTGTCAACTACACCACTCAGGCAGTGCAAACTTGTTGAGGAGGCAATTGATTCCACTGCCACCGATTAAGGGTTTTTTTAATTTACAAAAAGTGAGAGTTCTTTTCCATCTTGAAGGGACAAAGATCAAATGTTTTATTGAATTTCCAAGGAGACTACTTGGTTTTGAAAGAAAAAGCATTGTCTTGATTTTGCTGGATTTAATGTTTCATGTGGATTTTCTGTTTCTGTTTAAACAGAAGACAACCTTGGTTAAATAGCCTCCACAAGCAACTCTAGTTGATATATTATTTATCTTTTTATTTGTTTATTTGATTTTGGTTTTGTGCAGACCTTGCCTCATCTTGAGCACATAAGACTTTGTGGTCTATAGAATCAAAATATATAATAATGTTTTGTGGCATATTCCGTAAATATATAGTATTTTCAGAAAAGTGGACCTCTCATAAAAATTTAACCATGTATATACATCCATTTCCTAGGAGTTTGACAACTCAGTTGGGATTTCATGATGTTCTTTTTATATATTTCACAGTTAGTATCTGTTCTGCATATTAACTACTATGCAGAGTGAAAGGCTAAATCCGGAATAGCTTTGTTTTTTCAGCCTTAACAGAATTTCCCTGACCTGCTTTTTCCTAGTGATACTTTGACTGTAAGTGCTGTAATACCTGAAAGACTGAGGAAGGAAAGAAGTGTCTCGAGTAGGTATTCCCGAGCTGGAACACATAGATTATGCACAGGGTTCTTATCCCTTTCAGACTATATGTCTGGTGGGTTCCAGCCTGAATATGATACCTTATAAGGTTAAGAAAATATCTTTTATAATTTTGAGGAATCTCTTTTTTATGGACTAAAACACATGAAAAAACAGAACTTATGATGAGCTGTCTGAACATTTTACAATGCCATGCATATATTTGAAAAGTTAAGTATACAGGATTTGTGAAATCAGAAATGCTTGACAAAGACAAGAAAATACAAATTTCTGGGTATCACTTTGTCTTCTTTGTACTTATGAGCAAGGTCCGATAGATTTCATTTTCTAGTGGAGAAGGCTGGAGATGATACTGATAAGTGAAGTATGTTGATTCATGCTCCTGAATAAGAATTTTATTGTAAATGAGATTCGACATCATATATTTTAGCCGTCTTAATCACTTTTAGGGGACTAACTAAGTAACTTTTGATGGTTCATATAGTTTGAAGAAATCGGGAATAACATCTGTCTTTAAATTACTCCTTTCAAGAACTATTCCATCAGAGTTGGGGAAAAATGAAACCAAGCATTCTATGCTTGCAAATTTGTTTATTCAGGGGATTTGGCTTCTGGAATACAATGAAACGTAGGTTATGTTTGAGAAGACCTTGGGTGTGTGGTTTATATCAACAAATGACCACGTAAAATAGTCAACAGACTAAAAGACTGATAATGCAAGGTGTACTCATTTGTTTGTCCAAGCAGCCTCTTAACCTAGCACAATAAAACGTTGGCATTTTTCCATTTTCACAAAATTCTAGTGTGAATTACTGAAAAAAAACCCGAAAAAACCAACTATGCTGAGCAAATTTACACTGAGAAAATTTCAAATTAGTGATAATATTGCATAGGTTTTCATAGAGCGAAGTTACGTAAGCAAGATGACCACAAATTCCTTTCATTCATTGTAGAAATTTCTTCAAAAGGAAAAGTGTAGGGAACTGGAATTTCTCTGATCTGAGTATTTAGTGACATGAGGACTTTGTTTTTCTGAAATAAAATTAACCAAGACTCTCTGGTAAAAAATTGCGGAGAGAGTGGAACAATTTCTTCTAGAGAAAATAAATATGCATAAGCAAAATTTTGTCTAGACATATAAGGCCCCGTCATATAAAGTCTGTCACATGAAAAAGTTATTTGTGATTTGTGTTGATTTTTTTTTCAATTTGAAAACTGACCAAGAGATAAGTGACTGCATCAATGAACAAAATATTGATCTTGTCCTGTCGAAGTAAAAGGGTTTCTGTAACAAACTTTAAGAATCAGAACACACCAGTTCCTTTTCTTAACTGAATATGTTCTAAAATTTCCCTATTATTACTGAGTTCTGAAAATGGTCTAATCTTCAAACATATTTAAGAATGTATTCTGGATTTGGCCGGGATAGACCCGATTTTCTTCCTTGTAGCTGCTATAGTGTTCTCTCCCAGATGAAACCAGGACAGAATCATACCAATATAGTGTATTGATTACGGGATTTTTTTCAGTTCAGCAATCAAATTGTAATCTGAAGCTCAAACAATCCTAGAAGTTATGTACTGGAAAAGCTGATTCCTATTGGAAAAATCTTCAGCTCAGAAAATTCCATATGTGCCAGTTAACTAAATAAGATATGCCATTAAGATGGTATTTGGAGTAATCAAAATAAATTGCTCTGCATATTATCTTAAGTATCCTTTTATATTTTGTATTTCTTTATTTACAAATTCATATTTGCTCTCATTTCCCTCTTGTAGAATAAATAATTAATAATACAAAAAAAGCTGCAACAGACTGGTAATAGTAGTCAAAAGGCTTTTAACTAAATGGGTCTTGCACTCTGCTAGAAAATCTGTTGAACTCGAGCTATGTGGGGAAGTTTCCAGAGTTCATGGAGATATTGAGGTATCTTTTCTCTAATCCCATTATTGCTAAGATTTTGAGATACAAATTTTTTTCACCTAAAGCAATATGGCTAATACTTTGAATTTGGACCTATCTGTGGGAGCTGACCTGTTTTTGTCTGAAGCTTTTAAAATATTTTTTAATAATCTGGTAATATTGATGATGAAAATATTAATTATAAAAAATAACATCTCTGATTTCCTTCCTCTTCCTCGGCATTGATGAAACACTGATTAGTGCCTTCAATGTAATGTTATTCAATGAGCTTTAAGTGCTCTTAAGTGGATATACTTAAGTAGAAGCTATGAAAGTTGTTGGTATCAGTTGAGAGAAATAATTTAATTGAGTAACAGCTTTTGAGATTCTTTTCTGTACCTGGGATAATAAATGAGATTGCGTGGTAATATCCATTCTCGTGAAAACTGCAGTCTTCAGGTGGGGAAAAATGTAGCTGTTTTTCCATCTGGCCTGGGCGATTGGGCAAAAGTCTTCTTTTTGCTACATTGGGATGAGTTTGTGAATGTCAACTGAGTAAGCTGAGCAAAATGTGAGTCTGGAGGTTGGTTTCACACATCAAGCCAGTAGCCTTGTGACCACAATGCAGTGTAATATTCCTTTTAGCATTATTATGATCAGTAACTTAGTTATTGTAGCTACATTTTGAATTTTCTTTTTCTGAATTTTCTTGCCATGTTTTAGTGCCATCTTTGCTCTTGAAATGTGTTCCTGAATGCATTTACCAAAGCTCATTTTATTAAAGTGCTACGTAAGTGGTTTTTAAGTATTTATACAAATTTTAGATGACAAGAGAAAAGTCTGGGAGAGAACTGGAGTATTATTAACCTTCAAGGAACTGCATTGCAAAATGATAAAACTTCCCTAAATGTTAAATGGAAGTTACAGCCTAACCAGAACAGGAAATTTCCTAGATGGTGAGTTTAGGTTGCTTGATATAATTCCATGTCAGAGCCACAATAAAACCCTTTGGATGTAATGTTAAGAAAGTATCTCACCCCATTTGAAGGTTTCCTTCTCTCGTTATATCTTTATTTCTGCAGTAATAGCAGTGTTAGAGCTGGTGCAAGAATGCAAACACTTTTAGCTCTTTTGGTATTGAGAAAAGCCCAGTTTGATTAAATTTTATCTAGATGAAGCTGAAATCAATTTTATTGGCTATTAACATGATCTGCTAATAAAATCAGTGTTGTTTTTTAGTAACTTTAAATTTTCTTTCAATGTTAAACATTGATAAGAGAGGAAGCAAGAACCATAAAACAGCACATATGGAAGACTATCACCAACCTGAAAGAAACGTTTATACTAAATTATGAATACTACTAGTTGTGAAAATCTAGAATGTCATAGTAAATTCTGATTCTTCCTCTTACAAGATATGAAGGAACTACTTTTACCACCCAGCTTGAGACCTTTGGTTTAAGCTGAGTCAAATAGTTGGAGTTGAGTGGTTCAAAGAAAGATTCTACCACAGGACAATACACCCCTCTAGAACTGATTAATCATGATATTCCTCTCAACCACTCTGTCTCTAGAAATCTATGCAACAGCTGTTGCTTTACGTTGTTAATTTTTGTGTGCAGTGGCGTAGAGAATGACGCACGGGATTTGGCAATTCTTCACTGCACAGTTAAAATGCTCTGTTGATGAAAATAAGCCTTAAGAAAAAGGCTTATTTTCATCCATATAAACAGGGGAGATACATACAGATGGAGATATGAATCACAACTTCGATCAGTTTGGAGCCTATGGATCAGTTCTGAAGTTACTGAGTGGATGTGCTTACTTTCTTCTGAATGTGAGTGGAATACCTTTTAGTTTGTGTTTTATACTCTGAATAAGGAAACTGTGTTGATCATATTCTCATTCCAGTATTCATCTTCTGAATAAGTGAAACGGAGAGGAAAGATGTGTGCTTGAAGAAAGCATTAAGTCATGATAGCAACTCTCTGTCTACAATCAGTAGTTCTTATTGTCCACTGACGATAGGTTAGGAAAGAGAAAGAGTAATCTAGAATTGTAGGAAGGCCAAAGCAAAGTAAGAATTCAGAAAAGCAGAGATTTCTGCATGTGTGACTATAAAGTTTTACAAAAAATTATCAGTTGAGATAGGTGGTGTAAGTAGGCCAGTAGAGACGTAACTATATATATATATATGCTTTTGTTTGTCTTCGTCATCTGTTAAAAAAAAAAAATTAAAAAAACCATTAACATCTGTTAAAAAAAAAACCATTAAAAATTAAAAACATGAAGGTACCTCCTTCATCCAAGACCTACTAAAGGTAGTTCCCCCACAAGAACTGTTTATAAGATGGCAAGTAAACTTTATTTGTGTTTGGCTTTCATCTACTGTACCTCAAGTGATTTTTCTTTGCAAATTTCCAATTAAAGTAATCCTTTTGAAAAAATTCCGTTATGACTCTAGGGACTGCTAAAATGTTATGGAATTTATTGATTCACAGAACAGACAATATAAATATTTCAGAAGGTAAGCTGGAATAGCAATTGCTTCCACTTAAAACCTTTTCATTTTTTTGGTGTACCATATCTTAAATCTTTATTCTGCCTGAGATGGTGGTAGTGTTGCTGGTGGTAGGATTTTTTGTTAATTTTTTTGCCCTGAATTTAAAAATATTTTGAGTCACAAAGTCATGTGGAAAAAAAAAAAAAATAGCCCAAACCTAAACTGCAAACCTTAATTTAATTTGAGGTGCTATGTTGCAATTACATATCAAAGAAAACAACCCTCTTCTTAGGAGCAAAATTTGGAAGCTTGCAGGGATATTTGTGACAAGTCAGGACAGAAGATTATTATTTTCTAGTGAATTAATTGTTGATGAATTAGGTAAAGCAATGTTCTAAATGGTATTAAAATTGAAATAAAGTCACCAAAATTTTGCTGGTATTACGGAATTAGTCAACATTCCCTTATTTCGGTGATGTGTCAAAGTGAGAATTGTCCTAGGACTTATAATTTATTATAAGGATGCTTTGAAACAACAGTTGTATGACAAAAAATATCCTGTGTTTGTTATTAGCTTGAGGCCAACAGCTTTAGTTGATAGATCAAAAAATGCAGCTCATCTGGATTTTCTGAATCATCTGCAAGTACTGCTGTTTTATTGCACAGGGTAGTGGTGTCTGTGCTGCCACTTATTCTCCCCAACTTAAGCTCAGATCAGTGAACAGTTCATTTCTTCAAAGAAGTTTCACTAATGGGATTTATAACATTGGAAAGAAGAGATTATCTAGTCTCCAATCCCTATTTTCCTTGTCAGCAGATCTGAGAACAGAAATCTGGGAAAGGAGACAACTCTTCTGAAAAATGCATGCAATATTGTTATGAAAATCAGGACATAATTGCACTTGTAGGCTATGCAGAGAACCACGGACTATGACCAATAACTGTGGCCTGTAGCTTTCGAATAAGCTCTGTATTTTCACAACCCTGAAGTGGTCCAAGAGAGTGCTAAATATTGTCAAGGAAGCTAAAAGAATATGATGGTGCATATGCGCATAAACTAGTTGTTAAACATGTATTTAAATATTTAATGTATTCTAGTAAAAACATTGAACTTGATTTCAAAGATGTTATCATTATTGCTTCTTGTCAGACTGAGAACTGGTCAGATTTCTAGCACACAGAGAGAAAACTACCTCTGCTATGACTCCTCCTCCACTAATTGCTTTGATTATTTTGCTAGAACACACATGCTCCTAAAGAAAACCGCAACATAGATAAATTTAAATAGATTTTGTAAGATAGGCCTTTGACAAAAATGAGAATTTATTTAAAAAGTCAGAATACTTCTTGATGCATGTTTTTTAAAATGAAACTACTTACTTTCTTCATCCTAGAATGCTCAGGTTCTAAGAGTTTTAGGCAGATTCTGTGGCATAACTCCAGTAGTTTCTGGAGTGGCCTATATGATGTCCCCAGAAGCAATTTTTAAGTGTACAGCAGTAGGAAACAAACAATAAAAGACCTTTCAAGATAAAGCATTGTCCTGGTATTTCTCATAATAAATGTCTTCTTTCAACTAGTGAAAGGAAGACAATTCAGCATTTCCTGGGAAAGGTTTTCTATGTACAGAGACAGTGAATATTCAGTAAGGAGATTTTGAGATAAAAACTTGGAAGAGATATTTAATGGCATTTGTAAATGGTCCTCCATAATAGTTTATCTACTGCTATAATTAGGACGAGCAAACTTGTCTATTTATCCTGGTCTCTCATTCATTCATTCATTCATTCATTCATTCATTCATTCATTCATTCATTCTTTCATTCTTCAGGATTCTACATTGTGATGTTAAAAGCTGTTTTTTCTGGCATATTGCACTCTTCCTTTTCATCAGAGCACCCCTGATAGACTAATTCATCCCTTATGCATTTCAACTCTCTTCTAAGGTCTGGGCAAAGAGAAGATACCTTTTTTTTTCTTTTTTCTTTTTTTTTTTTTGTTATTTTGTTTTTTTGTTTTTTTTTTTTAGGGACCTGTACCCAGTTCTCTGCTGAGGAAAGTAGATGTGCTTTCCTCTTCTGTGGTAGCTGTTGCTTTTCCTTAGTGCAGGAACAACCCACCCATGAAGATTGCTCTGTAATTAAACTGTAGCATTACACAGGCCAACTTAACATCTACTAAACGGGAAAGCAAGCTGCTCACTGGGAAAAAAAAAAAAAAAGAAAAGAAAGATATTTTTAAAAAATAATTTACATCTTTCTGAGTAGCAGCAAAACTCTGACACAGCCTCTCCATTAGCGTTGCTATCCATCACAGGTTCACGAGTGGATGGCTCTCATTAAGAAAGAATTTAATCATTCTTTGTCAAAAAATGACTCGTAAGTCCTGGTGAAAATGATTTCCTGGTCCTGCTTGTAGTCAGCTAAATCCTCTGATTCTGCATCAGGAGCTGCTCTGAGGGTTAGCTGGCTATCAGAAGAGAGGGAGTAAGCAGGGTGTGCTGAGAGGTTTCAACACCATTTGCTTCCTCTGTCGTGAGACGGAGAGATTCTAATGTCCCAAATGCTGAGTTCTCTGGGGACAGGTACCACAAACAACTTGTATAATTTTTGACTTTTTTAGGGTCTTTTATTCACCAAATTGGATCTTTTTAAAATTCCCATGTGTGAAATTCCCAGTCTTTCAGCTTGGAGTTTTTAAGGCAAGTTGCCCTTATTTGGGGTCATAGTTAAAATATGACGTCTGTAACTTTGAAAAGAACATTTTTACATTAATCAAACATTACTAGCAATTCTATCTATATATGTGTATATATATAGATATATATTGTGTTCAAGTTCATAATAATAATTTTCCATTCTTTTATCACTATATTTTTAGCAATAAAAGCAATGGTGACCACCATGAAAGCAAGTGTTCTCCCCAATGCCTAGAGTCAGCTGCTCTACATCAAGAACAGTCTGGACAGCCACAGGTGTTCCCATGGTGGGCAATAGCCCTAAAGGAAGGAAGAGCAGCAAGTAATGAGAAAAAAATTATTGAGCATACTTTAAAATGTCCCCATAGCAGATAAAAGCTGTGGAGTCACTTACCTTGTATCCTGAAAATTTAGTTGAATAAAAGAGAAGGACCCAGAATCCTGGAGCTGTTGAAGTCGTTGAGTGAATGTTACATAGAGGACATTTTTGATTGATTGTACTATTTTGAATTATTGCACTATTTATTCTGGCTTACTTTGTTATTTATTTTGTATTATTGGGCTCTTTTCGATAAACGTACTGTTTTGAAGGCTGTTGTGATTTTGAGTAATGTTCTTCTATAGCTGTTAAGTGTGAATGGAAAAAGCCAGCTCTAACAGGTAGTGACCTCAGTTTGGCAAACCAAAAGTATGTATTCTATTACCATCTTCATAAGCTGTTAAAAACAGGTGGGGCAGTGTTCTTTATCTCTTCCATGACTCACCCCTGATAACTCCCTCCGGGGACTATCTTCTGCTAATGGGCCATCAAGCCTCACTGCATGACTCATAAAATTGCATCATCCCATTGTGAAATGCTCCGCCCAGGAGGAGGAACCAAGCATTCCTACCTGGATATAGTCTGAGATTTGGAACACCACAGACAGCCTTACCTACTGGATTCCCGGAGGACAAGAGCTACATAACCACAACTGGACCTTCAGAGTAAGACCAGACCCATCTACAGGATCACTGCTTCAACAGAACCACATCTATCACTTCAAGAGGACTGAAGCCACCATTTAATTGGACTGCTACCACCACCCTGATCAACAGGGTGACAGGTTGTATCCTGACCCTGTCAGTTTAAGCCAGTGTTTTCTGCCTTTATTTTAATTTTCCTATTAATTTTTAGTTCTGACTTGGAATCTCCCACTGGTTTGTTTTCAAACTAGTACACAAGGATAAGGAATCAGTGCACTGAGGATTCGTGCTCTGGGCTCTCTCTATATTGTGTTGTTCCTGGAGAAAGTCAGCATAGTACCTCTTACTATTATCATTATTTTTTTTAAAAGAAGAACCAATTCAGAAGTGACCTAGGAATCATTTGCAAAGGACATTGATGGATGATCCTGGACAGATGATGCCTGGTGATCACCCACATCCCCATTTTTATGTTAGGGTGGGAAATACCAGAGACATTAACGATCAGAAACTGTTGCTGGGTGCAGAGGGAAATGGAAAATGCCCCCCAAAACTCTGTATGACTTTTGAGGCTCTGCTGATGTTCCCCATCTTGGTACTGGTTCTGGCTGCATCCTCACACACTGGGAGAAAGGTGGATGGTGATTAAGTTCCTCAAGTACTGTCACTTGTGTGCAAGTTTTACTTAGTCCACAGCTTAGCCTTATGACTCCCTTAAATCTCCCAAATTATACTAAAATCTTCCAAATTACACTTAAATCCCCTAAATTATACTCAAATAACATGACAGTAACGGACCTGGGGATAATTACTGCTGTAACGGACTTGGGGAAAATTCTGGGTTGTGTCCAGGTAATCTATTGCAGTAATTATAATGCATCCTTTATTATTCCTTTTTTTTTGGCATCTTCTGTGCTGGTGAGCATGGCTGTTGCTGAGGTCCATGGAGCTGGTTGTCAGGATAAGCAGAAATAAATCTCTGGAAAACACTTTTGGGCAACCAGTAGCTGGAGCTTTGTTCCAGGGCAGTAACAAAGCTAAAGGCTACTTTTGGCTTTCAGGACCACATCAGAGATCTCTATCATCACTGTTTCTAATGCCAGTATTTCCTGCTCCCTGATAAAGGGAGAATTTCTCTACCTATGGCAGAGAAATGCCAACGTCTACTCCTATGCTCTCCCCTGCGAACCACCTGCCCCCAGCAAAATGTGCCCTCAGCCACCATTCAAGTTGCTGGTATGACACAGCAGCCACCAGTTCTGACCTTGTTTACTTAAACACTTCTGTGTTTTCCTCCTCACAAATCTGACCCCTTATCTAGTATTTCCACCACGGAAGTAGCTTCAGTCTGCACTGTCTCCACTACTTTGCTTAGCAGAGGATGATTTTTGCCCAGTTCCCTTTTCACTTATCAATCTGCTTTTTTTTTTTGAACTTCCCAGTAATGCTCAATGGAAACAGCTCCATGGTCTGAGCATTTTACCGTGGGCCTAAACCTCTATCAGCAACAGCCAGTCTGATCCTCAGGGCTCCAAGGAGGATCCACAGTTCCTGAATGTACCAAGTGTCTGAGAGGTATAAACTGTTTCGATAGTTGCCTTGTTCTGCCTCGGAGTCACCCTGAGCAGGTACATTCTTTGTATCATGAGAGGTAAAACCCAACTTGAAAAAGGTTCATATGAAATTTGTCTACATTTTTTCGTCCACTTCGGTTTCTTCCTCAAAGAGAACCACCAAACCGGTTTAAACCTCTTAGGCACTTGGCCCCCTGGGGGTCCATCCACCCTCCCTGGATCACTGAAGAACTGGATCCCGACAATCCCTCTGGAAGCACATCCCGAACATTACAGAGGAGCTTGCTGTCAGAGACAGCAAGCAGGTATTGGACCTGATGTGCATAAGCACCTTTAACTCCAGAGGTGACCATGAAGGTAAAGACAAACACTTTTATGTGCAAGAGCACAAAGCTGGCTGACAGTACAGATGACAAAAATGAGAACAGACTTGATTGCAAGGCTCTCTCATGCTGTTGAGATAAGAACTGTGGATCTAATTCCATATTTCTGCTTATATACCAGTAGTGGAATTGTTTTCAAGGCTATTTTATTCAGGTCGCTACCAGTCCGTCCACAGGCTTTGCTGGTTACAACAAACACACATGGCATTTTCCCTTCCGTACACAACAGCTTTTTTCTCTGTTTTTAAATCACCACCTTCTTTCTCAAATCATATTTTTCCAAGTCTGGAAATAATTTGGCTTGACCAAAATGTTTTTCAGCATGGGAGGCAGGGATGAAGGAGAAATATCCATGTCTCTGCAACTAAAAGTAAGGGACGATTTCCCTCCCGTCAACCTCTCCTCTCTCAATCAGTAAAGGAAGATAAGGATCCACAGAAGACAATTCAGAGCACCTCCCTCTCTGCAAGGATTATGTAGTTTTGCAAATTAAAAACCAAATCAGTCGCATCAAATCTCACAGCATAAACAACTCTCTTTTCTCTTCAGAGACAAAAGAGATATTAGATCTGTATGCCCAATAAGGAGATTTACCACCCTTTTAGGAGATTTTTTTCCCCATTGCTTAACTGCCATTAATGCTACAAAACTGTGCCTTACTACATTTAAAATTTGTCTTCATAAACCTTCTGAAGCTCATTCTGCTGTTTGCCAGAGCAAAGAGCTTTTATGGTACCCTCTTAACTTTCCATCCGTCCATCCGTCCGTCCGTCCATCCATCCATCCATCCATCCATCCATCCATCCATCCATCCATCCATCCATCCATCCATCCATCTATATGCCAGAACTGGCAACCTGTTGGTCTTTTTTCTCTATGAACCAGGATAGGCCTAAACAAACACGATTTATTTTAATTCCACCAAAATATTGAAAGGAATGCACAGCTTCTGGCTTTGGTGTGCTTTAGATGCACTCACTGGGGGAAAAAAGAAGCCATTTCTGTACACAGTCAAGGAGCTACTGGGTGTGACCCTTGAATGCTGGTCAAATTTTGAAATGCAAACTTGACCATGACAGTTATTTTACCTTTTTTATGTAGACAATCATGGAAATCATGCTCATCAGAGCATGTATTCTGGTTACATAAATTATTATAAATTATATAAATTATTATAAATTATTCTGGTTATATATATTTCTATATAAAATAGCTGTTTGAAAAAATGCTATGCAAATTTCAATTTTGAACTTTTTTTTTGAGGGGCTTATAATTCTTGAAGGGGAAGGGGAGGATGATAAATTGAGATCATAGTTTACCATAGATATGTTATTTCATTTTCGTTTCCACTTCTGCTTACATTCAATACTTAGAAATCATGTAGTAATAGTATTAATGACAAACAGGAAAATAAGAGTTAGTTGTGGAAACATGATACTGTTAAACACATGGTGTTTATTTCCTTGTAGTGAACTCCATTGTTTTTTTTTGGCATTAGAATATAATGTGCATAGAAAGTAGCCATGCTGGCAGAACTTGTCTGTAATTGCTCTCAAGTTGTATAAATGGATCATAAAATGATTTCAAAGAAGATGTTATGGTCTGCTGTGTCAATGATCCATGTTTGATAAAATTCATTCTTTGCCAATGGACTGCAGATCCTATTTGTCTTGAACCAGTTGAAATCAGCATTTAATCAGGGAATCTGATGGAGGTTTTTGTGCAGGATATTAATCTGTTAGTGCTTCTAAACTACATTTTGTATCCTTTGGTCCTTTTTATCCTCAACTTAACATCTCTCAATCATTTAGTTCTGCAGAAGACAGACTTGCTGAAACGATGAATCAGACACAATGAATTAATCACAATGTTAATGTTCTCCAGCTAACTCACTGCTTGTGACAATACTGTTTTTTGACTAAAAAGCAAACATATTTGTAGTGAAACAACCTGAATATATTCAGCAGAAAAGTAGCAGCTCAGCAATTAGCTGTGGTGAAACCACAAACTGCATCTCATTGGTGCACTTTCAAAGAGATATTTTTAGGATGTAGTTGAAATCTATTATTCATAGGGACACTTGGGGAAGGCATAGAAAAGACTCGTTGTGAAGAATTTTGAAGAGGTATATATATCTTCACCTTGATACAAGATTTTTAACAGAACAAGCAAGCATGTCACTGATATTTCTTTAAAATATCCTCAGTGATGCTGATTCACAAAGCATTTGTATTCCATATCGGCATTTTCTTGCTCTGTCCTCAAGCAGCTTGTTATGAGAAACACACATGATTTATCAGTGTTTGGAATCTGCCTTTATATAACCTTGTAGTGTTCCTGAATGTGTGAAGTTCTTAATAGAAAAAGTGAATTATTTCTGGTCCAAATGCCACATAGTAATGTATTTCTCTTAACATCTCATAGTTTTACTCTATGCTGGCACCCTGAGGTGTCAGTGAAGAAATGAAAGTGAGATTGTAGCTGTGGATTAAATGTAAATGATGTGTATTATACATTTGTCAGCTTGTTTCATCCTGTCCTGAATTGGTTCTATGGCAAGTTTATTAGTGCAGTCTCTGAATCACCTGTCAAAACTTTCATAGCATGGAAATGAATCAATTAGTACTTTATCACCTATATTATATTTATTTTATATTTTATTTGGATTTGTTAAAAGGCAGCAATGAAGTTATGAAGGTAGAAAAAGCCAGTTACAGCAGTCATTTACCAAATATCTCCACAAGGGTTCTTGTAGCATTATAATTATGGTCACATATACATTCATTGTAACAAGGTGGAAGCTAGAGAATCTGGCAATATTTACTGGTTTTTTTTCATATTTTTGCTAAGTATTTGTTTCCTTTTAAATGCGTATTACAGAAATTAAATTTTAAAAAGTATATAAAAGTACATGGATGAGCACAGTGATAGAGAGTGGTTCTATGTCTCCTACCGAGTCCTCCTTTTCAATGGCAACTAAATCTTGCTCATTAAATGTTTGGATCACTTGAGATAATCTAATTTATGTGGACCTGTCACCTCTGATTCTATGAGGTGATATATCCATATATTTACACTAACAAAGTTCTACACTGTAGTATAATGTCTAGAAATGTTACTAATAGTTAGTCTAGATTGCATCATTTGATACAATGTTTATCACATTGCGTAATTTCTCAGTATCCCAATATTCAAACTGTTGAAAACCAGATATTTACACAAACACACAGACAGAAAATTAAGCCATAATATTTTAAGTAACACTTAGGTGGTTTCTTGCTCTGTAAGAGATGTACAGTTCAAGAAAATTTTAAGCATTCTTGTGGCTAATCTTATTTTCATTCCATGATATCATGGATCAGCTAATATTATGTATTGCAGCAGACATAGAAAAATTTTTTTACAGTGTACTCAAAGCACTGGAAGTCTCATGTCATTTCAAGGCAAATAGAAAGTCAAGTAGAAACCCACTTTACAATTGAAGAGCTGTTTTAGAAAATGTGTGTGAAAAAGTTGCTTATTACACCTAATGCTTCAGTACTATTAAGAAAATGCTTAGTAAGGTGCTCAGAAGTGATGAGAGCTAATAGAATGCTGAGTGGTCCTGAGGAAAAAGTGATATTTAGCAATACTTTTTAAGCATTAGCTGTATGTTGGTACTAGCAACCAGACTTGTATTAGATTAATTTTTTTCTCTTTGCCTTTATTTATCTCTCTGACAATGGGATAGAGATAACTAAAGTAAAACAATAGAAAGTTGTGAGTGTTTTTCAAAATACTCCCATCTTGCATGTTCAGATTTTGTGTAGTAGCATGTGTGGGCAAGATTTTATAATGCTTTGAATACATATCTTTTTGCAAGTAAAAATATTATATTTCTATTTGTCCCTGAAATTCATCTCATATATACGGTACCAGTTCCAGGTGATTAAGCAGCTGTAAATTTTTTCAAAGAAAGATGAATTTAGGAACAGTTTTTAAAGTACTTTGCCTCTTAAAAATAGAAAAATAATTGAAAAAACCTGGGAAGACTGGAAAATAAGATGCTTCAGTTCTGTAGTTTCCTTTGTTGCTATTGATTGCATTAATAGTAGTGTTATTATTTTGCTATTCATTCAGTGTGCTTATGATAGTTCCGGATAGTGTATTAAAAATATGCACCTTCAGACTTAATGTGTAGTGGAGAAAATGAACCAACAATTGGATGCCAAGTGAATCTGTCGTTCCAGCATTAAGAAGGACTGGTAGCATTTGTGCCTGACTAGAACTCCACATTAATGCAAATTTATTACCTCCAGATTTGTGGTTGATCATGCGAAGGTCATTACAAATACTGACCACTGAGATGAATATCTGATTGCAGATTAATGTTAATATGGGCCCGAGCTGCAACTGGTGAAATGACTTCTCCCGATACAACTTAAAATGAAATTCAGTGTGCAACATTTAAGAACTTTTGAGTTTGCTCCTGAGGAAATCACCTTACTTTTAATTCTTGTAGGTCTCAAAATTTTTGTGCTATTCCAAAGAGGCACAAAAATGCATCCTTTTTTTCACGGAAAATGGACTGATTATTCAAACTCTATATTAAAGCATTTCATAGCATGCACTGATCATCTCTCATCTTATTAAAAAGCTGCTGAAAAATAATATATTATTTAGTTGCTAGCAGATGATAAAATATTAATTTGAGATAATGGCACAATCAGATTATATTTTATTGCTCTCTGTTTATTGGTCTTGATAAAGGGACAGTGGATTAATTACAATTCTCTTTTACCATCTCGGTAACATTAAGAAATATCACTACTGGGAAAGGAATGATTTTGTTCACAGAAGAGTCTTTTTGTTTTAATTACATAATTTCAGGTCATAAAAGAAATAGGCACGACTACTCTGTGTCTCAAATAACTCATTTCGAAACTGCATCCAATCTTGTCTTTGGAAAAAGAACTCTATGAACAAGTATTTAAAGGTGAAAATCTCACTGTGCTATTCAGTCTTCATGTACTCAAGAATCAGAAACTTACCTTTTTTTTTTTTGGTTAAGTCACTGCAAATTTGGGGTTCAATCAGTTTTCAGATGTAAATAAGATTACTATATTGAAGTGCTTCATTTCACTCTGCAAGGTTTCTTTTTCACTTTATCCTTCCTGCTCCTTCTCTCCTCTTAACGAAATGAAATACAAAGATCTAGTGAACGTTGCTGCTGCTGGAAGATGTCAGAGTGACAGCCTTAGAAAATGAGAGCCTCAATTATCCCAAGAAGATGGACAGCACCAGTGCAAGCTGCTTTTCACTGAACCTTTTACTTTATTCCCTGATCTGGATTGAGCACTTCTAGGGATTAGGTAGCTGTTCAGTCTCAGTGGCTTTGAGATCTGTAGCCTCGCTGCTGAAACTGCTGAGAAGGGAGCCAATTAGTGGCAATTGTGAGAGATTTATGTTGTTTTAAAAGATACATATGTCTGTCTACCAGGATCTGGTCTGGGAGCATCATCCCACACACCGCATCAAGCAGCTGTTGTGGCAGTGGCACCTCTCAGTTGCACACAGCTGTGTTGTGATGTGTTGGTGACCTCCAGGTGGAAGATGGTCTACCCACTCACCTGACACTGGAGCCACATTAGCTCCCTCATCTGAGTTTCTCATGAGTGTTTGAACTGTGGACTGTTGAATCTTAATACCAATAAGAGGTAGCACCACTTTAGGAAGGAGCTTGGGTTTCAGAGCATCAGAAAAAAAGGTTAGGATGTGCCACAATATTAATATGCTAGTCTTTACATTGACCTTAAGTGCTGTAATTACTTTTACAACTGTTCGGGCAGAATTCCAGACTCGCTGTCTCAAATATTTATATATAGTCTATATATCGGGGAACCTAGAAATATGTTGATACAATAAAACCAAGAGACCTTCCAAACCATCGAACTGGCAGCTCATATGCTGGATTTTGAGTTAAATGGCATAAAACAGGAGTTATAAGGCACTGCTTAGTGCTTTACCAGATTGCTTCCTTGAAAGATAGTTTCCTCTTGTCCAAACTGCTCTTTGTGGCAGAGCAAGTGATAGCTCCCACTGTGCTCAGATAGGAGGTGAAATGGGAACCTGGCACTGTGAAGGGGCTTGGGACAGAGGCAGTGCTTGCCTGTGTCAATGAGCTATATATATTTTTTTTTGTCACAGAAAGCAGTATTTGCAGACTGTGAGACTGCTTTCAGTTTCCAGATCTCTCATGAAATTCAGATGGGAAAAAGCACCCTGAAGCAAGGGGCTGTGTCTGAGTGGAGGCAGCCTGGCTACTGAAGTTTGGTGTAACACATCTGCTTTGCTACTTTTTCAATACCAGAGAAAAAGGTGGGATATATATATACCATGACAGTTTTTTGGTATGGTTTCTTTTTTTTTAATCTTGGACTGCATCAGAATCTGTGAACACTGAGAAAGTATTTCAGTCATCATGCTTGAGCTTTTCATCCCACTTCTTTTTCTTCTACGGGTCATTAAAATTTGTGTGTGGGTAGTAGAGTCTAGAGGTCACTTTTGTGCTGTAGGGCCTAAACTAGATTTTACACTATTTATTGGGTGCTGTTTGATATTTTCTGTTGAGGAGAAGTGATAGAGAGGAAGAAGAGGAAGAAGAACATAAGATTTTGATACACTGTGCATGTTGCTCTTAGAATAAGCAACATCAGATTATAAAGGACAAATCATCTGAGATCAGATGAGGAAAACGTGACCTGAATTACATTCAGACTTGTTTATAGGCAATTGATATTGTCTGGAAAAGCAGACTAACTCTTGATACTGTATGCCTGCTGTGTTTGGAGGAGAAACTCTTGATTCGGTAAGAAAGTTTTAGAGGATAATCTGATTGCGTAATAAAATATGAAAGCATACTCTGGAGAAGGGAAAGGGAAAAATTCTTTTTGTATGTAAATTAATTATTATGATTAATTTTCACTTAAATTAATTGACCAGTTGAAACACATCTATTTTGTTTCTTTTTACATTTTTTGAAAATGCTGGATGACCTAAAATGAATTTAAATATGGCAAATTTCTGCATTCATAAGTGTTGTAACTCACCTTGTTTCAACTGGAAAATGACAAGTACTGATGTTTGGGTCATGCTATTTTATTTTTCTGTTTTGTCTAAGTCTCCTGTTTCTCTCTTCCCATCTCTTATTGATGCACCACTGAAAGAGATGGTGGAAAGATAATTTCTTTTGTTCGGGAGTGTATTGGCCTCAGAGCACACTTTTGAAGAAACACCAAGAGGAGTCATGTGGAGAACATCATAGACTTTGCACATCAGTGTCAAACAAAAAAGAATAGCACCATACAGAAACCTGCCCAAAATGCTGGTGTTTGAGAAAGTCTGTCAGAAAAGTTTCTTGCTTTTGGTGTTCTTGTTGTTGTTGTTGTTGCTGATTTTGTGTTTTGTTTTGTTTTGTTTTTGTGCTTTTGTTTTCAGTTTATTTGGGTTTTTTCTTTTTGTATCCAAGAAAGCTTAGTTACTTCTTCTTTGCCATTGTTAAGGGTTTACTGTAGCACTTTGGGAATCACTCGTAGTCGTGTTTTCTACGGCAAGTTTGATTTCACTATCACTGTGTTTCACTCGTGACTGTAAATGGAAGTCAGCATGTGAAATCCAGGAAAGAAACACACTGACCTTAATGCCAAATTTTAGACAGTGATAATTGAGTGGGGTTTGTCAGGGGAGATAATTTATCTCTATCCGGGCAGTAAAAGGGAATATGTCTCTCAGGAGACAGAAGGAGGAATTAAATGTAATGGAAGAAATCAGGTTGGCAATGATGTTCTTAAATCCTAAAATAAATTAAATGTGAAATTCACCGAATGTGAATCTTGACCTAAAAATAACAGTTTTAAAGGTTCATATTATTTTAAAGAATTAGCGAGTCTTGTTCTATGGTTTGTACAAGGAAAGATTTGTGTAATAAGTAAGATAATTTAGTAGCAGATCAATAGAGGTACTTGGAAATGTCTTCTGAACATTAGACGGAATACCTAAATTCACTTAATTAACAGCAACAGCCAAGTAACTGGAATGAAAAAGATGACTTTCTTTAAAGACATCTCATTCATACACTCAGGAATTTCAATTTACACCAATTTTTCCCTTCTTTTCTTTATGTTGTGGTTTAACCCAAGCTGGCAACTAAGTACAATGCCCTCACTCACTCAATCCCTCTTCCCTGCCCTAATGTGATGGGAAGAAGAATTAGAAAAAATGTAAAAAAAATACTAAACCTTGTATATTGAGACAAAAACAGTTTAATAACTGAAATAAAGTGAAAAAAGAAAAAACAAAATAGTAATAGCAATAATAATAATAAGTAGCAGTAAATTTCACATTTGAAGAGTAGTGTTCTAATCAAATACTTAAATATTTTTAAAGCCTCTCTTCCATTTCTCAAAAGTAATGACTGATCTTTGGTCTTGTGATTACTATATTTTTTAGAGAAAATAAATTTTCTCTTTTTAAGTTGTTAATATATATTAATATTCAAGCAATTTTACACATGTAGGTAATGTCTATAATTCTTACATAATTAATATATATTTTAGGTTCAGAATTTCCTTATAACATTGCTGTGTGCTTTCCTGGGTATAGTGAATATAGAAAAGATACTATTTAAAATAAGACTGTCTAAAAGATAATGGTGCTGTTTCACAACATCTGTGAGATTTTAGACTTTTTTTCATCCCGTACTAGAAAAGAACACCAGACAGTCCTCTGAATTTGAAGAAGTTTTAATTCGAAAATGCAATTCTGCATCTCTGACAAACACCTATGAAATAAAGTTTCACTGGATATTTTTAAATCAATATTAGTCTTAAAGTTAAATTACATTTGTGCAAAAAAGAGTTACCTGCAGTACCTTGAACAATTGATCTCTCAGTTCCAAGTGGGATCCATTGCCTGTAGTTGTTGGGGATTTTTATGGTTTACCGTTTGTGTTTTGGGTGCAAGTTATGATGTCTTCTCTCTTGGCATAAGAGTCCCCATAATTGTGAGAATGTAGACTTTTTGATCAGTGACACTCAGCTAATTTTTTTTCTAGACTGAATTTCCATGTGTACCATGTAGGCTCTAAGTCTCACAGGACATTAAAGTAATAGTTAGATGTCAACTAAATTGACGTCTAATTGAATGTGGTGAGGCATTGTAACAGGTTGCCCAGACAAGACGTGGATGCTGCATCCCTGGAAGTGTTCAAAGCCAGGCTAGATGGGGCTTTGAGCAGCCTGGTCTCATGGAAGTTGTCCCTGTCCACGGCAGGGGGGGTTGGAACTAGATAATCTTCAAGGTCCCTTCTAATGTAACTCATTCTCTGATTCCACGACTCTACGACCTTTGCCCAGTGTTACACCTCAAATAAAGAGTGGAGAAAAAGAGAGAGTATGGGTGGTGGTTATGGATGTTCTGCATTAGGAAATACTTCCACAGAAAACATTGAACTCATTAATCTTTGATTAGTGAAACATGGCATTTCCCTTTTAGGAACTGCAAAATTAATGCGTTATCTGAGTGAGAAAAGGTAACTCCCAGCAGTGAGCTTTCTATGCTCCTCACATAATAAGTACAAAGGAAATGCATTCATAGTTATTACTGTCGGTGGGGGATTAAAAAAGTGAGGAAAGATTATATTTTGCTCAGAGAGCAGAAATATTTTACGACATGTTAAATGGAAGAAAGCAGAGTAGACTTGCAAGGTTGATTTTTCCTTTGTTGTCAGCATGGTGTGCTATAGGACGTGGGTTCTCAGAGGATGGCCTATATTAATATAGGAAGCTATTCCTCTTACTATGGTAATAGGATAAACATTGCTTTGAGTGGTAAACTGCTGCATGATTAGAAAGACAGTTTATAATCATGCTTAGCTGGATGAACATGTTTTCTGCTTGATGGTCTTCAAGAAGGCAACTGGTTGAGGTTAAAGTGGTTTCAGAGTGTGAATGGATAATTAAGACAATTCGCCATCTGCCAAGCAGGAAAAAGAACAATCAAAATAGAATCATACACTCCAGCGGAGTTGCATAGTAATAGCTGACAGCAATTATACCTGTTGTTGCAGTGATTATTATTTCATTAGGCTCACAACTAAAATGATTCCTTTGCTTCTGTAGAGAGGAGTGCAGCTTCTGAGTACTGCAATCTCATGGTACGTATGGACAGCTGCCATCCTTTCATCACACACAAGAAAAAGGATGTTACATAGAAGAAAAAGTGCAATTTTATTAGTTTTTCTATTGGAGACACTGGTCTATAGCTTTACTTTTAGCTAGGCATTTTCTTTATGTAAAACAGACATAACTGGTAATATATTTAAAATTGAGGTCAGCCTGATTAATATTCAACCCTGATAGATTTGTAGTTTGACACGGAACCATGTACAATATCCAAAATACGAAATCATTGAGAAACTGACGTTTACAAATGATCTAAGCTGAACTCTACTGTACATCATTAGCAGAGGCAGGTTTTTTTCTGTATCACACTATGAGTTTCAGATTAATTTAAGGTGAAAATTCAGAAAGAGATTGCATGGTGTAAATTTACACGTGTTGAAACAAAGGGAAAGGCTCTGGGAAATTTACTGAATTCAGCGCTTCTCAGATGGTTGGATTTTCAATTGTATTACAATATGTAACCCATTGCACCAACAAAATCACAGCAGTCATCAGCTGGGAATAAATAAGTACCATCTCTTCAGATGAGAGACACCAGGCAAGCTGCAGGGACTCCTGCATGTGGGTAGAAGGATAATAACTTCTTATTCCATTTACACACTCCCCCAGAATGGAAGGTATCTCTCTACCAGATGGAGTAGGAAGGAAAGCAGTGGATACCAAATCTGTAGGTTAGTTTTGGTGCTGCATTTAAATTTCCTCATGATAAACTATGAAAGTCATTAGTTATCTTGGCACACTAAGATTGCATGGAAGGCAATGTAATGCAACATGATATATCACTACTCAGCTATACTAGGTTAAAAAGTCCAAAATAGAAATAAGCTTCTACCTTCCCTGTATAAATGATCTTTGTGAAGGAATTCAGCAGATTATCCACAATTTTAACACCTGGATGTCTCTAACGCAGTAATTAATGACTGTGGCTTTTGACCATCTGTTTTACAAGTGTTGTGGCAGGTGCAAGTACCTGCTACCCAACGTTAAAAGTGGGTTGAGGAAAATAACCGTTTTTTCAGGCCAATAATCTTCCTATACACCTTAAGAAAAAATTTGTTTGTGAAAGCTTAGAACCCTGTTATTTACAGTTGTATATGTAATGGAACAGTACAACACATATAATTTTAAATGCTTATAAAGGGATTTACCACATAAATATTAAATAATGATGATGATTCTGAAGGAGTTATTCAAATTAAACTTACATTTGATATTTTATTGTCATGGCTTTTGGATTTCATTGGGAGTCTTGGTTTACAGAACCTGCCATTACTGGTATTTGATAAGAGTAATATAAAGCTGTAATGTAAAAAGTCATGGACCATCTTCTACACTGCAGGAAAAAAAATCACCTTTCCAATAATAGATATAGCCTTGTTAGCTTGCAATTAGAGGGTACATTTAAGTCTCCCCTTTCTCAAATATAGAATGTGTGTGCTTGTGTACATCTGCAGGGTAAAGGATAGAGGATTCCCATTTACTTTTTAACTTGCAAAATCTCTATTGTGTTGAAAATTGTATCAGTGTACAGATTTAAGACTATCAAATATTTTATTCCCAAAGATGTTTGTAGGATTTGTGTGCTTCTAGTGTCTTAAAAAGGATAAAAAGTTCAAGGGATGTGGAAGGAATAAAAGCAATTGGGATTCTAGAGGCAGCAACTTATCTTCTGTTTGAACCCAGTGATCTACCTTCCATACAGATCAATTTTATTAGTAACTTATTTTCTTTCTTGTTGATATTTGAACAAAGTGCTGTTCAGAGGAAGTATCCGATGCAAACTTCTATGTGTTGCCTGCTTACTTTTGTGGGTGCAGTGAAGTGATTTCATATATCCAAAATATCTGCTTTACCGTTTCGGATTCAGGACCTGCTCCCAAAGACACACATATTAGGATGAAGTTATTTCACATTTAGAAGTGTAGAAATATTTGCCCGTAGAAATAGCTTATTTGTCCTTTTCATGTTTCTTACATCAATATGTTTATTCTTTTCTGTCCCCTCTGCGGACATTAAGCAGTGCGTCCACATGGCACAAAACAGATTTACTGTTGTCAACCATTCAGGTGATTTGGTCATTTTTAATCCAACAGCTTTGTCTGCTTGTAGATCTTAAAAAAAAAAGGAGGAAGATTCTACATTAGATTAGATATATCGTTATGTAGTTGAGATTTTTTTGGCATTGATCATGCTAGTCTGCTCTCTCCTGCTTAATTTCACCTAAGACTTAGTTATTTTCTATTTTACATTTACTTCTGCTACATCATACAGAGTAATTACTAGCACTAATTAGTGCAGATACAGTTTCATTTTATTGGTTTATATCTCCTCTGTTTCAATGCTTATGAATAATTCTTGCAGCATGCTTTAATAGTTTCACAAAAAAAAAATATAGTCCTGCTCCAGCACAAGTTTCAGATATTTTTACTCTCAGTCACCAAGAAGGTGAAGTGAAATCTGTGGATATGTTTATAGCTGAAGACAAGCTCTTTTGTCTTATGATGATGGTGATGATGATGATGATGATTATTTAACTTCTCTATAAACAAGTCATTATTAAGTGGACACTGGCTCAACATTCAACAGTTGGCCGTACATAAATCACATTGTACTTTTCTGCTCTCTAGGAATTCGGCATCATTGTTAGAACTAGAAAAATAATATTTTTGCATCTAAATTTAAACCTTCCTTTACAGAATTGTGAGTTTATATGCAGGAAATCAGTGTGAGAAAAAGTTAGCAGGAGCTCTTATAGATGAGGAAGTTGATTTTATTATGCAAGATCTCTAGGAAATTTAATTTTATGCAGTCATACTCTGATACCCACAAATGCTAAGACAAGTAAACCCAGCTGCTGTAGAAAGGATCAATTGTGCACAACACGACAAGAAATGTCACCTGCTAAGCCCTTACCATATCTTCTGGTTTTCTTTTGATCAGTGACAAAAATATGATTTTTTTGTACAGAAAATATATACCCTCTAAACCAAAGCTTTTATGGCAGTGTGGTCCTTTTGTCTCAGAATTTTGCTTCTCTTGTCTTCCACAGATTTTTATATCTATGCTGCCTATCATAGCTAGGGTAGCTAAGGACAATGTGCACCTAGGGAACCTGCTCTGAGAGCTTGTCTGAAGGCTGTTACCTGTCACCAAACAAACGTATATATGTATGTAATTTTAGGATCTGAATTCAGGTATTGCTATGGCCACCTTAGAACAGGTCTGCAAACTCTGTGCCACCCAGGTCTGAATTCTGAATTCTCTTTACTCATCATTCCCTTGCTTTCTGGATTCAACTCACATTGACTTAATTCTGAGTTTCAGGCTGAATCCTAATAAGTCATGAGGGTTGCTTCCACTTCAGTTCTAAGACAAGTTACTATGTTCTGTTTCTGCTTGCTTGGGCTGTTTGATTCCAAAAAAGAAATTTACTGACTTTCCTGAGATAAGCGATATGGAGGGAGCAAATACTCATCAGAAAAACTGAAAATATACTAGAATTTGAAATTCCACTGAACAGCATAGTTCACTATGTAGAGTTATGATATGAATAGTCTTCATTACATGTTTCTTATTATTGTTACTAGTTGTTTTGATTCTTCTTCTTCTTGCAGGAGATGGAACTCCTACCAGAAAATTGCTTCTTATGTTTCTTCAATATTTTACTACTCAAAAAGTTCTCACTTTCTTGAACTTAGCCTTTTAAAACCTCTATGAAGTAATATGAATATGACTATATTCACTTAATAGATCAGAAATTGAGACATATAAATCAACTTAGTACTTCATGATAATGTTAGGATCACAACTGATATGACATAAACGTAAGACCTTTGTCACTAGAAGTTCATTCCTTTTTGGAAATTAGTTGGGGTAGTTGAGACCTGCAGTCTTTCCTGTTTCTGAATACTGATCGTGTAGTATTGCTTGCTTGGAATATATCCTTAGTATATTTAACCTTCTCACTTATCAATTTTGCCCGAAGTACTGTCAGAGTGGGTCAGATGAACTCTTACTATGGAAAGGTAACTCCCATAGTATAGCCTTTGTAGTTCTGTTTCTATTACTTGTCCTTTTTTTTTCTTGCAAGAGCAATAAAAAGCTGATCAGTAGGTAGTAGTGAGAAACCTAATTGTGATAACCCACCTGCACAGTTAGTGGAATAGTTATACCAGAAAAAGAAGAAACAGAAAGTAAACAGTCATATATAAAGAAACAAAACACTACCAACTAAGAGTTGCTAAAGAAATAGACAAAGCTCAAATTTTCTGCCTTTAGGGAGAAATATGATAGCTCCTTGGGATAAGTATGCATATAAATTGTGGGCTGCCCAAGTATTACAGTGATACAAAATTGTAAACCAAAGAAAATGCTTGGTATGTAGCCTCAGTTTTTATGCTGCTCAGAAATCCTTCTGAACCTAATTTAACTTTTTTCTCTCCTCATTTTGAAAGCATCCTTTTTCTAATGTAGGCTGTACTTTGACGCATGGAAAAGCTCTAGTCCAAGTGTCTAGGCATAATTCAGTTTTGCCTTGGCTTATGCTTATCTTAACAATATCACAGTTGACAGTTTTCCTTTCTGTGATTTATACCTGTGTTTTAGGCTTTTTATTACACCATGGTGTGGGGTTGGTGACAGAGACAGGCTAAATAAGTTTCACACAGCTTCCATATCTGGAAGCCTATTCTATCTATTTTTCAGGGTTTTTTTTTTGTTGTTTGTATTGCCAAGGCCCAGATTTCTTTATTTCTTTTTGCAGATAACAGAATGAACATCTCTAGCATCAGCACTATATTTCCTTCTCTCCCAGCCTATCAGCCTCTTCTCCCATTTTTTGTTAGGCATTTTCTCATTGCAGAAAAGAAAACTGAGTATTTATATTACATATTAAATTCACTTATTCTATTTTCCATTTTGTGTTTGCATGTGCAATTTACTCACAAGTAAACTACGTAAGTAAAATTATCTTTTAAAACAAATAATAATGATTTTAAAGTAATGGCAGATTAAAAAGCCTCTACATGCTAGGTTTGATTAGACTGCCATGGTTAAGAACATGTAGGTGGGTGCTGGAACAGTTGATTCCTAACCTTGTAAAAGCATTTAGCTATAGATGTGTGAGGAAGCCTCGTCTGCTTTCAGGATTATAGAAGAATTTGTAGACAAGTTCCCTGGTTTTCTCATGAAACTGCTGTGATATTCTGGGATCTTAACTAAAGCAGGTCATGTCCCTTCATTTTTTTTATAAGCCCAAATTCAGCTTTAATTTTCACAAAGTTCTTATTTACTTTTCCTCTTTTCTGTGTGCAGAATTCTTTCCATCTAAATGACGTTTTCTGTCATTCCCTTTACTTTGGGAGGCAGGCAGAACTCTGTTGGATGTGTTTTTGAAAAATTTCCTTGGGTGGAATTAGCAGAGGGATTAAACTGGGTGCTTAGCATGCATCCCTGAGGAAAAAGTTTTAGCCCATTCTTGTTCCTTGGTGTGAAACCTAAAGGCCATTTCAGCTAGGTTTTAGTTATCTAGTACTTACAGTGATCCAAGCAGTACCCCACAGTCTCACTCTAGCCTTCTGTCTGTACCATACCTGGATTCCAGGATAAAGGAAAGGAAAATTAGTATCCACTGTGGTAAAGGCTAACCCTGGCCACAAGAGGTTGACCTTAGCCGTACCACACAATGATTGAACCCTACTCTTCTCTGAGAACACAACATTGAGGAACCAGAAGCAAATGGAGAATTTCCTTGGCAAACTAGGCATACCCTGTTTACACTATTCTCTAGAAAATCGTATTTAAGCAGTATGACACATCCATTGCTTAAACAGATGAGGTTATATGGGTTTATATTGTGTTAAAATATGGTAGATTGTACCAGATCACCCCACTGAGAATGATCAGTGATTGCATTGTACTGTGCACAGTCAGTTCACGTCTCTCGTATTTTATATTGCAAGGGACTTTCACTTTGCGGGTATATTTGGTGTAAATCTATTCATTCTAGTACTTAATCTGGTCAGAGCCAATATATTTTGTATATAGTCTGTGTTAGAGCTTAATTCTTGTAATTATTTAGAGTAGTGTAACTCATTGCAGGCAGTGTGTGCAAGTCATGTAATTAATCTAGTTACACCTCTCAGTTCAATCTATACTAATCACATAACACAACAATTTAATTACATTGTCAGTCTGCATGGCATAGAATTTGTGAAAATCTCAAGGTTATTTAACTCTTAGCTAATGATGGTAAAAAATCTGTGCCTTTTATGCCTGGACACAAGAAAGCTCAACTCGCCTTATAGGCTTGGAAACGTACTGATGGTTTTTCCATCCAGGCAAGTTAAATAGGACATTATAATGAGAAAGCAATGCTCCCAAATCGTGAAGAAAAGTTTTATAGCCTCCAGGACCAAGGGTCCACATATCTAAAAAATAATTTTGGAAATATATACCAGTAAATTGATCCTTGCTGACAAAAGCGGTTTTGCTTCTCTACAGTAGAGGCCAAAATCTAGAAACTGAATTTGAATGTCTTGATCTAATCCATACAGTAGTGCTGTGAAGTACACACAGGTCTCATAAGCTTGAAAGGTTTATGAAGGATTTTGGAATTCTCTTTTGTGTGCAGAAATGATAAATATGCATGGATAACAGACACCAACATATAAAAGATTTTTCTAGTCTCAGGGTTGCTTGCAAAACCAGAGTGTGATTCTGATTGCTCACGGGTCAACGCATCAGTAGTGACAGTCTTATAGGAGTGAAGTGTATTTGCCATGAAATAGGCATGCTTGCATTTCTAGCCTTCGCCTCTCTCCAACACAACAATTACTGCAGTTTTGATCACTTCTTACTTCATTTCTAAATGAGACAACTCTTGTAAGGGAAAGTCTTCCTCCTTTCACCTCTGTGTTTAATGAGTACTGCAACAAGAAAAGCTTCTGCATTGTTTTTCTAGGATACATGCTCACTTCCAAGGCTACTTTATGACAATAGATATAAGGACAAGGAGTCCTTGACCTGGACTTCAGTGTGTGCTTTGAGGTATCAAACTACGTAGTATGTGCAGAACCATCTCTGCCAGGACTGTCCCAAATAATCCTGTAGTTATCAGAGGAAGCTCAGTAAACAGCCTTCGCCCAGCATCTCAGTGCTTTCACATCACTAAAATTTGTATATTTCTTAAAAGAAGAAGGAGGGAAATTTTAACAAAATGCAGGGTTTTGAAAATGTTATTAAAAGGTATGGTCAAGTGTGAACTCTCATCTTTAATTAAAATTGCAGTGGAAAATCTTTGAACAGTTCTCGTTTTACTATTCTTTTGTTTCTGAAACTATCTCTGAACCTTCACCATAAACCAAACAAAAACTTATGGAGGCTCATTCTAGAGCTTTCTAGTACTTGCAAGGAAAAGCAAAGAGTTATTTGAATAGGTTAAGGTAATTACAGCTCGTCTCACATGTCTCTGGCTCCATGCGAAAAAATGGTCTGTGTATAGTTGGATCTAAGACCAACAGTTTCAATTGGTGCCTGCAATGTGTATGGAGAAGTAAGAAGGGATTATAGCTACTGTGGCAAGTGGAAGACCCAAGGGATAGAAGAAAAGAAAGTATGCTGGTAATTATGAGTTTGTAGGTGTCATAAGTTTTATGATGGCGCATAGAGCATCATGTAAGGACCATTCTTCGAATTGAATGGTGGCTCTATGAGCACAGTGGCTGTCGTTCTCTTTGGCAGGTTTTTAGCACATGCTTCGAAAGCACCAGGATAACAGCATTCCCTAATACAGAAAAAGAAAAAAGCCATTTCTCAAAATAAAAATAGTGCTGTCTTGCAACCTGGCTGGCATTTCACCTTTTTCCACACTGAGTTATTTTTTTTCTATTTTAAGTACTCCTGTATTCAAACTGAAAAGTTATTAATAAAGAAAAATTAAATTTAGGATATACGAAACCTCACAGACAACTTGAGCCTTTAATGTTCATCTGCTATATCAGAGGTATGCATGATGCATTTAGATTTTTAAAAATCTGACATCTGTTACTATTCCCTACAATGTTGATTGAAAGTAGTGAAAGATTTATGCTATTTTTTTCTGAGATTCAGGTTTCTGTGAGTAAGGACACCAGTTTCTTGATAATTGCTTGGTGTTCTATTCATGTTTAGATGCTTTGTTTGTGTGAATTTTGGGATGGATTTATTCTTTTCTGAAGGATACTTTATTGGAGCACACAATTCCCTTATATAATGGAACACTCCCTGAACAAACACTCATTCAATGGATGGTGTTTTTTATGGAATATTACAATTTATATTACTGTATGGCTTGAACCTCAAAACATGGAGAAAAATAATGCTGTTTTGACACTGCATGAGCACAACAACACCATTTTTTCCCTCACAAACATAAAACTTACAAATATAACATAAAAGTAAAGAAACAGGATATCAGCAAGAGGAGTGAAAGGAGATAGTGAGAATGCATTGATCAGCAGGATGACCTCAGTGTATCAAAAGCTTTGTTAACTTTTTCTCAGCTGTCACAAGAAAGCAATCTACTAAGAGGAGATATAAAAAAACGATGGTGAGTCAGTGGATGTCTATAGCTACTTTCTCTTAAAAAACCGGAACATTATGACAAAACATGAAGGGATTTGGAATAAGTGATCGGTCGGGGTAATGTCATGGGCTGATTTAAAAAAAAAAAGGACTCAGCATAGAGAATGTGGGGAGGGTGGGAAGTAGAGACACCGTATATCTGAAAGTCTTTGTCCCCAGAGTGGCATCACGGGTGAAGGTGTCATCAGGAAGAGCTGCAGCACTCATATCTCTCACACAGAGGTCTGCAGAAAAGGGGATGAACGTCTTTGGCCCGGAGGGTGAGAGGCACACACGCAAACCTGCAGCAAGTGTATACGTGAATGTGTTTGTGCACACGGCCAGACCTTTACAGTATTAGTCGTGAAAGGATGCTAATAAACATCTACAAAATTTAAATATTTTAAGACACAGTGTAAATTGTCCTCCAACTGTGGTTTAAATGTTTAATCGTGGACACTGATCCTGTGTGCATGGCTCACTGATTGCTGGTTAATTACATATCAATAATACATCAATAAATTACATCAATCCTGATTTGTTTTAAATCAGGTGCACTGAGGAGTTTTTCCTCCATGTCAAATGTCAGCTAGGAATAGTTCCCATGTGAGGAAAAGCAAGGATCGAAAACTGAACAGAAGAGGGTCTTCACTAGTTCAAGAGGTGGTGGCTTCAAAAAGTGTGGCTAACAAAACTTAAAAGGGAAGTTTAGAGAACTAAGAAGAGATTTGCGGAAAGGATCGTAAAAGACACAGAGAGACACTTTGCACTTTGATGACAGAAAGGGACATCAGTTTGAAAAGGAAAGGAGAATAATCCTGGAGGTTCAAAGGAATTCAGGGAATGCACTGGGAGTACAGAGGCAGGCAGATGGTTTATGAAATAAGAGTAGATCAATAGATTATTATGTGAAATAACAGAGGGAGAAAATGTGGGATGAAAGGAGGGGAGAAGCAAGCTACAAAGGATTTGTTGTGTTTTGGGATTTTAGTTTGGTTTGTTTCGGTTTGGGTTTTTTTTCCTATTTAATTTCTGCCACCGACCATTAAGATCCTATTCAGAGAAAGATACAGGAAAAGGTTATTCGGGAACAGTTCAGAGTTGACTTGATGGAAAGATTTAGTTATATTGGGAAAATGTATTTATTTGGAAATAATGAAAAAAGGAGGAAATGCATTTGAAATCCAGAATGGCAGGAGAATTTTTTAAGGCAAAATGTTACTTCATTAAAAAAAGTCTTTATATCAAAATATTTATTAAAATATATTATTTAAAATATGACTTAGGCTGCTGTCCAAAGTATTTGAACTCTCTTTTCTTAAGTGTGTAACCATATACTTTCATGATGTTAAAAAGGAAAGCAGAAAGTCTGGGTAGCAATAGATTTTTCTGAATCTTACCTCTGACAATTCAGTTCTTCAACAAGAACAGAGATTTAAGTGTTTACAAAAATGACAGTTGTGGTTTACATAGTTGATATAATTTTTGAACATTGACATTTTGGAAAGTTAAATTAACGACTTTAGACTTTCTTGAAGAGCCAGTGTCAAGAACACACTGTATTCTGGATGCCCTGAGAACTGCCTTCTGCCTTGTGTACCATATGACATCTTGTCAAATCTCCCATGCCAAAATCCTTAGAACTCTTGAAATATTTGCACTTGTTATGAATTTAATTGCAGGTACTTTTTACGACCCAGTTTAATTTTCCATTATATACATGACTGCCTATTGAAAATCATGACCATATTACAAGATTCTGCTGTATAAACCAATATTAATAAAATGAGAAATGGTTAAGTGAGTGGGAGGAGAAGAAGCAGAAAATAAACACAGAACTTGTTCCCCAGTGAGAAATAAAAAAGTTCTGTTCATCAATTTGCATAGCTTTGATGTGAAAAAGGAGAAAAATTGTTTCATTCAAATGGTCGTTGCTTTAAGTTCTAAGGTTCAAATGAATGAATAAAGCTATAGACTGAGGCAAATTCATATACCTTGAAGCTGCAGAATGTATCTGTGTGAGACTGAAATGAAAGAACCGTGCCCAGTGTGATTAGCAATCAAGAAACCCTGAAAAAGGAAATGGTTTACTTAGCTACTTTTAGAACAAGCAGTGTGAAAAACCACAACTGATGATTACTTTGACTAGTAATGAGAAGCACTGTAGTGGTACAAGCCACTAAGTATTCTTGAAAGACTGACAAGAACTAATGCATTTTTGAAGAAAAGGCATAAATATTTTGGTCTAAGGAAAATGGAGATTTCATGTATTGTAGCTTCAAAAATACTTTCACTCTTGTGGATGTAAAATAGGAACCTATCGTATACTGATTATCGTGATACCCCTCTGAATGGAGTCCTAGGAAAACACCGTCATAAATAACACTTCATATGTTCATACAAAATATCTTTTTGTACAAGATTTTGTATATTACTGACAGAAATATATGAATTTAGAAAAAAATTTCTAAGTTGTTCAGAATATGCCTTCTGCTTTGCATCACAGTTGTGAGCATACTTTAAGAAATTTAAATGCTTTATAGTATTTAAATGGTGGATATCAAAGTATGTAGACTGTTTTAACTCTATGTTTTAGTGTTAAAATACCTTCAAGGTGCTTCTAAAACAAAAAATAGAACAATGCAGAAGCAAAATCAGAGACCATGGTGAGGTCCCAAGGTGTTAAACTAGTTCTACAATTGTATGGCCAGCTATTTTGAAACCAAGACAAAACCAAAACAGGCTTTATTGCCACATATTTTTCGTTTTGCCTTTTCCAAGAGCAAAGTCCAAGAGCAGTTCAGTTTTCTGAAGAACACTTGTCTGGTGTTGGAAACTGTCCTCTTGAGGCATTACATGGAACTTTACTGTGATGTCAGGGAATCACTCTTAATAAGAATAAATTAAGTGCTTGACAATAGGGATTTAGTGACCTTAGTAACACTGGGAAGAAGGCAAGATTGAAAGTGCACTTTTATCGATTGTTACGTGTGGTGTATCTGATGGACTGACCGGCTTGAGGGAGTGTTACGGTGAAAGACACGAAGTCCATTTCACTCTTAGCACTTAGCCGTCTGGCAAGCTGTATGAACCATTACAACCACTGGTCGTTAAAGTCAGTGATCTCACCAGGAATAGGATTTCTTGAGGCTGTGTGTTAGGGACAAATAGAACTCCACTTCAAAGTGTTTGGTCATGTTTCTGTCATGATAATAAGAAAGATACACCTGAGTCTGTGTTTGGCTCCTAAATTATTTGAAAACACTCTTGTATCCTTCTTCACTGAATTATACACCTTCTTGAGGTATATCAATTCAACAGCTGTGAGTTTAAAAAAAGTTCAACTTTCCATGAGGTTGGCCATTGACATCACCTGCTCAAGACTACCATACAACTTCATAAATCTCCCCAGATTCACACACTGTAAATGTTGAGCTGTAGGACTGGTAAATTTTATGACTGTTCATTTTCAGCTCATGAATTCATAACTAGATATTTGCAACTTGCAAAGCTTAATTAAGAACTGTGACCTTAATGTGTAAAGACTTCATGCACTATGGTGACAGTAGAAAAATTAGCTGATTATTGTGGAGTCAAGCCTATTGCATTTGTCTCTAAAAATCTTAGAGCAGAGAAGAGCATTTTATTGATGAAATTTCAGTGCAGTTAGTTTTTTTGTCTGAGGATTATATGGAATAAAAACTCAGATAATAGTACTTTTAAGGCAGAGAAACCTATCGAATGTAGGCTTAGATATAAGTAAACAGCATAAAAATTATTATGTTAATATTTGTGATGACTGCCAAATAAATATTGCTAACCCATAAGATATAAATTCCTATGTTCAGCTGTCTAAAAGTTAGTCCTTATAAGTAAATATTCAGCTATTTACATAAGGTTTATGAAGGCCTCTGTGTTTAACTTGAATTAGGGATAATTATGTTAGCTTGTTTGTATCTTGATATGTTACAGTTTTACATATTAGTGCAGAATATTTAATATTTTGATTGAAGTGAGACCAAGCATGCCACAGTATCTAGAAACACGCTACTTTGGTAGATTTTATGAGACATTATCAAAAGTAAAAAACTGAGATAAGTGTCAACTGTAAGCAAACAAGAGGAAAAAATCTGAATAAAACAGCTACGTAAAAAAAAAATCATAAAAATAGATCAATTTCATGTACAGAAAAATGCACTCGTAAGAATGAAGTCACAAGTTCAAGATTTTGCCAAAGGGTTTACTTTGTTCTTGCAAAAGTTTCCCTTTGCTGCCCAGTGTGTCACAAAGACCAGGATCTTTCTGAGTTTAGCCAAGCGTGGACTTGAAGCTCTTCAGCCCCTGGATTTGGGCCATCAGAGAATGCCTGTACATTTGATTCACACTGAATATGATTTTTCTTGTCCTTTGACATAAGAAAATGAATTTGTATGTACATCTTGTAGAAAGCAGCTCTGCGAGATAGTAATGCCTATTCAGCCCATACTTTTCTTAATAAATAAATAGCAAAAGGCAAGGGGACATTGAAGTCATCATGATGGCTCTGTGTTTTCCACAGTACTATTATATATTTGAAGGAGGATGTTAATTGCTTTGTCAAACCTCTGTTTGGTAATTTGTGAGAGACTTTAAACTATGAGTTTTCTCAGATAAAGTAAGAGGTAAGGAAAAAGAGCTTGATAAGTCAAACATGAACCGAGACTTTATGGGTTTTAAAAAGCGAAGATCACAATGGAATTAGTTAAACCCTGAAACTTCACTAATGTCTTGCACGAAGAAGATTTTTTCTGAGATTAAGTCTTTCTCAGATCAATACCAAAACTTCCTTTCAAGAGACAAGCTCTAAAATGAAAATATATAATTGCTTTTATTGGTAAAAGTAATTGCTTCAAATTCTTACTTCTAATGTTTTAGATTGACAGGATTTTAGATATATAAAATTAATAAGACAAATGTCATAGGTGTAAAAGAGTATATTTGTTAGGCAACAAAATAGAAATTTACCATGATTATGAGTTATGAGAGGAAAAATTGAAAACGTTTAAGAGGCGAGTTAAAATGTTCTGACTTTCGTTTGTACACTCAATTACAGTTTTAACTGCTAGTCTTGGTAGGCAGCACTTAAAATTCTTGGATATCTTTTTCTTTTCCTGGACAAAAGGGATACAAATATCAAATGCACGCCAAGGTGAATTTCAATGCATTTTTAGATGGGTTGCTTATGGCTATAGATTTTTGTTGGCCAATACAATGCTTGCCATAAATTGAAGCAATTGTGCTGTATTGCACTCACCAGCAGTGTTCCCTCAGTCTCTCAGTAGAAATTGGTTTTAGACATGAAAATAGTCTTTGACTGAAGCGAATTCTGCTGAGACAATTAAAAAAAGAAAGACTTTGGGTCAAGAGTTCTGATTGTCTTTTCGTATTAGTACAGTATTGCTTACTTTTGAACAAGTTAGTTTAAAAAAAAAATTCCATATGCACAGGTATAATTTCTAAAACTTTGTTGCCATCTAACTCACTTAAAAGAATGTCTGAGAAATAAGCCTCTTAAAAGAAAACATTTTCTCTAGGCTACCCTAAAGCATACTGAATAATTCATGCAAGTCATTGAAATAAACACAATAAAGAATGAAGCAGTTAAATAAATACACTTCTCCGAGCTCTGAGTTTGTATATTTAACTATTTGTTCTATGTGCAAGGTTTGGTCTTGCAAATCTTGATACTGGGAACAAATAGCGGGGGGAAAAAACGTACTAAGAGGATTTAGTTTTTTATGTCTTAGCTTAAAATACAGTAAACAATTGGGAACAGACCCCTTGAAAGGTCAGTGATAAGACTATCGTGACTGGAAACATTTTAAGCAAATCATTACAGGATTTTTATTTTCTTCCTCCTGGTGCTAATTCTCAGGGACATTTGTTGGTTTGTATATAGAATTAACTACGGACAAGAAGTTTTTTTGCCTTTTTGGGAAGATATGATTGTCAACCGCTGTTAAAATCTAATATTCCCAGTAACAATCTACATTTACTGTAATAGCTAAAAATCGAAACCCACCACCATCAACAAACAATAAAAACAAACAACTAAACAATCCCACTCCAAATCCCAACGTCTTCCCTAGTGCATTCAGTCAGAATCTAGCTCTATGAATTCCCAAATTGTTTTTTCGTTCTTATTTTTCTCAATTTCATTTCTAGGAAAATATCCCGTCATAGTAAAAAAATCCCAAACTACCACCAACCCCCCACCCCCGCCCCACAACCTAACCCCCACCTCGAATGTATTATTTTGCTTACAAAATAGAATCATGGAAACCTGTTAGGTTTTTTCAAAGTACAAGAGAATTCAAAATTCTCTTTGAAATTTTAAGAATGATATCTTTTTGATCAGTTCCAAGGTTAATTTTAGTTCTAGCATAGAATATCTCTGTGAAATTTTCAGTTGCACTAAAATCACCTCAGTATATGTTTTTTTTATTCACAGACTTTTTTTTTTTTAATGTTATTTACTGGTGCAATGATTAACTAGTGTACTTGTTTTAGGTAATTACATGGATAAATATGAAAAATGCTTTCTATCTTGATTTGTGATACGTGGCAGGTTTAGTAATGTTTTTGAGATGAGACATGTCAATGGTGGGAAGAAAAGCAAATCTTAAAACGGAAATAAACCTAAAACACTAAAATAAATTTAAATTAAATCATTTTCCAAGTGAAAACATTGAAAAAATATTCAGCATGGTGACACATATAAGGGATGATTTCATGTTTTGTAGTTTTTTTTCTAAACTCTGCAAATCATCTTTAGTTATTTTGTAATAGGTATTCCTTAATTCAAAATATGTCCTGCTGACATCCATTGTAAAAGTGATAATAATAATTGCCCAATGCATTTGTTTTTTTTCTTCTGGTGTTCAGGACTCGTGATTGGAGCAACAACAAGTTAGGCAAAATGGTTGTGATACTGATGCACATCATAACATCATTTTCAGGTTTCTCTATTCAGCTGCAGACTGAACATGTGCTACTTAAAAAAAAAATTATCATAATTTTCCAGTGCAAGATCTGCAGGTAAATATATATATATGTATATATATGTACACATGTATATATATATATATATATATATATATATAAAATGATATAAGCCAGAGTTTTCTGTTGTTAGCACAACCACTCAGTGGAACTGGAGGTGAGCTCATGATTTTCTTGCCTTTCTCTTAGTCTGCTTTAAAATAAGATATTCAGTGGTGGAAGTATGTGAGTGGGAATGGATTCACCTGAGCACTGTCCTCAGCTCACCACACACATAGGCAGACATTATTGGAAATGGGTCCGTTTGGCAGTATCCAAAAGTGGAAAGAAGTCCTGAAACCACATATGGGTTCAATGATGAACTTCTCCTGCTCTTCATACCCCTGGAAATGTTTCCTCTCTTACAAGCTCTTACTTTTGCATACATGTAGTCATTTTACGAGTGATAAACGTAGATTGAGAATTACTCTAAAACCAATGTTGCCACAATCAGTCTTCAACATACGAGGCTTAATACAAGATAATGGTCCTTGAAAACATGGAGACTGGGAATGGTGACCAAAGTAAAAGACAGAGCAAAGTGATTAGCTTTCCAGATGATGCGGAAATAATTTCCTGAGTGTCACTATGATTTTTACTGATGATAAAAATCTTCCACCGGCTGAAAACTTTTATTTGGAGTACTAAAGAGAGATGGCCCATAACAATATTTTAATGTACTGTTTCTGTACAATTTTTTCTGTCACTTCCACGGGGAAAAATTTAATTGTAAGAGTTCATACTGTTAATTTTATCACTTGTTGGCTGAATCATAGGCTAACTGGGAATATTGTTGGCAAATCATAGTTTAGACATGGTGAACAGCTTCCAGAGCACACTTAGCACAGCTTTGAGTGTTACTTTTTGAGATTCATAGTCACAATGTACACAAAATCATCCCAACTTAGTCCACTTCAATTGCTCTTCTTTTTCCTGGAATTTCTCTGTTGCCTCCAAGACCTCTGCAAATGTTGGACTGGAAGAGGCCATTTTGTAGTGTTTTGGTTTTATGCTTTATCTCTACAAAGACAGTGCAGAGAAGCCTTTAAGTTACTTCAACCAGAAGTCCCCAGATTGGCATTTTGATCTCTACTAAATACGATTTACTAATAGCTATTAACCAGTATCATTATTTTTTTCTCTCGATTGATTTAACATGTGGTTCCTAGTTCCACTAAATAAAAGTGCCGTAAACAGACAATATCTTAGGTAGCTAAGTAAACTTCACTGCCATTTAAGCTTTTATGCTTGATTGTTTCTCTCTGATTAAATCCCCTGGGTTATAATATTAGTACAGATCAAGTGTTTGTTGGAGGTTTTATCTAAAGATGAATAATTTTGAAAAATGTTAGCTCAAAAAGACATTAAAGAGTGGAAAAACTACATATTTAAAATGATTGTCACTTAATTGTCTTTTAGATCCCAATACAGACCTTGGAATAACAATAGGCGACATTCATTTAGTTTGCTTATCGTGTAGTTGATATGTTTTGTTTAGAGGTGCCATATCTGGCTTGGATCTTTACCACTGAATGAATTTCTCTCATGGCAACATCTGTTCTATAAAATCATAATTGAAAAGAATTCTTTACACCATAATTCTGATTTTTTTAATGAATGACTTGTGGTATGGCCTCTGCCATTTTCCTTTTTCAAGAATTACACCATAGCACATGCTTTTCTAACTCTTGAAAATTGTAGCTCCTTTATTTTAAGACAGGTATAAAAGGCTGGTTTGTTTTTGTTGTTGTTGTTTTTTTTTAAATCATAGATTTAATTTTTTGAAAACAGCAAACAAAAATAAGCTCAACAAGAAGAAATTAAATTAGTAAGATTATGTCTGTAATGATACTTGACAGCCAGTTTTATTTCACAAGGTTATTTTGACTACTCTTACAATGAAAGTCAAGCTTAAGAGGAAAATTTTCAGACAGATGGATTTAATCTGGTTTATACCAACTACTATTCTTGTGGTTTAGACAGTTTCCTGAGTAAGTGTAATTAAATACCTCACCGGTATAATTTACTTTTTGTGGCCTGAAATTTTCTAAAGGAGGTGCCACAGCAAAAATGTAATGTGAATTTTCTTTTAAGTGCAAGTAAGAATTTTTGTGATGGGAAAACCTTTATTTTTTCTTTTTTTTTTTTTTTTTTAGCATCTAAAGTTACCTTT
>VZTF01003093.1:676717-729434 GCA_013397755.1 Cnemophilus loriae
TCTAAAGTTACCTTTTTTAATGAGATCCTGGAGATCAAATGACTGGAATTCTCATTTACTACATGTGTCTGAAAGCAGCTGCATCAGACTAAAAAATCTGCATCAGGCATATGTTCTGTAACCTACCACAGCCCCCACATTACTCTGCTTTCTGTTCAGCTAGTTTAGCTCTTGTACCTGGCTTTAAGCAGGTGAAAGGTGTAGGGTGGAGTTTTGTTTGCTTATTTGTTTATATACAAACATTTACTCCCTTATTTTAGAAAGCAACATTTAGAAATATTCAGACGATCACATTAACCCTTGGTCCTTTGTTGTATATATATATATATATATATATATATATGCAGGTACTGAAAGCATATGGTAAATTTAGTAAGAAAGAAATGGATCCTCATCTCTCCTTTTTCAACACAGATTTCCCATTAACTGAGTTAGATTTGTCAAGACTTGCTTTATTGTCACATTTTCAGTGTGGTGAATCCTGAAATAGTGGAATGGAGTACAGCAGTACTTTGAAACTCTGAAGTTATGTATTGAGGGTATAATTAAATTAATTCAACGTTCCAATTTCAGAAATGTCAATTTTCCAAATATCTAGATTGTGAGATAATTTTAATTATGACTTTTTTTAAATGACATAAACATTTTTAGGATTTTTTGGCACTTTTACTGCTATACATTAAATCTCTGAATCTAGGTATTTTACAGCAGCAGGAAAGCAGAGGCTTTTACAGTGAAGTTCTAAGCAGAGTCCCCTACCAGCCTCAGTTGATGTTTCCTTCTCCTGCCCCAGTCTTATGTAGTTCCTGCAGACTGTGAAGCTTTAAGTATTGAAGTTCTGCCATTCAGGTGGAGAAACACATGGAGTATGGAGAGAGGGCCACTAAACATTTTGGAAAGGTTAAAGAAGGTGTGTAGCTACTTTTACTGGGTTACAGCAGTGTGGATAACAGCATTTCCCATAGGAAGATAACATTTCTGAAAAATATTCCATTGCTATAAATCAGGAACCCCAGTTTGAGTCAAAGATGGATATGTTCTGCAAATGTAAATTACTTTCTGGGAAATTTCTGGAAAGTTTCTGGCAGTAAGTGCAGCTTTATGAGTTTTCCATTTAACACAAACACTAATTTGAATAATTGCATATATCAGGGATATAATGGTCAAATTTTCTGAGACTTTGGGTGGGGAGTCCATCTGGGGAGGAAAAACATAACTCAATGCATTAGCATGGTGATAATACAGGACTTTCATCAGACTGAGGAGGAGAATATATAAGAGAAGGGTTTATGACGAATACAGGTCTAAAGAAGAGGGGAAGGAGAGACAGGTAGGGGAGAAGGAGAGGGAGGTGAGAGTGGGAGAAGGAAAATCAAGAAACTATTGTCTGCTCAGAAGAAGGGACATTTTCAAGATTATGAGATTCTTCTCCTCCATTTAGCTTTAAAATGGCAAGAGACGAGATGTCCAGATCTTGAGTAGTTTGACAATTGTTTGGTTTATTGGTTGCTATTTACAACAAAAAAGAAACTGAGAATCTTGAAGAAGTAGTTGAATCTCTGAAAGCAGAGTTAGATAGAACACCAAAGTAGCTTTTGGTTTGAAAACACTATAATGCTTTGACCAGAAACTGACATTTTCATGTTTTCTGGGTCAAGTTTGGCTTCAGCGATTCTTCATTAATTCATGTGGATTTTTTCCTAATGATGCTTTGGTTTTTTTGTGATTGCACTGCTTCTTTTTTTTTTCTTTTTCCCCCCCCTTTTTACCTCACTCTATTTCTTTAAGTGCTCCTTCTTTAAGTAGAAATTATTCAGAAAATGCAAAGGAATCACACTTTGGTTTTAAAACTGTAGATGTTTTTTCCCCTCTTTTAGACTTTGAGGGAGGCCTGCTGGTGCATTCATTTTGAATGTGATTAACCCCTCATATAGTTTTGGGATCAAAGTTTTGCAAACCAAATAACCATTTTTTTAAAATTCTACTCACAATTATTCATTTGACAAAAGTTCTAAATCAGCAGTCTTTTGACCTTTCAGTTTTCACATGGAACACTTAATTCAACGATCTAAAATATTAATTTCTCAAAAAGCTTGAAATTCATATGAAATATGCATTATGCTACAGAGATGCTACTGGGTTTATGCTTTTATGGCATAAAAATCTAGTAAAGACAATCCTCATGGAAGTGGATGCTAGACAGATTAGCAAATCATTGTGCAGTAATAAGGAAGGAAAGAGTTATATAGGGGAGTTAAAGGTTTTGATTCCAGTACCTATTATATTCTATACAATAGAAAGTTGTGTTTCCTTTGTGGGAATACAAGATGTCAAGTGATTTCTAGCACATTTGTAACCATTACAGAAAAGGAGCTGTTGCTTCCTAACTGTAAACCTACTGCTGTCCACAACACCCATCAGAATGGGATGTACATAGGAAAGTACATATTAAAAAATCATTAATGTCAATACATGGATACATTAAAACACAGTAGGGTGTATAACACTCTTCCGAGAATCTTGCAGCAAATCAGTGATGAGAATAGGGCATTAGACAGCACAGGTGTTATACTAAAACATGGGTTTTTTTTATGCAGAATATCAGAAAAAGCAAAAATAGCCACAAATTTCTTCATCTTTTTTGTCTTTTCCTGAATCTTGTAATGAAAAGTATGTCTACCAAGGCTTTCAAAAGCCAAGCTAAAGCAAATCGTTATTTTGGAGAAAGTCTAATAGCCAGAGGTGTCAATTAGTTTATTAAAACTCTAAAATATAAGTTAGAGTTACTTTATGTTGTTAAAAGACGTGATAACCTGAGAGGTATTTTTGTTTCTTTTCTTGTTGTTTTATAGACCTAGAAGCTGTGCAGCTGTCCTTGTTCTATTAATAACCATTTGACCCCAGCAACAGGAAATGCTGCTGGCGCAATTACATTGCTCACACATCATTTGCATAATGAAGCCTTTCAGGCAGTAGTGAAAGGTACACTGATGACTCCCATGCTCATCTCCTGGACTCTGAGTCTCTGGACTCCAGAGTTTGATCTAACTTTATTTGTGCGTAAATAATTGATGATGGAATACTAAACCCCATGCTTGAGTGACGTCAGATGGAGGACTCTCAAATCCTCCCCACTACTACTTGCTTGATTCGAATCAACAAGGGATGAGGGGCCCTTGCTGTAGCTACAAAGTAGAACTGAAAGGAAACCATTAGGTTTATATCGTCAAAACAAATAATTAACAAACATTTTCTGATATATAACCTTATATTTATAGAAAAATAAATATGTAGATTCTAGTAAGTGCTTTCTAAAGATGCAACCAAATATTTGACTTGTGACTTTGAGCAGTGATACAAGGTAAATGAATTATTTGTAGTGATAGCTGTACTAATGACACTTGAAGTCAATCTGTTTCCACTTAAATTAAGGAGGCAATCTGCTTGCTAGAAACCCCAGTGTAGGAAAAGAGCTCAGCCTCAGGAGAAACAAGAAAACTGGGTTTGGCCTGGGTTTGTTCTCCCTTTCGCCACCCAGCACTCTTCTAGGAGTAATTTTTTGTTTGGAATTCGATCTGTATGCTATATGGCAGTCTTAGGAGGGTTGAACTTTTATGAAGCAGGTGTGAAAATCAACTCAGTCTCTCTGACTTCAAATGACCATCTGTTTCTCCACTTAGTGCAGAAAAAATTGTGCAAGAGTCCTTTGTTAGACACTGGTGGAGGGAGACAAGGAAATATATTTGCATGCAATTTCTATATGCTCTTTTTACTTAAAAGAAAGAAGACAAATAATAATTAAAATGAAATGCCAATAATCTGAAATATTTCTATTCCTGTATCTAGTTACATATTTTAAGTCTTTTCTTTTTACATGAACATAGAGACAGGCTTATTCTGTTCTTTTTATCCACAAATTTCTGCTTCCTAGCAGAGATGAGAGCTGTTTATCTGCTTGCTTCTCAATTATTCTTTATTATCGAAATACTTCAGTTTTAATAACTTACTTTCCTTTGTAATTAGATTATCTCTTGGATTACACTGGTGTTTTCCCTTGAGGATTTATTTTTATTTGATTTCCTTGTATAGTTAAACATGTCTATGTTGCATTACACAACTCCAGTCTTTACTGGAGGTAGCTGGTACCTGGGATGAGATAGTAAGAGCTGGAAAAGTTTTGGTCACATTTTTGTGACTTTAACTTCCAATTCCAACACATTCATCTTATTACATTATCGTATCAGAAATATATTTCTGTGTATTTATTATATGAAACAGAGAGGAAGCAAATAGGAAGCCATTTTTTGAAAAGCAGAGAAATAAAGGCAGTAATTTGTCCTTGTAAATCAAACAGAGAACTATATTTTCCACAAGCGTGCGACAGTCATTGCTTATACCTGAAAAATAAAAGTAATTGAAAATGCTTTAAATTGGATAAAACCAATGTAAATTTACTGTTCTCTTTTGTGTAAAATTAAGAAAATCTAGTCTTATATCTGTTTTTTCGAGGAAATTTTCACGCCACTTTAAATTAAATGAAAGGGGTGGTATAGAGGGTTTCTTTTTCTTAGCAGTCACTAGCAGCATTAATCTAAAATTATGGTTTTAATTCTAAAGGTTTGATAACGAATGTAGGGTTATTTTTGTGATAATATTTTAAGTTCCTTCATTTTGAATAGACAAGAATTACTCGAGTCTAGTATTTGCTTAACTGAATACTTTTGAATGAACAAATGGGAAAATAGGGAAATATTTTTGTGAGGAAATGATTAGTTAAAACATTGAGTACCATAAGGAGATGGCCTTAAACTGTTTGCGCTTTTGGAGTATACATGTTCTTGCCTATTTACTTATTTATTTATTTAATATGGCATCTGTTACCAGAAATAGTGGGCTGATGCAGTAACATGGCAAGCTTTATAGAGATCTGTGCCAAGTGAAATGGTGGGAATTTTTTAAACCTCAGTTAGGAAATATTAACATGCCACAAACTTATTTTATATATATATTCTCAAACAAATTAGAGACATGCCACTCGTATTAATCCGCTGTGGCAATACCAAAAAAAACCCCTCAACACAAAGAAAATCAAAGCAAAAATTACAAAGTTAAAAGAGTTGTATTGCCTGAGATTGGCGAATTCAGTGTTCGTCATAAACACAAAATAAAACAAGGAAAGCAGCCTTCCCAACACCTGGTTGCCACATGAAACCCCAGAAAGCCAGGAGCATTTCTTTTTCTAGAAAGAATCTGCACTACAAGAGATCCAATTGGAAGTATTTCAGATATATTACTGAGAATTGTTGCCATGAAATCTATGCATTAATTACCAGGATTATTAATCTTGTTTCACATGTTTACAGCTTTCACAGTTGAGCGAGACTTGTCCAGACTAGAACACATACAAGTTTTATTTACATTCACTTGGTCAAATGGCTTCTGAGAGTATGAAACAAAAAAAGGTGAGGCATTTTCTCAGTAGACTAACAGATTATATTTAGGAAGTCTACAAAACTTGCAAGTTTGCTTTTGATTTCTGATGAAGATAAACATATGCACCAAAGATATGTACCATCATCATTACCCTTGAAAACCATCGGTTAATTTATATAATTTCTTTTCCCAGATATGCAACTTTAATGCTAACGAGATGGGATGAGATGAAATAGCTTCCAAGAAAGACCTGGTTCTAAATAGTCCTGCCAGGCTGATTTATGAGGAATAATAGTTTAAACATTAAGGTCAGAGCAAAAAAAAGATGAAATTCTAGTTTCATCTATGAATTTGGCTGAGTACACTGCAGGATTTTTTGTTGTCGTTGTGTTTGGATTTTTATCAGGGCAGAAGACCTCTTTATTCATACATTATGTCTTGCATCATTTATGGTTTCTATTCCATGATTACACAAAAATATATGCAGAAACTGAATATTAAGAGCTGAGTAAAAGTGAAGGCCTGTTTTATTTAAAGCATTTGGGCCACTTAGGCACTAATGCTTCTCATGTTTACAGACTGCTTTGATAATGCCATATTTGATTTTTAGAGCAGAGTCTTGACTTGTCTCCCTATATAACTCCGTCTATATAACTGGAGACATCTGTGACTAGTCATACTAATCACATCTATTTCAGAAAAAGTGTTAGGTTTTTTTAAGTTTTTGAAGAAAAGGAAGGCTTAAGTATGTTGAAATAGCTAGGAAACATAATTAATTTCTTTAATGTTGCATAGAAACAGCAATTATGAAATAAAAAACCATAACCATTTTAATTTCTGTAGTGTTATTGTCTCTATTTTAGACATATTAGAAATCAATTTAATTTTATTCCCACGTCCAAATTTACAACAAGAGCAAAGCTAACTTCATTTTTATCCTGTGGTGAAATATGTGGAATGCTTTAAACTCTTTGCAGTTTATTTTACTAAATACAAAGTAGGCTCACATGCTTGACTTTCAGCAAGGGGTGATGAGGACAATTCTAGCACCTCTGGCTCAGAAAATGTGACACTTACAAGTTGTTGCTCACTAGAGGAAAAATATCACTATTTTCTTCTCCTGGGCTTTTGCACTTCCCTCGCAGTATGCCCGAGGCCTCTCCCAGAAATGGGTCAGTAGGTGACAGGCATCGTCTGAGACAGCAGCATCATCCATACTTACACATAAGTGACACCTGAATCCTTAGTAGCGTTCTCTTAGGATAATGTGTGTATAATGATACAAAGTGTTTAAAGTAACGCACTGAATGCTTGAAGTTAGTAGGAAGGGAGTGTAAGAAGTTGCTATCTGATCTTTCAGCTTTAATCAACTCAGGTTGATTAAAGGATTAAGTCAGGACTCAGGTAATCTCATTTCTGTCTGTATGGTGAAGATTTGTGTCTGGAACATTTACAGAGATGGATTCTAAGGCTTTTGGTGGAGAAAAGCAGCGGGAGAAACTCCCACCTCAGTAAAAATTGTGACTTACCTTGTTGTCACAATTGAAGTTACAGTACGAACGTCTTTGTAAAATACAGTTTGAGGGTCTCAGTGGTATGACAGAAATATTTGGTTATCTTTTCAAAGTTGCTTCTTGTTATAATTGATTCATTTATCCATTATTGTTTGCATCAAATTCAGCATCTGCCCCAAAATCTGTGCCACTGCTCTTTCACCAGTGTTTCACACTGGCTGCTGGCCTGTAGATTAAGGGATGTCTGTGCCCCATGTATAAATGCCATCTGGTTTTCAATTATGCTATTTCCCTGCAAACCATACATTATTTCTATCAAATAGGTCTTGCAGAAATCTTTCTACTTCATGCTTTTACAGAAAGCTTATATGAACTCCTCCCTTGAGCAGGGGTTTTGGACCAGAAGACCTTCAGAGGTCCCTTCTTACCTCAGCTACTCTGTGAGTTTGTGAAAGAACAAAAAAGGCTATTGTAGCATGCAAGGATTTTTCTATTGTGCCAATGAATATGCAATCCCACATATGACCACTATCTGCACAAAATGAGTAGTCTGTGTAACTCCTAAAGGCAAATTTCAAGTTTTTTGATCTGCAGCAATATTGTTTGTTTCAGATGCAGCTTCCTAGAAATACATGATGAGTTGCAGCATTTCTCTAATTTTTTTTTTAATAATCTAAATATATTAAACCCAGGGGAGCTGATGAAAGAATGTTAGTTAAAGTTAGCACCTTTTGATATATGGCACACGTCCTGCACACACATATGACATGGACATGACGATTTGAAATAATGGACAAAGATTAATAATAATAATTTTTGAGAGAAGCACTTGTTACTGGATATTAATCACCAGAAAACCCTTTTCTTAACAGAGAAAATGTATTAGTGATGATAGAAAATTATATAGGATTTGGAACTATAATACCAACATTTCCTGATCAAATACCCTAATATGATAATGTGACAACCCTGACAAGCTGGACAGGGGCCTAGTGCAGGTGCAGCTCATCCAGGCCAAGGCCTAATGAGATTTTCTCAAATCATAATGTGGCCTGGGCAGGGAGGGGAACATGCAGCTAAAGTCAGCTTTTCTGGGCCTCTACAGATAGTCTATATACACTTCTATATGAGACTTTACACAATATTGAATACAGATGGAAATCTCAGTAAAAGTAGAGAGAATTTTAATAATTCTTAACTATACCTCTGAACTTGAATATGTCTTTTCTTCTGTTTAGCTCTGGATTCTTCTAAGGTGATATCCTTCCCATCTTTCAGATATATCCCTAAAGTTGTCTCACTGCTTCCAGCAAATTATTAGTTGCTTTCTTTTTTTCTCTGTATTCATGGCAGACAACTTTATCCTCACTTGAGCCTTTCTTTTCCTGCTTTGATGCATCCTTATGTTTCTCATTATAACTTTTCTATTTCAGAAATATCTTACAAAATACATGACCATTCTATTTCTCAAGAGCTACTGTAACATTTTCCTCTCCAATCTGACTTCCAAAGCATTTTTCTTGTTCCAATGTACAGCCCAAACAAGGTGGGAGAAATGCCTTGTCCATGAAATAGTGTTAATGCAGCTGTTATACACGCAATAGTGACAACAATAAGTGCTCATTGCTCAGATGTGTTGAACAGAAGGAGATGCAAGGGCTATTTTTCTACCTGGCAAGATTGTAATAGAGCCAGGGGTTGTCATGGTTCTCAAGATAACTTCAGAGAGACATAAATTTTGAGTGAAGCGCTTTACTTATCTCAATTTCATATTGTCCTGTTGCACTGCAGCTCTTCCTAAGAACTTATGTCTGACTAACTGCATCCTTTAGAAAAAACCTAGTTTACATTTGAAAACCTCTGGAAATCTTATGTCCACCAGTTTTTCTTGACAACTTGTTCAAGCAGATTTTATAGGATCTATTTTACTTACATCTGCTTATCAAAAGGAAGACTGAGAGATCTCCCAGCGAAACAACTGAATAATAAAAAATAGTAGTAAGTTCTATCCTCTTCAGCAGATACACTGTATTTCTATCCTGTAATTCCAGTTCATAATGCATATATTTACAGCATCTAAACAATGCACAAGTGTGCCATGCAGCTGCAGCAATGAGAGAATCTGCCCAAGATATTCTTATCATCTCCACAGAACTGGGTAATCTGGGCATGTGCCCAGTACTGCAGTATACTGCTTGCTCACTATATGGCACTTTGATATGTAATGCATCCTTGTCCCCTAAAAAAAAAGAAGAAAAAAAGAATGAGAAGATTGAAAGACTGATATTTTGAGGTCTCTGACCGTAAGAAGCTTTTCCACCTCTCAGAAAATTTTTGTGGCTATACTCCACACAGTCTGTTATTGACATCATTATTTGAAGTATGTGGAGAGCCCAAGGGAACAGAGTTTTTCCACAGCGATCCCAGTGAAGATGCAGTGGGAGGTAACATCTTGTGCTAGTATCAGCTGGGGTAGAGTTAATTTTCTTCGCAGTGTCTAGTGAGAGGTTGTGTTTTGGGTTTGTGTTGAGCGTGGGTTGATAAAATAGAGATGCTTTCGTTGTTGCTGAGCAGAGCTTCCCAAACAACCATCATGTGTGATGGGGCCCTGCTCTGCTGGAGACGGCTGAACACCTGCCTGCCCATAGGAGGAAGTGAATTAATTCCTTGTTTTGATTGGTTTGTGTGTGTGGCTTTTGCTTTCCCTATTAAACTGTGTTTATCTCAACCCAAGAGTTTTCTACCTCTCACCCTTCCTGTTCTCTCCCTGATCCTGCTGGTGGGGGAGTGAGCAAGCAGCTGCGTGGGGCTTGGCTGCTGGCTGGGGTTAAAGCAAGACACACCACTTCACNTGTCTAGTGAGAGGTTGTGTTTTGGGTTTGTGTTGAGCGTGGGTTGATAAAATAGAGATGCTTTCGTTGTTGCTGAGCAGAGCTTCCCAAACAACCATCATGTGTGATGGGGCCCTGCTCTGCTGGAGACGGCTGAACACCTGCCTGCCCATAGGAGGAAGTGAATTAATTCCTTGTTTTGATTGGTTTGTGTGTGTGGCTTTTGCTTTCCCTATTAAACTGTGTTTATCTCAACCCAAGAGTTTTCTACCTCTCACCCTTCCTGTTCTCTCCCTGATCCTGCTGGTGGGGGAGTGAGCAAGCAGCTGCGTGGGGCTTGGCTGCTGGCTGGGGTTAAAGCAAGACACACCACTTCACTTCTCACATAAATTCAAACAATGTATTCCGTAACACACACACCCACCCGCACCCACCCACACACCCCCAAACACACACGCATGCACACACATCTTGCACGGCTTACCTACTTAATCCAACTGCAGCCAACTGCACTAGTTAGCATGGGCACAATATGTTCTCCCATGATTGCTCCTTCTGTAGCCCTGTGGGCCAGTCTGACAAGGAACGGAGTGATGCTGCTTGCTGGGGTTCATTCTATGTGGAGACGCCATACATTTTTACTTATTTATAATATTTTCCCTGCCCTATCACATGCTCTGTTGACTTACATTATGCTAATTGACATTTTCTCATCTTTTGCCGTTAACTATACCTTGAAATATCAGAGCAATGCCTTAACTCTCGGGAGAATTTGAAACATTAATTCAGCATTAAAAGCTGCACATTTTTTTTTCTATATTAATATTTGAGCAAAGTGGAAAATCTGATTAATGAAAAGAAGAAAGACTCTGGGCTAATATGAACTGTTTGAAGTCACGCGGAAGCTTAATAGTAGTTTCTGTCCTGCACTCACTGGCAAATACTTGTTTTTCGGAAAGAAAAAAGAGAACTGGTTTGTATTTCAGTCAACCAGTTTGTAAATCTTGAAGTCTGGCCAAAGGAAAACCAGCAGCTTAGAATAGATTAAATTTCCTGCCACAGCAGTAAGCCAGTTTTGGATACTTGTCTTTACATACAGAACTACTTCTGTAATTTTGTCCTGCAGTTTTATACCTATCTTTTGGCTGCCTGTCCCTTTGAATCTTTTCCAAAACTCACTGGAGAGTTACACAAAACCAGTATAATTGACTGGGGGAAGAATATACCTGTAGGTAGTCTGATCATAGAGATATAGAGAAAAATTAACTATTTTACAATCAGTCTCTTCAGAGTTCAGATGCCCTCCTTAGGCAATCTAACACTATTATTCCCAATGTAGCATCCATACCTGGAATCTTCTATTGTGAAATATGTTTCAAGCCAGAAAGACAGAGTTCCTCTTTTTGCTGAATAGTTTTCTCGTTACTCTGTTCCTCTCTCCAGAAAGTGCTATCAGATAGTAGTCTTTATGTCCTCTCCTGTTGAAAATAATTATTTTTTAACAGAGGGAAGAAATCAAGATCAGAGTCAGTGAATGAACATCATCAGATGCCTCCAGAGATAAAAGGCAAAAGTACAAGGGTTTTGAAGATCTAATGTTTAGCTCAGATGCTTACATTTAACCTAAATCATGCATGTTATTTTTTAATCTGTATATCGTGGATAATGGTACTGCTCACCTTGCAGAGAAACTATGAGGTAAAATCCTTTAGTGCTCTGAACTGGTCAAATCTAAAGTAGTTAGGTTAAAGGAAGGAGTTTTGAGTTTTCATTTTACTACAAGTATTTTGTATTTCCTCTGGAACTTCAGGGCTGTCAATTACATTTTTCAGGGCTTCAGCATTCCTATTTCAAAAAGGAAATAACTTTCATCTAGTAAGAGGAGTAGTATTTTTTTTCTATATTTTGAAAATTTAATTTGAAAATTAAAATACTTAAATGGATAATAATACTGATAAATGCAGTATTTATTTAACTATCTCTTCAAAGTAGATATGTATATACTGTGTGTTCCAAAGATATCAAAGCACCAGGCAAATGTGCATTGAACACCCAGTGCTATAGATGAACCAAAGCACCTGCCATGGAAATCAGGATCCCTGCAGCTGAAGACACTTAAACCTGGAACTACAGGTTTGGATTATTGTTAAGGCAATATTTTGATCCAAATAAGGATCATCTGGATTTAAATCCTCTCATTTAATTTCCTATATTGCAAACCTGGACAATTCCTTGCTCTTACAGCCATTTTATTTATATTTGTGAAAGAAGAATTGCGGAACACCAGGGAAAAGACAGGAAAAATTTACGTCTTCGTATTCCACAATATTTACAAAAGAAGAAGAAAACTCTTGTCATAAAGAAGTCCTCAAAACACTGTGGGTGGAAATTAGATATAAAAAAGAGTAGTCCCATGGCATTTTAAATATTTTATAAAGAAACATAATTTGTATTCTGGTACATAAAGCTGTATCACCAGAGCAAAACTACACATCACATGAACGCTTATAAAAAAATCATATCAGAAAACGGTATGATTATTCATAATAGAATTCAATATAACTAGTTATCTCATCATCTAGGAAAAATTTCCACATTTTCTTCAATAGAAAAATCTTTGTTAGAAAGAGACAATCAAAAGCTCTCACATTATCATCACTGTCACATTAAATGACCTTAATTTTGCAGGAAGAAAAAATGAGAAGTTTGAAAGCATGATAAGCACAGCTCAGGGTAACAAAATCTTCTTTCTGCAAAACATTCCACTCTTGATGTGACTCAGATCGTTATTAATCGATGGGAACAAGTAATTTCCTAACACTTCTGTGAATTTCAAGTGTGCAGTGCACAGGTGGGTAAATGGCACCCCTCCTTCAAAGAGACTGAGTGGCTTGTCTGCTTGCTTTTGCCATTACTACTTGAGATCAAGTTGTGGATCTGGATGGAGTTGGCTTTTAGGTCTCAGGAGAAAAGGCAACAAATGAACCTCTAACCTCATGGAGTGTCTCTGTAGGAGTACCACTGAGAGTTCTGGTTAGTGCAGACTCTTAATAAGAATGTGCCTCACTGTACCAAGGCTGCTTTGCCATCAGTGAAAAAGGTTTGGGTCTGGGCATTTAAATCCCTATGTCTGACATTGTCTCAGGGTGTATCACTCAACCTTTCACCAAGAGATAAATATTTGAATTTGAAATAGTCTATCATTATAATTATCTCTGTGTTTGTAAAATACCCAGCATGGGTAAAGCCCAATTCTCAGCAAGATGTGGGAGTTAGCAAAGTATAAATAATAAATGCATATCTGAAAGATCACTGTGTTAAGCTAAAACCAAAAAAAGGGCTCCTCTTTTCTATGAATAATTTTCCATTTCCTGTTTGCTTGGAGGAGATACTAAGCTTATATTTTAGTCATGCTGAAGGATTCAAACTGATTTAGAAGAGATTTGCTTTAAAGCAAGCAGACAGTGTCTATATTATGAGTTCTGTATTTTTTTCCAGCTCCTTTCCTGTGCAGCACATACTCATCAATCATATTGGGAAGCTGACTTATATTCTCCACACTTTACCACTAACTGGATTACAGAGCTGAAAATCTTACTCAAAGTTTAAAATGTGATAAAAGTAATCAAATTGTTCTAGTCAAATTCTAACTGTGGTGAATAGATGGCACTAATTACCTTTCCTTATTATGCTACAAATGTAGTTTACTCCATCTTTATTCATGAAGTAGTATCATATAGCCCACCAAGGGGACTTGCAGCAGTATGTAATATTGGCATATTTGTTTTCTTGTTCTTTTTTTTCCCTCTTCATCAGTATTCTGGAGGTGTGGTTTTAGGCTGAAATATATTGCTATGTGGGCCTTTCTCATGTCTTGATGTAATTATAGCACTCTGCAGATTTCTGAAGTTGAACTTCTAGAAAAGTATTCAAAAACTCCAATAATAAAAATGAATTGCAGACTTAGTGAAAGTAATTAGTTGTCTTTTTCCTTTTAAGCACGATTTTTAGAGAAATGCAGGTATACACAAGTAATATTCATAGTGTGGAAATATTTGGTCTGAATTTAGCCTTAGGGTGTTGCAGTCATTGTGTACTGATTTTGGCTGGGGTAGAGTTAATTTCCTTCACATTGGCTGGTATGGGGCTGTATTTTGGATTTGCAGTGTAAACAGTGTTGATGACCTGTGGATGTTTTCATTATTGCTAGCAGAGCTTACACAGAGCCAAAGCCTTTTCTGCTCCTCACCCTACCCTACCAGAGAGGAGGGTTGGGATGCACAAGGAGCTGGGAAGGGACTGACCCGGGACAGCTGGCTCCCAATGACCAAAAGGACATTCCATACCACATGACATCAGGTTCAGCAATAAAAAACATGGGAAAGACAAAAGAAGAGAGCGACTTTTGGAGTGATAGCTTTTTTTGTTCCCAGGTCATTGCGGGTTATGGAGCCTGACTTTCCCGGAGATGGCTGAACACCTGCCTCCCTGGGAAGTGGGGAATGAATTCCTTGTTTTGCTTTACTTGTGTGTGACTTTTGCTTTCCCTATTAAACTGTCTTTATCTCAACCCAAGAGTTTTCTCACTTTTATACTTCCAGTTCTCTCTCCCATCCCCACAGGGTGGGGAGTGAGTGAGTGACTGTCTGGGGCTTGGCTGATGGCTGGGGTTAAACCATGACACATTGTGAAATGGTGCTAAACATAAAAAGGTTAAATTTGCTTTATGTAGAAGCCATCAAGCTAATAACAGTGAAATCCACTAGTTCATTGCTAGCAGTATCTGGCTCAGTTGCTATTCTGTGAAGAAATTCTGTGAACAGTCTTTTTTCTGTAGACTCTGACTAAAAGGTTTGTTTTGAGTATATTTTTTTTTAAGCTTACAGAACAGAGAAGGAAAGAGCATTCTATCTGTTTTGGTCCTTTTTCTGTTTGGAGAATCTTTTCCTTAGGATCAAGCTTTTAGACAAAAATGTCTTGAAAAATCACACTTGCTTCAGCTGAAGTGTTTGTTCAAGCAAGCTTGCAAAGGATGAGGCTTCAGTGCAATTTCAGCACCAGCTTTGTTTCTAGGCACACATTTTATTTGATCCTTACGCAGTATTCAGAGACATCAAGTGCCTATATTTTGAATGTATTACTGTAACAGTTTTTCTAGATTTAGGGAGAAAATGGGAGATGATGACAGAAAGTCTTGTGCCACCTCTTCTCATGGCAGAAAAGTAGACAGATTCCTGCTTATGGCCCCTGAACATATCATCCTTACTGTAGGATAATCCCTCAGGTAAAAAGGTTAGGAAACACAACTTTTTGTAAAGGAGGTTTCATCTAAGCATCTTACTTCTAGAATTTCACCAGCATTAAGGCACAAAGGATGAGTGATTCAGGGAATTTGCACCATGACCTTTCTCCCATGCTCATGGAAAGCAGATAGATTTAGCAGGGAAAGGCATAACATTTGCAAGATCAGACTATTTGCTTTATTCAGAGCTGATTTTCAGATGACTGTTGGCATGAAGATAATAAAGGCCAGTGTTTCTCCTTTTTATCTTTAAAAATAAAACCCATTAAACTCCAGTATTTTATCCATAAATCCAGAAATGGCTATACTGGAGCTACAAATCAGCTACCATTAGCCATTTCAAGGTGATTGCTCACCTCCTGTTTTACATGACTGTCATTTATCCTTCCTCTATTGAATGAAAAACAAAAAAAAGAAACAAATTCAGCTTTCAGACAAAGTCACATCTTTGCATCTAAGCAATGCAGCTAGCAAAATATTTAGCAGATAAAAATAATTGACCTCAATATTTTTTAAAAAAGCAAAATTTTGACCAAAACTACGTCATTTATGCCAGCTTATGAGCAATATTATCCAAAATGCTGTTTTTTTGTCTGTAAATTTTGTAAGGAGACAGCACTCAAGGAACAAAACATATGGGAGAGTCAATTCCTATCTGAGTAAGGACTATCTGCTTTTTTCATACAGACTTTGGGTCCAATTACTAGTATAGAAGGGACAAGGTACAGATCTTACCAATTCCTCTGGAAATTTGTTTTAAGACTTCGTTGCTTCCATATGGAAAAGTCTAACCATTAGCAGACTTTTCTGTGGTACTGGTGGATTTTCAAGGTCTCAGAGCCTGGTGACAATTCTGAACAGAGAAAAAAAGGTTCCTTGCAGCTTGGAGAAGATGTGGATTAGAATTTCAAGTCAGAACTCCGATGGAAAACACTTTCATTTAATCTGGGGTCTCAGTTCCCTGTGATACTGCCTGAAGACAAGAACGTGGCCAGCTGGACTGGAAAATACTTTCTCATTCCCCCAAAAGCATCTGAGCTACCTTTATGATAATCGCTCCATGAAGAGAAAGATTATTTTAAAGAAAATATCTTAAATTTCTTACATTTTTACTGAGTGTAAAAGCTGCTTTAGCTACTGCTGAAGTGCGTGATAATACATTTTAAATATATCTCCAGAATAGGTGGAAATTACCTTGGATAATCCTAAGGAGCCATTGTTTTGTTTGCTAATGAGAACTATCTTGTTTTTTTCAGGGATTATATACTATCTGCATGAGGCACAATATCTAGGCTTTATTGGTCTAATATAATACATCACAGAACAAGTAGAACAATCACTAATCTAACAGAAAATTGATGCATTATTAGTGCTAAAGTAATGTTAGAAATGGATGGAAAGTGGATCACTGACAGTGATGGAAACCTTTCATCAGGGAAGAGCAGCAACACAGTACAAAAAAAAGACAACAGCTGACAAGGTGTATGGAAATGCAATTTGGCCTGGCTTGATAAATGTATCATTAATTGAAATCAAACTACATGCAGAAATATTTTTTAATTAGTTGAAAATTGTTTGCAATTTTAGGTCTGCATGATAACAGTATTAGTTGAAATAATCCAAGTACAGATTCTCAGCATGAAGCACTTCTTGATGCTGCTGTTCTTGCTAATATCTTGGAAAATGTAAAAAATGGCAGCGAAATAGCCATTGAAACAACAAAAGTCTAGCAGAGTGTTGACCGCAGTACTTAAAAAATATTCTCTGACTTCTAAAGCAAGGTAGTGTTGTTTTCTGTGACTGAGAAATCACTAAATATACGGATCCTCAGCCGAAAAAATACCCCACAACTTTTGACATTACTGCAAACATTTTTGTTTCTCTTGAGGAAACAAAGATTTAGTCAAGGTGGCATATTCTTTCCATGACTTACTGCCTCCAAGGGAATTTCAACATATCTAATAATTGTCGGCTGCTACACAATTGTAGTAGTCAACTGAATGTTTGATTGCATTTAAGACAGGAATGAATCTTCTTTTGGATTATATCAGTATACATATATGCAATATTAAAATTATACTAATGTAACATCTTTTGTACTTTGGTAATGTAGCTCCCTTTTTACCTGATAGCATAAACCTTCACTTTTAGAGAACATCACTGAATCTACAAACTAGTAATGGAAAAAGGAAGATGTCCCAGGTTCTGGGTAATTGTTCAGTTGGCACACAAGTTAATACTGTGTAAAAAAAAAAAAAGAAGAGCGGTTACCACTTGATCTTGAAATGTTATTAAAAAAAAGATTACCGTTGTTTTTTTTCTCATCTCCAGAAGAATTGCAGGGTTAACAGACTTACTTTATTTTGTGCATGCATAAAGGAAAAACTGAAATGAATGATATATTTTTCCATGGAACTCTTTTCAAAGATTTTGTTGTTTGGGTTTTTTTGGTTTGGTTTGCAGATTTGGTTTGCTGGTTTTTGGTTTGTTTGGTTTTTTTATGGGGTTGGTGGTTTACTAGGAGAGTATTATATGATTAGGTATTATTAATTAAGTTCTTCAGGGATTGTTAATGTGGGCTGATGTACTTTGTGTCTTCAGTAGTGTTTCAGTGAATTTATTTTTGTCAGAGAGTCCTAAATATTTTGTATTTAATTTTATACTCTCTTAGAAATTAATCATGTCTGGTCTTATATTTGCTGAATGTTATGACATGATACATTTGTTGAAAGAGAAATTACAACAAAGACTGGATGTCATTAGTTGATCACAAACAACAGCTTATCTAAAAGCACATCAAGACAAAAAATGAGCAGAGTTGTCAACTCAGTGGTAAAGAGCAGTTTCCAAATATGACATCTTGTTTTGATTAGTACACATCTAATTAATGATGTCAGACTAGACTCCTCTATTTTAAAAAAAAATTACTTTAAAAAAAACCATAAAGATTACTGAAGGTCTGAATATTTGATAAAAAGGTAGACAAGGAATGTTTGTGTGAAAGATATTTTGTCCTAAGAGATTCCAAACAGAACATCTACAAGCCTCATAGACTTGCATTACATCATGCATTACTGCCCATTTAAAGTCATGTTTCTATTAATGTCTTAAAACATTCAATGGTCCTTCCATTCATGATTTTGTAAGTGCAGCAGGAAAATTAATATTTTTTCTTAAGGTAAATGGAATTGCAGAAATTTTAAATATATTGCTACCATCATGACAGCTTAAAATGAAAAATAATTTCAGTGGAAGGGACTCCAGAAATGACCATATTGCGTATGATGTACTATATTAATTATATGTTATTCTCATGCAAAATATTTTATTTTTATATTTATAAAGTAAGCAGTACTGCATGATACAAAGGCAACTTAGGATAATATAATTCGGATATGTTACAGAAATTTATATTTTCAGAATGGAACCTCACAAATTAAACTGTTTGGGTGGCTGTCACATCATTTGGTTCAGGGAAGGTAGTCTCTCTTCCAGTGCCATACACTTCAAACGGAAAATTTGAACCTTAGCAACATTTTGAATTTTGAATAGCAAGAAGCAAGACCTGAAACTTATAACAAAAATCTGGGTAACATAAGGAGAAGAAAGGGATCTGCATCTCTCTCTCAGACAGGTTGCTCACCAGCTGAAAGCTCTCCTCTGTCACAGTGCTCTGCTGGATGCTTCATTTGAACCCCATACTTCTAAAGGGTTAGGAACATGTGAGATCAGCCATGCTGTCTACTAAAGTACTAAATCTGTGAGTCTCTGTAGTCTGAAATGCTAGGAAAATGTGTGTGACAATGTAACTTGCGGCTGATGTTGTCACTTACATACAAGAATGCATCAAAACTGACAAATCTCATAAGAAAATTTCCCTCAGCTTTAATTGCTTTTCTGCAAAAATTAGTTGATAAAAATTTACAATAGATATGGTTGTTGTTTGAAGCAGTTTATGACATTTACCAGATTGGCTCTATTTTTCTCATTGTTTTCAGGAATATTTTTTTTTCATATACTTCAGTATCAACAGGAAAAGCTTTCTTTAAACAATAAAACTTAAAAAAAAGACTTTACCCTTCCTTGAGTATGATTGTGTTTTCTGCTTTTTTACTTGGAAGAAACTTTCTACATTTTTTCTTCATTGGTGATAGGAGGAGATATATTGTACATGTCAAAATTGGGATTTCAAAGCTGACTCAAGGTTTTAGGAAGTCTGCGTTCACAACTTTAGTTCATTTTTCCTCTTCTATCATAAGAAATACTGGGTTATTCTTTTTCAGCTATGGCTGTCTTCCATTTTCTCATATTTCCACATTCCTCTGTGAAGTATTTTTGGTCCTGCTTGACCTACTGGCCTAAAGGGCTGATACCCCTTTGACTTTATGCTGTATAACACATTTGTATGCAGACTTTTTCAGACCAGAAACAAAATAAAATGATCCAGAGGGACATCACTCCCCTAAAGAATAACTCTTAACAGTAAATAAATCTTTTATATGATCCCTCTAGGCAGTGCAAAGTGTGATAGGGAGGTTCGGTTTACGTGACCATTTGGGACACTGAGCCTCTAAAAAGAAATTTTGTGGCTACCACCACTGGCAGAATTTTCCTTTTTTTTTTTTTTTTTCTTTCATAAGATAAATCAGAGAATGCAGTGAAAAAAATTCTGCAGTGCTGGGAAAAGGCTGCAGGAAAGCTTAACATGTATTTCTATAAGTGACAATACTTGACAGACCTTGTTACTTACAAGGTGCCTTTTCCTTTGCGTCTTTTGTTCTGTTGCACAGCTGAGATAATATGAAGCAAAAATGTCTAAGTGTTACAATAGAAATAAGAACTCTGCTTTTTGGATGATTACAGGCACCCATTGTTTTGCCCTTCTGCTCAACCTGCACAGACATCTCAACAGTTTTCTTTGCCTCGACTGGCAAGACTAAAGCATTTGTTACCCACTGCTGTTTCTATTGCCCTCAGTGAAGCTAAAGATCACCATTTGATCTTTAGGTGCTGCATGCAACATAATTTTTGTCATCGTTTTATAACATTCACTAGTCATTAAGTAGATGGCCTACAGGCTGAAATATGTAAATTAGCTAATTATCTGAGTGCTGACATAAAATTTAGTATTAACTCATCTTCTCTGTAGAAGCTGTCTGGCATTGTTAGCTCTGGACTTTCAGCACCTTCAATTCAGCTCTATTTCTGTGAATATACACTGCATAGGACCCACATGTTTTCTGTCATCCTTTGCGGCTTTTCTCACCTAGGTCTTTTCAAGCCTTTTTGTTGGTGTTAGACGAAAGCTATTTATGGTGTTTTTAATGCCCTCTAGTGGTAGTTCTAGCTCTTATTGTAATGGCACTGAACTAACTACGCTGTGGTGAGACCTCCGCATCAGCATGGGTGTGCCTGGGGCCTTTCAGAGGGCACAGAGCAGCCGGTACCATCACAACCAGCTGCTACACCGGTTGTGACGGACCTGCCACAGCTGCCTAATAAGTTTGTGTCAAAGCGTGTGCCTGCAAACTTCCCAGTCTGAAACCAGCCCTCCCGCCCATGATACCCTGCAGGTTCCTCTCACGTGAGTTCTTCAGTCTGGTATCCCCCATCTCCCAGGCCATCCTGTCCACTTGCCTATTGGGGTGCATGGTGAGCCATATACCCTTGCAGCTGGTTCTCACCTCACCCCAATGAACAGAAGAGCAGCCACATCTCGTACACGTGTATGCCTCAGGCCACAGTTCCCAAATCCACTCGTGTGCAGGCTCTTAATCAGATGAGTCAGGACCATTTCACCCATCATCCAGTTTTTTTCTGATAGAACCTGGGTACATGCCATTAATTGTATGAATGCTGCTGTCTAATACACTGTATATCTTTGGGTATATCTCAGGAGCTCAGTGCTTTAATTTCTTGTGACGGCTGTTGCTTTAGTTACAGATATACTTTCCGGAGTGAAATGCAAAAATGCAGATCTAGAGCTGAATATGAACACATGTACTCTCAGAAATGCTATACAAAACTATGTATAGAGGAACAAAAGAAGTAGACTGGAAGAAAGAAAAGGTTATGAACTCTGAATGACTTCGTCTTTATTCCTGACTCTTCTGGTGTGCCTGTGCCAAAGAATAAATATCTGTTTGTTATTATATTCTGTGTTTCTCGGCTTCCATGATTTGTGGATTGGGAAAGTTCAGTCCTAGAGATAGGGTTTATATTTGGACTTAATTAAACCCCTGAAATATTTATAAATTCATGGTGGGTTGGTTTTTATTTTTCATTTTTTAAATAAAATTATGATGTAGCTGAGAAGAAAGAATAAAAAAAAGTAACATTTTTTTGGTCAAATGGAGAGATAAAACTTCAATCTTTAAAATTTTGCTCTGATTTATCAAAGGTATAATGGTGAGTGAAATAATAAATTCTTGTTTAACTTCAAAATTCTTATGTAATATCAAGGTCTGTGAGATGGTGACCTATGAGATTAGGAAAAAAGGGACAGAAGGAGAATGGACACGAAATAGTATTAGGTGTAAGGTGGAAAGATACATAAAATGAACAGTTAGATGGTTTTGTATTAAATATAGAGGCATTAAGTGCTGCATAAAAGAGAGATCAAAGGGAAAAAGGGAAATTCTGCCTCTATAAATGAGTAGACAAATGATGACTTTTTTTTTTTTTTATGTAAGATGTGAGTTGAAACTTAAGTAGATCCAAGAGGGGAGATCTAGGATTGAAAGGAGGTCATTTGCAATTTAAATAATCTATCAATGAGTCAAAACATGAAAGGGATACCAGTGTGTGGAACACAACAGCTGAAGTTGAGAAAAGGATTAAATGACTGTTGTGATACATTTTTGGATGCAATGTAATACATTGGTGAACTTTGGCTGATGAATAGTAGATAGAAAAAGTTATATGTTAAATATTTGAGTAACAATTAAAATGTCAGTTTATGGAGTAATGAAATCCATTTCTGATAATATAATTTTTTTATTATTCTAAAAGTTTTTCCAGACTAAAAGGTAAAGCTTTAATGAACTATAACTTTGTCAAACAGTAAAATAAATTTTCTAATTAATTTATGTAAAAAGTATCTTTTTGACTAAAAGTACTGAAGTGCTCATCACATTGTTTTATTACCATATTAATAACTGCAGGATTTAAACAATTACTGTAACATTACTTTGCAAATTGCAAAAACTCATCTAGTTTTTATTGCTTTCTATAGTGTCTGTACTGTTTATTATGCAAGATTCTTAGAGTTTTTCTTATAGCTTCTTTGTATAGAAATCTAATCATAGACTGACAGCATAATTGCCAAGTATATGGAGGATCTATGTTTTACAACTTTATTAGCTTTTTTAATCTCACTAGTAAATTCTGACTGCTATTTTAGGCAAATTTCACCTAGACAGCATCATCTTTCTAGAGCATAATTACAAAAATGTTAAATGAAAGACTGTATACAGATAGCAAACAGCATATGTACAGGTGGGTAAGTGTAGTTCAGCTAAAATAACACAGGGCCTTCACATAGAAAAAACATATAAAATAATGGATACAGGGAATAAAGACTACTGTTTAAGCATCAAGACTTTCAGAGTAACGTGACAAATTAATACTTCACCTTCACACATTCTCTAAGCTTGAATTTTCACAGAAAGAACAAAAATGAAACATGAACAGAATATAATTGGCAGTGTTTGATTTCTTTACATATGTAGGATAACGAAAAGAGCAATCTTCAGCTTGAATAAACAATCCTATGCACTGTTACAGATGTTTAATCTTCTCATGTAAGAGTCGTGTCAATAGTAACTTGGCAGACGTTTGTGAGTTTGAAGAAAAAGTAAGGTTTTCATAAAATGAAAATAGACTCTCATTTTTAGAACAATTGAGTGCTAAATAGAGCTTCAGTATCCACTAGAACTAGAAACTGAGCAAAAGCTAAGGAGGAATTATCAAAGTACTTCTCTAACAGCTGGGCTCCAAAGTAAATGTACAGCTCAGTGATAGATGGGACTCATCCTTCAGTTTCAGGTTGTAGCAACAGTAGAAAAGATTATAGGCATGTAGCAATAAATCACCAGGATCAAAACATTTTCAACCAGGAGTTTCAGGAGAGAAAACTGAAACATTGCTGAACTTATAGTTAATTGTCATTGATAATTGTTAATCGTGTACAAAGTAGTGATTTGTAGGTAGCCCTTCTAATTAGTTTTGCTACTTGGCTAATGAGCAGTTGAAATATTTAAAACTCCCAGAACTAGAGGCAACTAACCTCACTTTCATGTTGAGTAAACCTTTTGAAATGCTAGAAAACGGCTGCATAAATAAATGCATTGATAAACATCATGCAATGGAGAACAGTTAATGTGGCTTTTCTAAAGCGCATTCACTTCTATGAAGAAATCACTCGAGCACACAAACAAATTTGATATGGTTGGTACAGTATGCACACATTTGCAAAAATATGTTGCAAAATTGTCTCAACAGGATTCTTAGAGGGATTAAGCTGCCATGAGATGACAAGAAAGATACCTTCATGGAATCACTACTGTCCAAAAGAGGAAAAAAAAAGATTGGTATTAACCAAAAATACAGAGTGTGGTGAAGTCCCTGGTGTTGCACATACTGTTTACTGTGTGTTGTTCCACTATAAAATTACAGAAGAGTAAAGCTCATTGTTCTACTGAGCTGTGATCACCAGAATTAAAAATGGTACTGGCAAGGGCAATTTTGATAATGAACCATAGAGAATGACTTCTATACAAGGAGAAATTTTATAAGCAAGGTTATTCAAATTTGGAAAAGGGTAAGGATGGTATAATTGAAATATATAAAGTCATGAATGGCAGGTCAAAAGTGATTTAGGATATGTTATTCACCATTCACAACACAAAAACCAGCAAGCACCCAAGTAAATTATCAGGCTGAAGTGTAAATTGCTTTTCATATAATACATAATTAAATTGTGTAACTCATTGCTGCAGGATGTTTTTGATGCCAAAATATAAATCAGTTCAAAAAGCAATTAGCTGAATGAATGGAAGTAAGCCCCATTAAGGGCTATTAAGTACAATGATGTGGGTACAACGCTAAAACCTTGTATTTGCAGAAGGAGTCTTCATTGAGAGAAGTACCTAACTTCTTTTTTTTTACCTATGCACCCCTGCAAAAATTCAGTCTCAACCAATACGGGCAATGAGATTCTGAGAACTATGGGCCTTTGTTCTGACCTAACATGAATAGTATTGTCATAATCCTATCTGATTAGCCCTGAGAAGGATTCAGGGCTCTTAATGCAAAAAACAGGCATATACAGAACAGTCCTATGAGAAGACAACAAGATCACCTGCAACGAATTCATGAAAAAATAAAGATCAAATAAGTGAGGCAGTAAAAACTATGGTTATTTTATCAAGATCTAAGTATGTCCCTACCCTGTGCACTCTATGTATATATACATATGAAAATATGAAAACATGAAAATATAAAAATATGAAAATATGAAAATAAACATAAAAATGTAAAAATATAAAAATATAAAAATATATAATTAGTTTTAATATTAGATTGGATTTCAAGTTCTATAACATTCAATTAAAATTTTCAATAAAGTTTAAGCTCAATGAAATAAATTAGCTAACATAACTCTTCTCATGATGGCACATGTGTACATGCTTCATTCCAATTGGGAAATCAAGCACGTAACAGAAATACTCCAAGGAGTGTTATTCTATTCTTCACGTAATTCTACATCTCATGGCTGAAATTCATATAAATGTCGTGATTTTTATGCTCGAGATGGCCTCCAACCATCACAGCACCTGCAAGTCCTTCTCTGTTCTCAAAAAACCCCAGGTCCCATGGTCATCTTCCCTAGCTGACTCCCCTGCCAGCTGTGTCAGGAAGTTTTATTCCACACACTCCATGAACTGCTAGCTGATTTTCTTTCTATTGCATTTTATTTCCAGCTGATATCTGGCAAGTTGAAGTAGGGCTAAATATTTCCTTTTTTTTTTTTTTTTCAGGGATGGGGAAAAGAGGGGACAGCACTTTCTTTTTAAATGTTGTTTTACTTCAGCTTAAAAAAAGGTCTTTGAATAGATTTCTTGTAATCAGGCATTTTTAAGGGCTACAGCTAGCACTGAGAAAATGAGGATTCAGAGTAGTCTTCTTTTTGCACTTTCTGTCCCTTTTCAAGACTGTGTAGAAAGAAACCCTTCTCTTTCAGTCATTTCTTGAACGACCTTTGTCACCAGTCTTTGAACTGAGCTGAAGACGTTCTGTGGAGGTTTCTGCCATTCTTACACAGAAGTCTCTGATGTAAACACTAAGAAGAAGGTTTAATTGATACGCTTAAAATAATTAGAAAGCAACAGTGCTCAGCAGGGCTCTTTAGGACTAAAGGCTAACAAGGAACCAAATCCCCAGACAACTATGTGATCATTAGGAAAACTCAGTAATAAAAAACGACATTTTGGAGAGTTAGGATTCAAAGTATTTAACAGAAAATAAAAATAAAGACTAAGCAAAATAAACCAAAAAAAACCCACCCCCACCCCCACCCCTGCCCAAACTTACAGAAACAGTGCTGTGGAAACGAAGCAGAATTTTTGCATCTGTGAGTGCATATGCCTTCCATTTAAAGTAAAATATTTTAATATTGCTTGCCACTGTGAGTTTTTAGAGTTGACACATTCTTGTGAGACTTTTGTATGCAGCACTTAAAAAGCAATACTCTTTCTAGTACATGATACTAAATCTTATTTTCCTTTATCGTACCATATTTTACTATATTTTAATTTTATTTTTAATGAGGAGATATATTTCCATCTATCCAATAGTAATTTATTCAGCTGAGTAGTAGGGTCAAATCTGCTATCTCTTTGAAACGACTAACAGCTCATTTAGGGTAAAGACTCTGTGCATGATGCCCACGAGTCATCTTCTTAGAACACGAATAGTACTGCAGCACGTCCAACTTATGTCACTCAAATTATGAAAGAGGATGAGGACGTCTCTCGTTCAACCTTCCAAATTATAGCTAAAATATGCTCGCTTCAGAGTTTAGAATGAGTAGCCTTCAATTTGCAAACACGTTAACATACGTTTTAGGAAGGGCATGTGTGTACTAAACCATGAGATGCCTATCTGCAGCTATAGCTGATTTGTACTGCTTGAATCCAGAAGTTTTCATTATTTGCCAAACCTAGGTAGAAACAACATTATTCTGCACACAATTTGTCTTTCGTGCCGTTTTACTGTATGTCCTATGGAATAGTTAGCAAATCACTATATCAAGTATTCCACTGAAATTAATTAAAAGCAGTGCATTTCCAGTGTAGTAGATTGCTAATGAGTCTCATTAAAATCTTAAGATTACAATGATTACACGTCCGTGACTGGAGGATGTGCTTCACTGGTTTTGGTGTTTTCCTTGCAGATACAAGGGCTGTACAAACACAATGCACATACCCTCGTTAATGGCATTATCTGGACTGTGCATCATGACCCTGCCTGTGCACGCATGTGAAGGACAACGTTGTTTCCATGGCACAATTGTGGTGGGTGAGACGCATCCGACACTCGAATTAACGAATATAAACTGCGGAGTCAAGGCAGAGGCAAAGCAAAACTTTTGGGTAAGTGTATGAGGGGTAAAACTGGGACACAGAAAAAGGAATGGGCTGTTTGATTCCCACGTAACAATACTTCCTTAACTGATGCTGGCACTCATATTCCTATAATGAATAATGGCGTATATCCTTAGTAACCTTCTCTTTTGTTTAGCGACAGACAGTACAGGCATTTTCTTCTCTCATCTGCTTTTTGCAGCAGTAGCAGTGGTAGCCTTGAGTAACCCATACTTTTAAGGATGTGCTTTCTGACTTTCTAAAACTCTCTGAAAAGTTATAATTCAATAGCCTGGTATTGTAAAAATGGGTGAAATAAGACTTAATGTGATTTTCACTAGTATTACCTGATATTATTGTGCTACTCTGCAGAATAGGGAACTAAAGAAAACTTTTAAATAAGTTTGGGGTATCACCCCAAAACCTTCATGTTAAGAAAAATCCTCAAACCCTTTTTTTTCTTTTTTTTTTCTTAATAGAAAGGTCTAATTATTATTTCTACTACAATTTTTATTTGTAAATAAATGGGATAAATATGGATCAGCTATTCATAAGATGAAAGAGATGATAGGAACTCAAAGTTTTGGAGGTGAAAAGAGCAAAATTCAAGATTCTGAAATATATAAAAAAGCAGACGTTTAGTGAAGTGTATAGATGATAATGTGGGGAACTGTAGAAATATGTACAGCTTAAATCTAGACCATATGATGTGGAAATACAAAAAAAAAAAAAAAAGTGAAAAAAAATGAAACCACCAAAAATCCCCTCAAACAAATCCCAAAGCCTTGGATAGAAGAAAGCTGCTTCTAGAATTCATTTGGAAAAAACAAATACAGGTGGTCTGGTAAAATGTGCGAATTCTCATTTGGTTGAAAATTCTTTTCCATGTTTTCAGGAGGGCAATGAAAAAATAATAATAGAACAAAATCTGAGCAAATAAGACACAAACCACTTAGAAGACAACAAGGAGATGAGTAGTATCTGATATGTCAACAAACGATGTCAAACAGTGGGAATTTCTTTCTGAAAAAAAATTAACAGGCTTTGTAGATGAGGGACGTATTAGGTACCACATCATCTTGATATTAAGTCTAAGAACATTATCTTCCATTATATTTTTCTAAACAAAAAGAAACTATTTTGTACATGTTTGAGGAGCATGACTCTGATAGAATATTCACATTTATTGAATGTTCACAGGTAAAAAGGAAGGAGGTACTGGACAGTATAGCAGAACGATCTGAAGGTAGCTTCAGTCTTGCTCAGTATTTTATCAGACAGGATGGTGTAGTGGAAAATCTGTTTATTAAATTGGTAGGATGAATCCTAAGGGTGCTAGGAAGGCAGAGGAAGTATTCAAAATGGTCTTCATTCCGAGGAATTAATCTGAAACTGCTGGATGCAATCCAAAGAAGTCAACATTTATTCAGAAATAATGAAGTGCACAAATGCAAACTTATGAGAAACTGTTCAATTTTGTAGAAAGGATTAAAGGATCATGATGAATGCAATCAATCAGATAGTCACAAATCACAGAGGCAACTCTGATAATCATGCTCTCCTCCACTCCCACACAATTTCATAGCAATATTGTATCCACCTTTTGTCTCTGGGCTCTGAGAGAGGTGTGGATCACCTAGAGTCAGTCCGGAGTAGAACACTGAAAAAAAAGAAATAGTTGAAAAATCAAATCCTGTTAAATAGCACTGAGGTCAAAAAGGTAAAGCCCTAGGGAAAAGGATAAAGGAGGAGTAAGTCTTCAGGTACTTAAAGAGACATGAAGGTAAGGGGTTGCTGCATACCTATTCTATACATAGCAGCTTACTGTGGTACGGTGTGTGTATGTTTTGAGGGAGTACGTGGAAGGAGGGGGTTATTTATATAAAAATAGGATTGGAAGAGGTAGCTTTTACACAGTGGTGAAAACACCAGCAGTAGAAGAGAAATCAATAACAAACACTTTGTGCACCTTGAAGGCTATGGTCTCATTGCAGTGTTTCAGAAAGTCTTTGAACTATGTTGAATGGAAAAAAATAAAAGGAAAATAATCAAAATCACTGTGTTAGCCCACAGTCTATATTCACAAAGACATCAGCAGTGCCTTGCTGTCTTGCAGTGTCTATGAATCTTTGTGTTTTGCTCCATTTGTCTCAGCTGTCTGGTAAGGGGAACAGGTCGTAATAAATAGAAGGTGATAAGAATGGTTTTTGTATAAATAATTTAAGAAATAAAAGGTGCTTTCTATAGTTTTGGGTTTTTCTCTGTTGTTGTTGATGTTGTTTATCTACCTATTTTCATTACCTTTAACTATTTATTCAATACCTCATAAATATTTTTTAAGTGTTCTTTCTTTTTATTAGGAGTTCATAGCATCCTTCTATGTAGAAACTCTTCTCATTAATATGTATGCTATTTTCCTAGCACCCTCATTTAGTTGAATATAACAGCAGAAATCTGTTGGCATTGTTAATGACTCATTTTCTTTTAAGAGAGGAGATGTTTGAAGTTGACTTAGGTATAATAATTTCAAAACTAAATGGCATGAGCAGCACTGAGCATAGGATTTTGGAGTGTCCTGAAGAGGCTCCTGCTGTAATATTAATCACTCTTTTTTTCTGAATTGTTCTTTGTAAGTACTTTTTATTTCCTTCTTTCCTTTCCTCCTTTTCAGTGTATTGGGCTACAAAGTGATTTCTTTAAAATATTCTTATATTCCTCTATCATATAAAAGCATATTTTGCCATAACTTTCATTTGATGAAGATGCCTTATTATCATAAATAAGTGCCAAACTTTAATATGTATTACAATAGTTTCAAATAGTGGTCTGGAAATCTTAAAGTTAGAGAAATTCGGCAGAAACATGGTGTATAGATTTAGCCCACAAATGTGGCTAAAAAGTTGAAGATGCTGTGATAGAGTGCAGTGTTACACACCTTTCACATGCTCTGAGCCATTTTAGTACCTCACTGTAAATCTGTCAAACCTCTTTGAATACTTTTACTTCTGTTAGACATATCCTGGAATGATATGATTCCAAAGAAGAATTGTTCAACAAAAGCTCATGTAAAGTCAGCAGATTTACTAAAAAATAAAAAAGAACAAAAAAAAAAGAAAACAGTTCCCCTTGTTCTTTCTTTTTTTCCTCTCCTTTTTTCTTCTATTATTGCTTTATTTTGTTAAAGCCCAGGACTTTATGAAAACCAAGGCAAAAGGAAAGAAAAGTCTGAAGGCTAGACATTAACTTTGGTTTAATTGCTGCTGGTGACACCTAGACTTTTGCTTTCTTTTCTCTTTGAGATGCATAGACCTATGTTTATTTTTCTCTTTGGATGCTGCAACAAGATACAACAGCAGGTGAAATGGATTCAGTGAAGAACATCTGGCTGACTGGGTGTGCTGGATCTAAACTAATTTCTTTTCTGCTAGTCTGTCCCTTATTTCACAGGTTGTTTTCTTCTTCCTTCTATGCTGCTTTGCTGTCTATCCTGTGCACTAAAGGTTTACACATTATGTCAGCTGTTCTTGGTATGTGAAGAGAATCTTTCAAAGGAAAGGAATTATTGCTTTAATTGAAAACCCTTAGAACATAGTCCATACACACAAGCAGTACAAGAGATGAGTCTTGAATTGCTCTCTAAAGCCTCACATTGCGATGTACAGTAGTTTTAGTGGATCTTGTAGAGATATTCTTTCATTGTTTCATAGATGTAATCAGCATGTTAAGACTGTTATGTTAAGACCTTTACTTGTCATAATCTTTTATGGAAAACAGACAGAAGCAAGCAGTGTTTTGAATCTTTAAAATGGGCTTTGTTTTTCAGTGTCAGTTCACAGTGCATTGGAAATAATTTCCCACAAGAATTTTAAAGAACATGATGGCACGCTGCTGTGGTCAGGCATAGAGGAAAGAAGATGTATACAAGCTAAGAAATGAGATGTGTAGATGATTTGTGTTTTACCTACAATTGCATGAGTTTCTTTGAAGAGAGTTGACTGTTTGACTCCTGATTTACCTCATAATCGTTCAAACAGGTACAGTGTCTGTTTCCTAGTCCCTCCCTAGAATGGCAATGTTTGTAACAAGGCTTAGAATGCAGGTGAGTTAAGAAAGGGGTCGTTTATTGCAATATTTTTTGTCTTCTAGGTCCAAGACACGCTGAACTGAGTTTGCAGCTGAATATGAAGTCTATTATAGTAATTATAATTTTCTTAAAGTACTTAAATGCCTGAAGTATATGAACCATCATTGCCTAGAATGTTACTGAATGATGGTGACTATCATCTAGTTATAATAACTGAAAGTTCATGAGATAATATTCATAACTGCTATATTGATTTAAATGGGTGCAATTTGCACAGGGGAACAAGAGAGAAAAATAAGACAGGAGGCTAATATTCTCGAGATTAAAATTTGACAGCAAAATGCCTATTGCTTAAATATTTTGGTTACGCATTACAGAAAATGAGCAATTGCTGTGGTTTGTGCCTCAGGCTTTCAAGGGTAGAAAAGAATAACAATCACAGACCATCTCCAGAAGTTAAAATTAAGTCAGATTACTATGGAAAACATCAGATTTTTAATCATATGTGGGTAACAGCCGTGCATAATGATCCTAGTCCTAATGATGAGCCAGATAGTTTTTCCAATTCCATATGTGACGACTTGATAGTCAAAGGAAGTGAAAATCGCACCTAAAAGAAAAACCTAATTAACAATGAGAAGTGATAGGTTTAAATAAGGAATGAACAGTTGCTGTGTGTCTGTCTTTGTACTCAGTGACAGGTGATAATCCCAGTTTACCTGGCTACATAGAATTTTGTAGGTACAACCTGCATTATTAATGTGATATGAAGTTGATATATCCTGCCTGTGAGGAGTGTTTTTATTTATCACATGCTGGAAGCTGGTGCTAGTAGTACAACATCTGATGTTAATAGTGCAAGACCGGGACACTGTCCAGCTGCATGTCCCTTCCTGCAAAAAGTGGTATATCTTCTGCTAATAGTTTCCTTTCCTGGTTTGGGTTTGCTTTGTAGACATACTCTTGTCCAATCTCCATGTTTAAGCCTAGTAACTCAGGAGATAACACATTTTCTGTCTTGTTTTTAGTGAGAAAATATTTTTTAAAATGTTTGAGAAACTAAGAGCTGATAGTGCCTATAATGTTTACATATTGATTGGCATAGACAATGCATTCACAGTATAATTGATTAATTTGAATAGAATTAACATAATTCTGCTGAAATTTGCCTTGCTATCTCCAGTGAAGTAATGCTATGACCACCAGTTAGGATACTGACAGATAAAAACAGTAGAAAATCCATCTTGGACAAAAGTGGACCAATGTATCTGATGCCTTAGAGTTTTCAGCATTTATATTTTCCAGATTCTTTACTGCATTAGTGTGCATGACTCTGAACTCTATGTATAACAGTAGCCAGCTTTCCCACATTAGTCAGACTGCTCAGGCCCGTAAAGTATAAACAAAAATGATTCTGAGGGAGGCAGACCGGGGGATTGTTACTTCATACCTAAAGCTAGGGTTGGACAATTAGCTTCTGATATGCTAATAGACCAAACCTATATCTGTCTGAAAAACTCGTGACTCGTTGTCCATTTTGGATCCATCTTGGGTGTAGTCTCTTGCTGAGGCTCCTGTGAGCCCAAGAGTGTATCTTTTAGAGGTGTTTCATAAACACCTCCTTTATTCCCTTGCTCTGTCTAGTCTCCGTTTCAGGTAGCCTCTGCAGGCATCATATCTGGGAACTGGTAAGAAAATTCAGCTCCTCAGTGGAAATAACACGAGGTCACTATCAGTGAAACATAGTGGGCAGCAAATGAAATGTTTGCATCTAGATTTGCTTCCAGCCATGCTGGTTTAGACTCAACATTCATCAGGACAAAAGTTGGGAAGGTTTCAATGGCAATATTAGCCGAACTAGCTGTAGTTCAGGAAAACCAATCTTTCTTTTCCTTACACGAACCCGTGTGCCTGCACAGCTAACAAAGACCAAGAGGAACGTCTGCAAAGTGTGCATCAGTAGAAAGCTGTACCTTCAAGTGTTCTGAAATGTATTCCGGACTACGCGTGTACAAACATCTTAGACACACTTCAGAACATTTATGCACTCATATATATGTGCTGGCATGATCTTCACAGTACTTTTTGGTAGAGTCTTAGACTCTCTGAGAAGAGTCTCAGTCTCTACTAGAGACTCAGAAGAACCATTCAGATTACCTCTAAAGAAACAAAGAAAGAAAATGAAGTGGATGTGATGGTTTGACCTTGGCTGGCCACCAGCTGCCCACCAAGCTTCTATACCACTTCTCTTCCTCAACAAGACAAGGAGAGAGGGTACTGCAACAAGCTCATGGATCAAGATAAGGACAGAAAAATCACTTACCAATTACTGTCATGAACAAAACAGACTCAGCTTCAGGAAACAAATGCAACTTACTGTCAATCAAACAGAGTAGGATAATGAGAAACAAGAACAAATCTAAAAACACCTTCCCGCCACCTTTCCATTTCTTGCAGGCTGAACTTTACTCCCAGCTCCACCCCCCCCCACACCACACAAGCCTCAGGAGAATGGAAATTACAGTAAGTTCATTACATATCTCTAATACTCTCTCCTCGTTACACCTTTCCCCTGCTCCAGTGTGAGGACCCATCCAAGGGACACAGTCATTCAGGAACTTCTACTACACAGATCCTTCCTTCATGGGCTGTAGTGCTTCACGAACTCCTCCAGGCATGATCGCCTCCATTGGGTGCAGCCCCTCAGGAGCAAACTTCCTCAGGGTGTGTGTCTCCTGAGACACAAGTTCTGCCAGCAAACCTGCTTCAGTGTGGGCTTCTCTCTCCACGGAGCCACAGGTCCTGCCAGGAGCCTGCTCCAGCGCGAGCTTGGAACAGTGTCACAGCCTCCCTTGGGCATCCACCTGCTCCAGCAGAGGGTCCTCCACAGGCTGCAGGTGGATCTCTGCATCCTCATGGACTTCCATGGGCTGCATGGGCACACTCTTTTTCTCCATGGCCTGCACCATGGGCTGCAGGGGAATCTCAGGCCCTGACCCTCCTTCTCCACTGGCCTTGGTGTCTGCAGGACAATTTCTCTCAGATATTCTCTCCTTCCTCCCAGCTGCCATTGAATATTTTTCCTCCTTCTTAAAAATCTTGAATCCCAACACTGCTGATGAGCTCAGCTTTGGCCAGAGACAGGACTGTCTTGGAGCTGGCAGGAAATGGCTCATTTAAGGCATGGGGGGAGTTTCTGATGTCTTCTCACAGAGGCCACCCGTGCAGTACTTCCACTACCAAAACTTTGCCATGTAAACCCAATGAAGTGGATAACGCAAGAAGGACCCCTATTTAGTCTATGAACTGTAATGAGCTCTGTTATGCTGAGATTAGCATATAGTGTATTTTTAGGCCATATAGAAATGTATGTTCCAAGCCTAGTAAATGAAGTTTATAAAGAAGGTGAAGATTAATGTGAGCAAGTCAATAATTTAAGACTGCAAAAGATACCAAATATCTTTTATAAAGAAGAATAAGTTACTCTGACCACATATAAAAAACTGAAAAATTGAAGGATTTCTGAGGAAAAGAAAAAATAAAAAAACTTCTTACCAGGTGATGCGATTAAGTTTTAATAATTCCAGCTATATCAATAAGCTATTTTATTAGGGAAGAAAACATAGAAAAAGTAAACTCTCCAACACAATTTTCTAGTCATAATCCTCCTGATTCATTGTACAGATTGAATAATACAGCATGGAATGTACTGATTAATTGAGATTATGTAATAATAGAAGGTGAACTTGTAAAGTATTAACCTAAATAATATGGATACCAGCTTCATCTAACTGTCAGGTCTGGAACATTAAGATGAATATGATATAAAAATGATACATAGGAAAAATAGAAAGATGCTTTACATTTTTTAGATTGAATTAATAGATTTTACAATCCTAGAATGGCTAGTGACTCCTGAATACCTGCATGTGCTTTCATTGTTTTACCAAGTAGCACAGTAAAAATTGCGTTTGCTATATCTTTCTTTAAAAATACCTCATTACTGTAATAACTATCCTATGCAAAAATGTATCTCTGAGTAGACATGCTTCTGTTTCTATTTTTAAGCAAGTCTGTGAAAGGAAACATGGTGTTTTAAACCATTTGGGTCCTTAATTGCTGATATGTAATGGCACTTACTGCATGATTTAAAGGAAAACATGGTGGTGATTAAAAGCATATATTTCCCTATGACAAGAAAAATAGAATATTTTGGTAAAAAGCAATACTTATAAAATTTGCAACTGGAAAATTATGAGATCATTCATACTCTTCTTGAACTAAATGGCCATGGATAGCCCACAGAATGAAGCTAATCAAAATGAAAGCAAAGTTAATAACAAAGGACTATAGTGATATTTTGGTATTAATTTGGGGGGACATTGTAGACAATTAAACAATAACAGTAACAGTATGGGCAAAATTAAAAATGTTAGAGATTTTGCATATACGATTTTGAGACTCAAAGCTATCGAAACCTTATTTATATTCATTGCAGACTACAATACATTCTCCTTTATTTTGTCTACAACCACTTGTATATTTGCTGCAGGAGAAAATGCCTGTTTCATAAAAATAAAATAGAACAGTTTTCTGTTATTATTGTGGGATTTTGTGGGTTTGTTTAGCTTTGTTTTGTTTTGGGGGGGTGGGGTTTTATTTTAAAACACGTAAAAGGTTCCAGTCAGCAATACCTGACACTTCTAACCAAGATTAAATTACAATTAATAGAGCATTTCTTTCTCTTGGAAAAACCCTAGGTTTGCTGGATGGACATGATGTACATATCTAGCATGAATCTGATATATCCATTTCTCTGTCCCTCTGGTTCCTCTGCACATACCTGTCCTCCTCTTACAGCAACTGGAATCTCCCATATGGCTGATCTCTCCATGGCAGCCAGTCACATACCTGAAGGCCAGCCTTACAGCTAGATTTTCTGCTTATGCCTCTTTTTGTCTGTTCATTTTACAAAAGCTAAAAAAAGTTTCTTGAGAGACTTTAAAGACAGTTCCATGTTCTCTGTTCCTTTTTGTACTGGTTTGACTGGTGAATTGCATAGCCTGTGATTAGTTGTAGGTTTTATCAAGGTATAAAACCCACATCTCATTGCCTGAAGCTGTATTAAATAGAAGATTAAATGTATAGCTAATACGGACCTGGTGCACAAAGTAGCTAAGGATTTTCATAGAATGTGAATTTTTATGTGCTAAGCCACCAGAAAGAAGATTTTGGATTTGTTTTCATTTCTTCCTGTAAAAAACCACATTTTCCTTTACCTCATTTCTTTAGCTCATCCAGGCATGAATGAAGTCAGACCTTGATCCAGCACAAAATAAATGTAATCTGATAAATTAAAATTTAAAGATAGAATATATAAATCTGAAAAATTTTATTCTCTCATGAAAGTAAGAAACAACAACCTGAACTTCTACCTAACTAGAAGTTACACCTCTTTAAAGGCATCTGCATTTTACAAGTTGTCTATTTGAGCCCTTTGGTTTTCTTACAAGTCAGAAAAGATTTAATGATTTTTGAAGGCATTAGGACAGGCTGTGGCATAAACAATCAGTCTTCTGGACAAAATACATAAAGTTCAGGCTTCATGATGAAAAGAAGTTGAAACTATGGTTATTTCTATCCCTCACAGATGGTTTTGAGTAAGACTAATTAAAAGAGAATTATTTGAAACTGTGACTGTGCGGGAATATATTTTGTCACTAGCAGCCAATCGTGAAATAGGACGGTGAGAGTAAATGTGTTCTCAGAATACTTCAAATACTTGACAGTTGCTATTAAACTAATTGGGAGCAGGGTAAGACACCTTCCAAGGCTAACTGTTTTCAACTTGATTCAGCAAAACAAGTTAAGCACATAGTTAAAGGAAAGCAAACATGTCATTCTCATTCCATTCAACAAAACTGGCAAATTCTTTCTCCTTCATGTGTTGTCTCCATGCTGAATGTATGTTTAAAATCATAGCTGGGCAAAAGTATTTTACCTAACAGAGGAAAGCTCCTTTAAGGTAAAAAAGATTTTTTAAAAAATCTATGATATTGCTTTTTGGATAAATTTATCTAGTACAGTATAGAATGTCTGCAATCCTACAGGATTTCAGGTGTGGGATTTTTTCATTTGTTTCTTTTCAGACATTGTATTTTATAACTTAAACAAATTAAAATCTCATTTTAAAAACCCAGATAAAGTCTGTGGAAGAGCTACAGTTCAATGTGTTTCCGGTAGTTTGCAGAGTTCAGTAAGAAAAAGGAAATTATTTTCATGACTCTTTCAAAAAGGAATTTCTTTAATTTTGATGAGAACATTTGATCCTATAAAGCTTTTCCTAATTAGTCCAATAAAGTACATAATCTACTTTTTTCATTATTTACTGAACTAGCATGTTTATTACCATTTTTATTACAAGTGTTTATTGATTTTTTCATAAAAGCAGCTCACTGCAAATTCCTTGCATGTTAATTTATTATATCAAATTCACCTAGAAATTACAGTCGTCTATTTTGAACTTCCAATTTCATGCAGCCACTCACGCTTCCAATATTAATGAACATGTGAGCGTAAGCAGTCATCGTTAAAGTGGTTCCTACAAATAAATCACTTCAGGTCATGTGGATTGAGACCATGATCATATTTAAAGCAAGTAAATTCTGAACAACGCATAGCAAGATTTAATGTGCTCTAGGCACAGAATAGAACCATCCACTATGGCTTTCCAATGTTGTGTAGTTTCACGTAGATGCAACATAATTTTGAAGAACCAGGCTATTGCATACTTTATACAGCATGTACATGTGTAAAAACATACTGCATAGTCCACAGTGTTGAATATATTATATCACCATATAAGAAAAATTGCTTATGCTGCTGAAATGCATAAAAAAGATCGTGGGGAAGATTGCAGAAGGAATCATAAAAGGATGCATCAAAAGGAGCGTGGCCAGCAGGTCAAGGGATGGGGTTCTTTCTCTCAGCTCTGCTTGCATAAGACCCCACCTGGAGTAATGCATGAAGTTCTGGTGCCCACAACATAAGAAGGACATGGAGCTATTGGAGCAAGTCCAGAGGAGGGCCATAGAGTTGATAAGAGGACTAAGGCACTTCTGCTATGAAGACAGGCTGATAGATTTGGGGCTACTCAGCCCATAGAAGAGAATGTTGCGTGGAGAACTCACAGCCACATTCCAGTATCTGAAGAGGCCCTGCAGGGAAGCTGGAGAGGGACTCTTTACCAGGAACTGCAGTGATAGGACAAGGAGTAATGAGTTAAAACTGAGAGAGGGGAAATTTGGGTCAGAGACTAAAAGGAAATTCTTAACTGTGAGGGTGGTGAGGCAGTGGAAGAGGTTGCCCAGAGAAGTTGTGGATGCCCCAACCCTGTCAGGCTTCAACAGCTGGTTGGATGGGGCATTGAGCAACTGCTCTACTGGGAGGTGTCCCTGTCCCTGGCAGGGGCATTGGAACTAGATGATCATTAATGTCCCTTCCACCCAAACTATTCTATGATTCTATGATTTGAAATCAAAACAGGGGATTGTGGTAACCAGCTTGGTTTACTGAACAAACACTAATTGACATTGAAGTATCTCAAGACAATCCTTCAATAATTTTTTTGAAAGTGAGTAAATACATGCAGTAGAATAACATTCACCTCCCTCTCCCTTATGAAGGAGTTTTCTCTTTCAGTCCTGACTACAGACAGATTGCTTTTGCAAGCAGTAGGGAAAACACAGAGCACCCTCTTCATTTGGAAATGGTAATAATAAGGAAACTGTTTGGAAAGGGGTAAGCATTCTCATTAGATATGGAAATTAAGTTACAAGTAACATTTGAACATTGAAAGTTATCATTTCAACTCCTTCTGAGTTACAGTACTCTGTTTTTTTGAATTTATGGTTAAAATGTTTCACAGAGCAACTAATCCAAAAAGTCAGCTTTCCCTGTTTGACTATTTATATCTGGACTATCCTGTGAGAGAAAAATACAAGTGTAAATAAGCTGTCTAAATTTGTGTGAAAATCAAAATCTTCTTTGTAAACCCAAGTTTTAAAGGGTTACAAAAGGTCTCTGATTTGCAGTGAACATCAGATCAATAACTCAAAATTAAAAGGTTCTCGCATAAAATCCTGAAACTACAAAGACCAGAGGACAGAAGAATGTAAATATTTTCTGTCCATTTTTAAGAGTTTAGGTGTGGCTACTATTTCTATTCACGGTAAAAAAATGAAATTATTTTTTATTTTTCATGAATTAAAGTAAGTTTTCCTTGCCCAGATCTTCTGTTTATTGTCACCCAATAAGATTTTCATTTGCTGGGCATGTGTGAGTACAGGCATCAGCGTTTCATTGTAGTGTCTCTTCAAAGCATTAGGGGTCATGGAAGACCAAGGACGAACATATATGGGAATTAAGTTTTGCTTTTAAATTGTAAGGATTTTGAAGAATATTTTTAGCCTTCTCTTCCAAAGCTTGTAAACAGCAGTGCCCAGAAGCTCAAGATTGCACACAGCTCAAACTGAACATTCAGTTTTCAAATGCTTACGACTCTGTTCTCTGGTAAATAATTGATTAACGAGTCATTTTAAAAATTAAGATTTTTCTTCCTTTAGACTCAATTGACAGAAAGAAAATTGTGTACTTATTGATAAATGTGGTTGAATCAAGGGCTGACGATTTCCCAAATGTTAATTTCTCTGCTGACACTGCTGATGCATGAAGAAAGCCTGCCTAAATATAATGACACAGGAAGATCTCCTAGTTAAACCTATTTTCGTTGTGTTCCCACTAGTGTTCCTGAGAGTGAGAGAGGCATTAGACATTTTAGTGATGTCCAGATATCTTAGCCTGAGGGAACTAGAATAAAGCTCTTCTTATTTTTTCTATTTTCTGTCTTCTGGTAATTCAGCACTGAGGCAGACGGACCATCTTATCATATTTTTTAGAGGTAAATGTAGTGTCTATTCATTATTTCAGATGGTCTATTTGCAGTGTGCTCTGTATTTCTGTTTCACTTAACCATTGCTACTACACAAACATTTGGTTTTGCTACAGAAATACTTTTTTCACTTTAACTGCTCCTACACTTGACCTATTCAAGGAAAGTTGTCTCTCTGTTCCAGCTAATTTTTGTTGAGATTTTCTTAAAAAGTGCCAAATATGTAATGATCATAGACACAATTTTATGCTTGGCTTTAGACCAAGTATCTTCTGTTTCTAAAGCTTTTCTCCATTGTGAGCTTTAGTAAGCCAGTTAAGGTTCTTTTTAAAAAGGTGCCTGAATGTAAGCTTATTTCTTTGGGGTTGGTCCTGGGCAGGGACAGGACTTAGACTCAAAGATCCTTGTGTCCCTTCCTACTCATCATATTCTGTGATTCTGTGAAAAGCCATTGCTTGACCTCTACCAAGGTTCTATTTGTATCAAAAATTAAAAAGGTGGTATCTTTGCAACAAGTAATTTGAGGATTAAACACTGCATAGAAAATGCTTTGATTATTAGGTGTTATGTAAGTACAAAATATTATGTTATGTATTTATTTGCATGTATTTGTACCATTTTCTAGTCTCACTGTAGGAAAACACACTTACTGATATAAATGGAGACTTGGACTCCAGCTGGGTTGTTTCTGGATTTTAGCTGTTCAGACAGAGCTTCCCTCCACAATCATTCTCTGTGAGCTTGTGACAGTGAGGTAAGGGACTGTAGAGCAAGCAGAATTTTAATGGCGTTCAGAATTAAAGCTCAGTAACATCAAGCAGTCAGGAGCTGCCAGGTCAGCCACATTTCTAAAACAGAACTTGAAAAAGATAAATTCAAAGCAGTGGAATTTAAGCATAAATGTATGTGCTGCAATTTGGAGATAACTCAGGAACTGCCATGTAGCTCAGGAACTAAGATGTCCAATTAACTACTGCTGCAAAAATGATTCAGGATTCAGTGTAAGCACTCGAAAATTGAGGTTTTTTGTATGCTTATCTGAAACATCACTGAAGTATCTGGCTCTTTGCACTTTGCTAAGGTAGTATTTAACTTCTCTGCAAACTTCAGGGGTTTTCTTGTTTGTGTATAGACAATTTTTTATGAAAGTATGATTAGACTTAGCAAACAATAACATTTTACTTGTCAGATTTATGCCCAGGTAGGAACTGTGCCATATATATTCAAACTACTCTCTATGGAAGGTATGCATCTTTTTCTGTCTGATGTTTATTCCTTGCCCTTTTGTAACCTCCTATTTCAGCTATATGTTATTTTCAGGAACTTTTACTTATCCTATTTATTTTTAACTTACTGGGAACTATCTCTTGGTCTTTACATACAGGAAACCTAAAGATACACTCTGACTTAACACTTGCAAGGATTTCAGAAAATTTTAGGGTGGAACAATTTTAGGTTGGAAAGTGCCCTTGGTAGACAACAGAAGCATCAGACATAATTCTTCAAGTATATATGGTGAAAGATGCTACAATTAAAAAGGCACTGAAAATGCCAGACACCAGCCCTGTCCTCTGGTTTGTGGTTTGTCCACAGTCCTCTAGGGCAATCTTGCTGGCTATTTTATTCTCTTCTTAGTCTCAGCCCCTCTAGTCATATCTTTCTAACCAAAGTCTAATTGAAATTTAATTCATCCAGGTAGGTGTCATTCAAATAGATTAATTAATCTCTTTGAATGCCAGGAAATTAAAATAAATTACAATATTGTTCTTTTATATTAAAAAAATCTATTTAATTCAGAGCGAGACTGCAACTGCGGTCACAACCAGCTGTTTACATACTGGTGTTATAGTCACACACACAATTTATGTGGACATGCACACACATACACTCAGAACTAGAAGCAATAATTAATTTTCCTGCAAATGGAAGTGTCTGTCTGATGTATGGATAAGTAAAGGCAACAACTGAGAAACATTATTTGTTTGCTTGCTTGCTTCTATGTATTTTGTTTCTGAGTTACACTCATCTTAAAAATGTGGGAATACTGGATGATGGAAAAGGTCCATTCAGCTCAGAATTCCATATCTGACATTGGCAGGAAACAGATTCTTGGGAAAGAGCTTTTGCTGGAGTAATCTGATCAGAGCTGCTCCAAGTATCTCCCAGCAATAATTTCTATCAATAGACACAAACATCAGGGATTATAGTTAGAATTTTTGAAACAAGATTTTGTAGTATTTCCTGAGCCAAGGAAAAGGTAAATCATATTTAATCTTCTCCCTCTACAGTACTACAATTTTTTAGCTGCAGACAAAAAATGCTACCGTTAGCAATAATTTCTGAATATTTTATATTGAAAACTGGCATAATACTGCTGAATCTGAAAGATATGGATTGCAATAGCAAATATTGCCTTTTATTTCTAGGTGCACAATGAGTCTTCGTGTACTGTCAAAGGCTAGAAAACTGTGCTCTGAAATTCTATGGAAATATATTCTCTTGCTACATCTAAGAAAGTAAATCCTACTCTGCTGAAATCAAGCTAAATGAACTTTATTAATTTTGAGAGGGTTAACCTATTTTGAGCATTGAAATTAAGTTGGGATTTTTTTTTTATTATTTTGTATTGTATAAGGAAATTTTTAGCAGAAAATTAGCAAATATTCATGCCTATAAATATAATTCAAGGATGCATTTCTATTCAGAGAAGCCTCTTTTGTCTTGAATCAGTGCTAGAGTTCAATTTTTTACTTTTTTACAGAATTCATTATTAATTATAGGAATTTCAAACTGAAATCAATAATAAAATGTCAGTGGGGCAATAGAGTTATGAAAGTTTAGCTTTCTCAGTTGTATGTGCAAGTTTGATGAACTAAAATTTTGCAATATATCAGTGTAAATGAAAAGCATAATTTAAAATTCTAGAGAGTGTAGCTAATGGTAAAATCTGTAAAATGTGGAAAAATTACATTAATGGACTTTGTGGTAAGAATAGGTTTGATTTTTTTGCAGCACAATCAAATCTAATACTTCAGATATATGAGTTCATATTTTACACGTAATTCAGCCTTATTGATTCCTGGCAATGGTTTTTTTTGATATACATATATATAAAAATACATGTTTTGGATTGTTTAAATTCTAGCCTTTGTAAAAAACACTAAGAAGGAAAACGGCTTCGGCCGTATGAGAGACCAATCTTGCCTGCCAAAAATTAGAAACATCTACTGGTAGCACTCAGTCTTATAAAACACTTTTATGTCTTCATTTGCAATGAATGGTGCTGAAAGTGAGCTTAGGAATGGAATTTTAAGCAGACTGTTGTAGAGTTTGCTGATGATGCAGGCAGAGCTGCTGCTTGATTTCTTTTAAAGCCTCTTTTCTTTTAATTTGAAGCTTGTGTTAATGGGTAAGCATAGCATGGGATGTGAAAGATGGTTACTAGTCCATGGTCCACTGCTGTATTAGATACTCATATTAGAAATCAAATGCCCTCTTGCTAGATTGTATATTTCAATCTGTTTAATAAGTACAAATTATTTTCTTATTAATTTACCTTAAATTCAGTTCTAATTTTGCTTCAAAAATCGTTGTCAAAATAGACAGGCATATTAAACAGTGCATATGCAGATGGGCCCTGTAACATCAAAGTGAAACACACACAGATATTACTTGGCTTTACTTTAATCTGTTCCTAATGAATTAAAAGAAAAGAAAAAAGAAAAGAAAAAAGAAACTGTCCTTCAAATAATATTTAAATATTTAAACACAATTTTTGTTAGGAACATAATAACATGAAAGAGGCAAAATGAAGCACTTTTCTGCAAAAAAGGTCAGCATCTAGGATGTCATGGTTGTTTCCTCAGAACTCATGTTAGATTCCTCGTCTGGAATGATTTTGACAGGAATTTATTAGACGAGAAATCTTTCATCAGTTAATAACCAGGTTACAGTGATTGGAAGAACTCAGTTTAAGTTCTAGATGAAATGGATAAGATCTTACACGTTTCCTAATGGAAACGGTCTGATTATACAATATAGGTCAATCTTATTAAAACATATCAGTGAGTGAAGGGGATAAGTACAATCTTTTAAGAAGCTGTACTGCTTTCAAATTTTATATCTGGAAATGCACTTTATTTATATCCATGTATGCTAATATTAAACGTGGAATTGCCAGGTTTGTGTAATCCCTAGGTTTTCATTCATAGCAAAGAAAGATGTTTTAGTTTAAATTACTTTACATTTCCCCCAGGTTACACTGTGGGTTGTGAAAGAGACAAGCAAAAAAATTTTTTTTTGTGCACTACTTCATTTTGGCTACAAGCAATTTTTTTGTTTGATTAGCTCTTTATAACCGTATGTCTCATTGTACAGTACAATCTCTGGGCCTCATTATTCAATGTCTTTGCTCAGATGTAAATTCACAAAGGAGGAAGAAAGATGGAACCTGATAAAGAAGTTACAAATAGCACTACTTTTACATGTGAATGTAAATACCTACTGAGAAACTTCTTAATCAGAATGTCTTATTCTGTATTTGCCACAATGTAAATGTGGCCAGTAAAACTAGGATATTTGGCAAAGATTCATCTTAGCCTTGGATACAATGTGAGCCATAAACTTTCTGTTTAAAATGTATCATGTGCTAATCTTCGCCCTGAAATGTTCTTTCTGCTTCTATGCAACTGTGTGCTTTAATACATCATACTGTTTGGTCATGTTGCACAAAGTATTTCCCTGTGCAGATGTAATTTTTCAGACTGTTCCATTCAAGCCTGCTTCATGTTCTTCAAATCCTTTAGCAACTGCTGGTTCTGCATCCAATAAATACAAGAAAGTCTGTTATCATCTTTTTTTCTTTTTTTTTTTTGGTTGGGGGGTAGGGGAGATCAAGGTGACATAATCTTAATTAATTTCAAGTTTCTTTTGTGAACTCAGCTCTGTGAACTTCTCACTTGTCCTTAAACTGCGTCAGTAATCCACTGCAGCTCATCTGCGTTCAAAAACAGCAGCAGTTCTTGCCTCAGGGGCCCTTATGGACAGAGGCCCATGGGATATTGGCTGCTGCTTCCCATTGCTATTAAATGAGAAGCAGCTCACCAAGCATCTGTAATCACATGGGGTAGTTTGGAACAGGTTTCATTTCAGCTTGAAACTTCACTGAATGAGATGCAAATATCAGATCAATTACAAAAAAATTTAAAAGTTGAAACAAGGTAGAGGGCAGAGATCTTCCTTTGAGAGAGAGAGAACAAGCTGCTGCTGCTGCTGCTGCTAAAGGAAACTGCCTGTTCAAAAATAGTATTTTTGTTTGTTCTGTCTCATTTACCTCTTTCATGAAACGCCTTTATGATATCAGACTGTGTTTGCACGCTTGCCATGCATGGAGTGTGACTGACTGCTATTACTCTGGTTTAGTAGCCTCACGGTGGTTTACCTTATGTTCATCTTCTTGCATTCTCACTGCTTGGATTGTGCTACATTATTTCTTAGGCAGTCAAAAAAGTCCTTTACCTGGATTGATTTAGAAGGGTAAATGTCCATGTCCCAGGGAGCTTCCCCTCACTCCACCCCTGAAGAGCACAAATAAGTGTTCAATGTTATATTAAAAAAACTGTTGTCACTGTGGTTACTTCAAGAATTTTTTCACTTGACACTGTAGGTGTTAAAGTAAGATTAAAAAAAAAAAAACAAAACAAAACACTTTTGCCCCAACTAGCTTTATGCTCAGTTTTTGATCTTATAGAAGTATTGAAGTTATAGATCCCTGTCCATAATAACTTAGCCTGTTTCAGTGAAAGATACTACTGTGTAAGAATAAAATATTATTCCCTGCTATGTTTTTTAATATTTTTTCCAAGACCATTTTAAGAGGTTTGTTTCAGGTGTCCTGTCCGTACCACTTTTTTTTTTTTTTTTTAAATGACAGAATTTACTTTACTTCTGATGTAACAATTTTTTATTATATTGCCACAAGAGAATATAGGGTGAAGGTATGGGAGTGATGAGCTTTCTTCCACTGCTTTATAAGACTGCTCCATAGCTGAAAGTATTTCAAGGCTAGGAAATTGTACATTGCCTTGTAGTTCCCCTTTTATTTTATTTATGCCCCCTTGGATGACTTTAAGTCATTTTTCTCATGGCTTTATATTCATATTCTTCAAAGTTTTCTCTCTTTGACATATATTAGGCAGGATATATAAAATTTCTGCCCTACTTTGGTTCTTTCCTCAAAGGTCAGATTGTACAGAATCTTAGTCTGGGTTTTTCTATTCTGAATTCTTCATATTTTGTAGATTTTGAGATGCCCACGGCTCAGCATTATGGGGCTAAGCCATAACTCTTCCATTTAGGTAGGTCTTAATATGTGTCTGGTCTATGATGGATGCACCTCTGTTTGCACCTAGAATCATATCAAAGTTATTATTTTTGTTTTTCTTCCTGCTGGCATGGTCTTTGAAATATAGCTGACTTCCTATTAACTGTTACCTCAAGACTTTCACAGCACTTTTGCTTTTTGTATATTTCTGTGTTCCAAAACAATTTTTTCCTTACAGTCACAGGCTTCATCTTTTCGTGGTGTCCTCTTCCCTTTTTTTCTCCTTTTCTTTCCCCTTTTTCTCCCCTTTTTCTTTACCCCATTTAGCCTCTTCCTGCTAAATAAGTCCCCAAAAGAGGAAAACCATCAGTTTTTCAGCATGGTAACAGCAGTTAGTGTTAAATAGAGACAGACTGCAAGTTTTCAACCTAGCCTAGTCTAAAAGACCTTGTTTGTCTCTATTTCTATCTAGTCTCCTAAGGCAAGAAAGCACAAAAATATTGTATTAAGTTTTCCAGATCCATATCCATAAAATAAACCCCCAAAAGCTTTAGTACTTGCTGACAGACTTATGTGACTGTTGCTTTTCTCTGTGAGGCAGGGTAGTTCTTCTGAATTTATCACCACATCTGTATGAGCATACTGAAGCTGGAGCACAAGAGGATGATGGTGTAGGGCTGGATTTCCAGAGAGTGTAACCACCTGTACCATAACCCTTGTTACCTGAAGACCCTCAGGATGGCTCAATAAGCACTTACAGATGCCAGCATGAAGTCTGTCTCAGGCAACCTTATAGAAGTGGTTGTAACTTCCTTGTGCACGAAGTCTGGTGGGAAAGGAGGAGACAGGCACCTTACTTCTTTCACCACAAAGGCACTTCATCATATTTTTCTCTACTCTCATTCTGGCTATCGATTTTGTGTTTCAGGAGCTGAATGCCAAAAAGTTACCAGCTAAAGTGCCAATTTGTAGATTCGTAAATCTAACCTTGAGTGTTGAAGTTATTTTTATATTAGGCAGTCATATTTCAGAAAGTTTACCTGTGTGTTCAAGAACATCCTAGGGATCATCAGTAGAATTTGACATGAGATCAGGCCTACTGCTGCCTGTGGTGATGGCTTGATGAATTCTTTGTCATTTCTTGTTGTTTATGTTCATGCTCAACAAGCATACATCTGTTCTTGCCCCTGTAATCTGTAGGAAGGTTGATGGCGTCATATCAAATACCTCTCTGGAAACCCACAAGAGCAGAACCTCAACTTCCCTTTTATAGGACGTTCTTGTGTATTAATTGAAAATAGTCCTTGTTTTAATTTTGGTCTTATTATTGTTTACGTATTTCTTTCATTGCTAGTTTTTCTATTATATCAGACAAAGCCTAAAATTTGCAGGATACTCTTTGTCCTCCTTTATAACACGCTTTGTTCTCTTTTATATCGCATACAGTCATAAGAGCAAGTTGCAGAAACGGCATCTAGATTTTTACAGTTGATTTCATGTGTACATATAAATGTGTGCAGATTTATATAATGTATTTCATCATAAAACAAACATACCTTACGACCGTCAATAACATGATTTAGAACCTACATGCAGAAACATCAGAAGTAACTACAATGTGGTAGCACTATAAATTATGGTATACTCTTAATAGTCAAATTTTACTTAATTAAAAAAAAAAACCTGTTAATTATTCAATATAATGATTGTCTGACTTAGGATTTTTTTCCATTTAGAGATAAATTCTGTTATTAATAGCATACGCTTCCAAAATTTATTTCTGTTTTCTTAAAAGTTTATCATATGTGGATAATTTTAATTACCTAATTGCTGCGTAGTACAGTATTTTTTAATTTTTCCCCCCTCTGCTGATAATCTTAATTGGCATTGTCAATTTTACACCATTTCCTCTTCAATTCCGCATTTACTACATAGATTTTACTTTGCTTCAGATGTCTGAGCAATTCCTTTAGGAGCCACTGCAAGATCAAGTACAATAAGCAGATGGGCTGTGATATTTTCTGCTTTGAAAACTATGTTGAGTTTTTGGTAGGGAAAAAAAAAACCCTAAAATTCAGACTGATCAAGATTGTATCTCCGGACCATCTAATGTCAGGTTTTGACATTAACTTCTCCTCAAAAGAAAAAAGAGATCAGTTTTCTTAACAGTCAAAGGTTTCAGACATCCCTGGCAGATAGCACAGGACTGGTAGGACATCTCCTGGACCATTAACAGCTTTTTGGTGGAAAGATGGATAATAGATGAGAGGGGTAGTCTTTTTATCTTAAAAGTATCATAGGTCGCTTCATACAAGGATGATTGAAAATTCATATGAGTTTGAAGTGACTTTCATTTTATTTATCCACACCTGGAATTTTGGGTCTAGATCTGGGATACCAAGTACAAGAGAGAGTCCAAAAAAGGGTCAGTAAGATGATTTAAGGGCATCTCTCTCCTTAGATGAGAGTGCTGGGATGGTTCATCCTGGATATCTCTGGGAGATCTTACCAATGTGCACAAACAACTGAAGAGAGGGTATAAAGAACATTCAGATCCAGACACTGTTCAGTGTCCCGGGGTGGGAGGCAATGGGCACAAAGTAAAACACAGCATCTTCTGTCTGAACATTTGGAAGCAGTTTTTAGCTGTGAGGGTGACTGAGCACTGGCAGAGGTTGCCCAGAAATATTGTGGTCCATTTTAGTAGATATGCAAAAGCAGTCTGGACAGGGTCCTCATCAGCCTGGTATTAGGGGCCCTGCTTCAGCAGGACAACCAGACCAGATGCTCTTCCAAAGGTCTCTCCCCACCTCAACCTGTAGTCTTGTATTTATTTTTTGCCTTGTATAAAGGCAGAGAGTCTCACAATAAATATGGCAAAATCACTTTTTCAAAATATGTATGTTTAAGTAATAAATTTCAAATGTACTCAAAATTTTTGTAAATATTACAGACACTTAGTCTGGGGTTATTATCATCTAGTTCTAAATTAGGCATCTACTTTAAACCAACTGCTTAGTCTCTCTCATCCAAGAAGAATGGAGAGAAATGAGCATTGTCAGAGGATGACTTAAATTTGTTTTTGTAGAATATATTGAATTGCTTTCTGGAAGTGTTTACCCTGACTGACCACACAGAAAGAGTAGAAGAGAAACTTAATCAGAGATGAATGGAGCAGTATATATTTGGAGAAATTGTGCTTAAAGTTCACTTGTTTTGCAAAATTCTTTTTTTTTTCATTTAGCTATCTTCTTGGCCTTTTGGAAATAGGTATACTGTATTTGGAAAAAAATCTCCCATCCGTGGAGAGTCATGAACTCCAATATCTTTTTCTGAATGTTCTTGATTTTCATTACAACTAACAACTCTATAAAATAACCTGGCTGTGTATTGCTCATAGCTGAATTTCTCATTGTTGAATGCAACTGGTTTAACCAGATTCTATCTTCTCATGATAACCATTATATAATTTCTATCACAGCCCATAAACAATTTTTTCATGGTCCTAGTTATACATCACTTAATTTCCCATATCAAAACTGACTGTGATCAAGTCTTACCATCCGTAAGACTTCCTTTTGTCTTCTATGGGTCTTTGAGATAGTGGAGAAGTATATGGGCTCTTGCCAGTGAGTCCTAGAGCAATAATTTCAAAACTGAGTAGCTGATCATTGTGGGACAAAGCAGAAGTGGTTATTATGAGGGTCGAATAGTGAAAAGAAGGGGTCGGTTCTCTATCTAGGCATCCCTAGGAGGAGTGGTGGTGTAACCAAGATTTTTACTGCACTTCTTGAGAGTACCCATCAGGTGTTTCATCTCTCTGCCTTATCTCATCCTCAGCAGTTCTCAGGACCAGCTAAACCGTAAGGCATCTCTGACCATGTTCCCTTCACTGTCCTACTATTTATGTAGAAAATAATACTCCTTTCCAAGATAAAAGCAATCTTCCTTGGAGATATTTGTATTTGATGTTTATCATTGCAAGCAACTATTTTAGTCTGTCATCACAGCAAATTTTTGAATTAAAGTAGCAGATATAGGTATTACTCAAATGATAACATGTTGATGTCATTCAGCATCTAATTCTGACTGTAACTTAAGTGACCTTAACTTGGATTTTAATTCCTTATTCTTCAGGTAGTAATGTATTTTTCAAGATATACAACAGACAACTGGTCCAAAATAGCCAGCTGACTTCTTTTATGTCCATCCAAGCATGTATTTTCAGCATTGAGAGAATTATATCTGAATAGGTACTATCCAGTTTCAGACTGCAGTAGAAATAATAAAATTGTCTTCAAGTAATTTGTTCTTGTGGACATTCACAGGCTAGGGCAATAATGCCCTATATCATCATAGTATCATCATCAATAATGCCCTAACATATAGTTGAAAAAAAAACCACAAAAAATTTATAAATTCTATGTATAGTTCAATAGAACCACAATCTAACAAAGAGAATAAAAATTATAACTCCTCAGCATCACGATGGTGTTATAGGTTATTAATTTTCATATTTATTTAAGAGGACAGATGACAGATTAAAATTACACACACAATGTGTACATAACTCTTGTTTTTATTCCATCTTTTATTTCCAATCAGTCAATCTTGTAAATTAGAAATGTTAGTATTTGTGAAATGATGTGAGTTTCATACCGCAGAAGAAATTATTTTCTTACATTTCTTGGAGGAATATCAAATAAACTCTATTCCTTCTGTGGTGCTTCAAGATTATCTCTCCTTGAAGCTCAAGACCTCAAACTCTGCTTCAGAATGCAGGATGAGATGCAAAAACTGCCTGATGAATTCAGGAAGCTATGGGGGGTTGAGGAAGAACAGGAACAGAGAAGAACGGATGGCAAGAGGGTTTGGAAAGCAAGGGAAAAAACAGAAGAGATACTGGCCATGCATTCTGTCCCAATAAGGGCATTGATCTCTGGCCATCTGCATCTCCAAAATCTCAGCAGGCACCGTTGATGACCCTACACCAGTGGCTGCCTCTCTTCAAGGATGGGCCTTGTCGTATCAGCTGTTCTATGGCTTTTCTACAAAACTCTTCTGAGTGTTTTTCCAAATAATCTGTCTGGCCCGTGGCAGGGATGATAGACTAAATGACATTTACAGGTGTTTTCCAACACACACCAGTCTATGATTAGGTTTCTCTGAACTATCCTCTTTTCCACCGGCACTTTACTGGCATATTCTCAAGTGCCTTGAGTTTGCCAGAGCTCAGGCAACTGTGGTAACAAAACATCCTCTCTCTGTTGCTATACAATAGACACGAGGCAAAATACAGACAGATTAATAAAGTTTCCTCTGGTTTTATTTTAAACTTTGATTTCACAGTTCTCTCTTTTTCCAGATTAAATCTAGCATATTGGTAGCTAACATGAAAAATTTGTTTTCTTCCTTTTGGTTGTTGGAAGGTCTTGTTTCCCTCTTCTCAGTTTTCTCCCCATTTATATTTATGATCTTAGTAAAGCTTTGTTTTGTTTCAGTCTTTTCTTCTGTCTACTCTATTTTGAGGAAATGAGAAATCATAGATACACCAAAAATATCTTACAAGCACAAGCAAACAGCAAGAAATTGCCACAGTACAATAGTGCGGTATGCCATGGTGTCGGATGAGCAATCAGAGACTATTGCCCTTGATCATGTAATTGCTTGAGCAAACAAATCGTCTGTCACTTAACACAATCCATAAAACTGACCAGGCAAAATTATGCACCTTGCCATACCTAGAAGTCCTCTAGGTAAGTAAAATGAAAATTAGAAATCCTAGGTAAGTCAGCTGCTTTGAGTGTCCAGAAGAATCAATATTTTACAAAAGACATGATGTAGCATTGCTCAGTGATCTTGCATTCTTGGATCCAAAGACTCTACAGCATTTGAATGCTCCTATGCATAGACGCTTGAAACAGAGGACTCAGATCCAACAGATCTTTGCTCCGATCAGCTAAACAGACCGTTAGTAAAAAGGCCACCTGAGAAAGTTGAAAGTGATATGAAGTCTTAAAATCACACAACAATGTATGAAAGAGAGGATTTGGATAACCTGAGTCAGACAGTTAGAAGATAACTCATGATGGCTGTAGGAATGGTAGGTGCACATGAAGTGGTAATGACCACATAGCAGTGCTCACACATGCTTGGTCTGTAAACCCTACTAAAAATCTTTCTTTGAGTCTGTGTCTAGAAAAGAGTAGGAGTCAGAAAACCTTGTTTTTTGTTGTTTTTTTTTCAAGAAAAGAAAAGAAAAGAAAAAAGAAAAGAAAAAAGAAAAAAGAAAAAAGAAAAAAGAAAAAAGAAAAAAGAAAAAAGAAAAAAGAAAAAAGAAAAAAGAAAAAAGAAAAAAGAAAAGAAAAAAGAAAAGAAAAGAAAAGAAAAGAAAAGAAAAGAAAAGAAAAGAAAAGAAAAGAAAAGAAAAGAAAAGAAAAGAAAAGAAAAGAAAAGAAAAGAGAAGAGAAAAGAAAAGAAAAGAAAAGAAAAGAAAAGAAAAGAAAAGAAAAGAAAAGAAAAGAAAAGAAAAGAAAAGAGAAAAGAAAAGAAAAGAGAAGAAAAGAAAAGAAAAGAGAAGAGAAGAGAAGAGAAGAGAAGAGAAGAAAAGAAAAGAAAAGAAAAGAAAAGAAAAGA
>VZTF01003093.1:729451-749282 GCA_013397755.1 Cnemophilus loriae
AAAGGAAAAGAAAAGGAAAAGAAAAGGAAAAGAAAAGGAAAAGAAAAGGAAAAGAAAAGGAAAAGAAAAGAATGTTTGTTAACCCAAGTTAGGGTTAACTTAGGAACCTAAGTTAGGTTACTTAGGAAGTAATCAGATAGAAAAGTTAAAACGATTAAGTTTTTTAACCCCAGACTTCCATAAACCTTGTTTTTTTCTGGAACATAGTGCTAGATTTGTCTCTTCTAAGCAAACTGCATTGTGGTGTGGAGGAGACAATATGCTTTTCTTTAGGGTCTGTTTGTCATGGATGGAATGACACACTTGTAAAGGAGAAGTAGCAATAAGTTTATGGATATAAAAGAGCCATATAGGAAAGTTTAATAGTAAATGCGACAGTGGTTTAGCAACATTCAAGGACACAGTCAGACCAGTGCCTTTGAAACCATGTCTTTTGAAGAAACTGGTTCCTCTCCTGTGGCAGTAATGTGCCAGGCAGCCTCCATGAACAGTCACACCCCTTGGTCCCGGGTTGCCCTTCCTCTCTTCCCTGACTCTGAAAAATACCTGACACTTCTGTGAGCTTGGTGATTACCAAACAAGCCAATCCACTGTTCTTCTATGGGCACAGGATGTTTTGAAGTCAGTATGTTATTGGTAACCACAATTTAATCATGCTAGAGGACTTTTTGATTTAACTCCAGAAGAAAGTCAAATGAAAGAATAGCCAGCAGGTAATAGGAACATTAATTAAACAACTCATATAAGTTACTCTCATTCTCCACATCAACAATATAATTTAAAAACATCATAAATGACTATAGACCCTCTGAGCATAGTAAGAGATCGCGCATGGTTCTTTCATTTATTTCCCGATCAGGAATGAGAGCCATATGGCAATAATTTATTATAATACTACCACTACTACCACTCTTATTATTTATTTAAAAGTCTTGAGGGGGAAATACATTTTATTTTGAAATTATTAAACTTCAGTGTTATAATGAGATGTGAAGAAACCAAGCTTGTGGGTGTTTTTATGAGTTTGGTTTGTTGGTTTGTTGTTTTTTCTCCACTGTTTCCATTCTTTGGGACTGGCAATATAAATTATTCTTGGGGGAAAAAAAAGAATAACAGAGAAAGCAATAGCTCACAGGTGCTTGGGACCAAAACATCCTGGTCTTTGATGACAAAGCCCCAGTTCTTGGCTATAATCTACTATTTATATAGAGGAATGATATTGTCCAGAAAATCAAGATAATTTTCCCTTATGTTTTCCTCTTCTATAATTTATGTGCAATTTCCCTTTGAAAATCTTAGTTTTGGGACATTTTTTTGTTGGGTTTTGAAATTTATTTTTTATTTTAATAGTCATCTCAACTTTATTTACTAGTTCAATTCACCCTTCAAGTCATAGTTGTTTGGTTTGGGGTTGGATTTGGATTTGTTTTGTTGTTTGTTTTTTATTTTGTCAGGGGGTTTGGTTTGGTTTGGTTTGGTTTGGTTTGGTTTGGTTTGGTTTGGTTTGGCTGTTTGGTTTAGTTTTTTTCTAGCCAATTCATCGCCCAACAAAGCTATACTGGATATCAAAGGCTGCCATTAATGGAAGATTTTTCTCACCTATTATTGATCTGATAAGCCAAAGGATATGAATAAATATAAAAGTCACTTGGGTTTAAAAAAAGATATATTTTTGGAAGATATTTCACTTTGTGTGTGTATATTTTGTTCAATTTCAATCATGTTATTGAGTTTTAACTAGGTTTTACATTAAATCTGCTTTTCATCTGAATATAACAGAGATAATGCTTACATCACAAGGAAAACTGGAAGATAGTTAGCAAAAATGACCCTTGTTGAAGTTAGATGCTGTCTAACAATACCTAAAATTTAACCTCTTGTTGCTTCATTATCTTTCTTTTACTCATTTACCTATAACCCCATTACCATAGCTAGTAAAGAAACAGAGCCAAATCGTTGCCAGTCTTCTGACTTTTGGGCACCTTCCTGCAGGACTGATATTTAACACCTAGCTAGCATTATTATAAATTCACAGCCAAACTGGGCATGGTTGAGTATTTTTAAATTTAAAAGCTTTAATTGGTCTGGTTTATTTAATTTTCATCCTGTCTTTTGTATTTCCTCATTCACGTAAGTTAGAAATTATGTTTACTTTAAAGACAGAGATAAAGGTGCACATCCGTAAAGCTTTTTATTAACAGTATTTGTGTGAATCCCTTCCATGCGGTGCTTTGAAAATGTAACCAATGGAGTTGGTCAATTTTATTTGAAATATCCCCACTGTTGAATTCCATGTTCACTTACTATAGAATAATGTTCTCTCCAATGGAGATGAAGAGAAGAATGCTAATCTTTATTCATAAGGCCAATAAATTTTTTCAAAGCACACATCTGCTATAGGCTGAAATGGCTACGAATGAGAAGAATTGTGACTTTGTTTAGATATCCAGTGATACTTATTTGGGAAAAGAGGTAAAGCTTTTTGTTGTTTTATTCATTCTTTTGTTCTTTGATGAAGTTTGTGATATAGAAGGTGAAAGACAAAACAGGTGAAATAATACATGGATGATTTTTATAATAATGTACTCTCAGGAAAGAAATTAAAAAATAAAAATATCCATTACACATTTTGATATTTTCATTTAATTTTTACTTAGGCCACGTTTCAAAGTTTATGTGAATTCTTTTGCGCAGTCCAGCAAATAAAATAAGGAATTTAGACTTGATGTTAACTCTCCCAGAAGGATGACTACTTTAATACTCTTCAATATCATTTAATATAATTTAACACTTTTGTGAAACCTTAAAATTGTTCTACTTTACTTGAAACTGGTTGCAGTATATGAATTTGGACTTACATCTTTTGATGGCTGGTCCATGGTGTTTGAGCAATACTGGAATCTTTATGTCTCTACATGTTGGCAGTGGCTTTAATTGACAACGTGGTTGCCAATGTGCTTAGCATAAAGACAAAGCAAAAAAGTACCTTGCAATTGTTTTAATTGCTAACTCCTTAAAGAGCTCATGCACAGCAGAGATTTTTAGCTTCTTGGTGGTTCTCCCCCATAAGGGGGACAAACATACTTGGTTAAGTCAAGGAACACAAGATCTTGTTTATCAAATCAGGCATGACAGTAGTCCTATAAAAAGCATGATTCAATTTTTCTCAGCAACAATAACGCTTGCAAAGCATACAGAAGAATAACCAAGTGTGTGATATCTGTGTACACCCTTTGTGTTTTGCTTTTAGTTTGCAACTAAACAGAAAGCAGATAAAAAGCTTGTATGAACAAAGGATTTATATAAATAATCATAGTTGCTACTATAATTTGGAGTAATATTTGCTCCTGTGGCAATGAATGGTTATTCCTGTCTCACTCTTTATATAATTATTTGCATTTGTGTTTAAAATCATCTCTTGTGATGGAAATTGAAAATTCATAACAGACTAACAGCATCAAGATTTTTGAAGAAAAATCACTCATCTTACTCTAACAGGGTTAATTTCAAGATGTGTTTGTTCTTAATTTTAGTTTAGAAAGGCTAATGGCAACTCCCAAGAAAGAATGTATTCTGTCAATGTGCTTTTTAGAAATATATTTATTGTATTTCTTCAGGACTACAGAAAAAGTGCTCAGTCACAAAGGTTTCCACAGTCACAATAAGATTTAGGGCAAGGACAAGATTCTCGTGAACACACAAGCAGACACAGGGATAAAGCTATGCTTTATTCTGTATTATCCTTCTATATTATCTTTCCTAGCGGATCCTTCTACCAGTTGCTACAGTTGCTTTTTGCAGGAGAGAATATCTTCATCTGTACTTGGTCACAGCCACTTTTTTTTTCAGGACCTCAGATACTGTGAAGAAGATGGTATGAATAAGAAGACTGTAGAGAAAAGAAAAGAAAAGAAAAGAAAAGAAAAGAAAAGAAAAGAAAAGAAAAGAAAAGAAAAGAAAAGAAAAGAAAAGAAAAGGACAGCCATTTATAGCTCAGACTTTAAGCTGAAACCAAGCAAAACTAGATTTTCTTAATCCTTCCTGGATCTGCTACAGACTTCCTATGTGTTGTTGAAAAAAATCTGTCATAATGCCTATGCACAACACAGCTAATTTAGTCTGTCATTCCCTAAGTCCTAAATGTTTGATTTCTCAACCTTAATGTTCTTTTAATGTCTTTTGTATGCAGTATACATATATACAGCTACCATTTATTATTAAAAATTGATAAAGCACTAGCTTTTAATGATATGCATGCTTAACTATGCATCCCTAATGTTCCCGATATAATTTTTAAATGGGATTCTGCATTCAGTAGTGTCATTCTTTAATCACCTAATATAAACAAGGGTCCTCCCTTGTTTAACAATTGCACGTGTGGGTCATTAGGCTTTAAAATATGTCTGACTATAATTGCAGGATTTTTGTCCTAGGTATCAGGAGCCATAATCCTGACTGAATACTTTGTGTTATGTATCAGTTGCAGCTTTTTGGGCTGACAGAGTTGTGACTGCCTTGGTCCAAGAAGCAGTCACGTATCTCGCTGTTCATTGCAGGAATAGACCTGTTACTGAGTTAACACCTATGTACTGCCCTTGTGAAAGGAGATTTTAATTTTCCATGCATACAATCCGTAAGGTGCAGATGGTACCAAATAAAACATAATGAATTAGACTGGTACCTTGATACTTGCAGGGTTAAAATATGGATAGACAAGCAATGAATAAGAATGAACACAACATAAGATTTTATGTGCTGTTTGAGGAGTATAAAATCTCCAGAGGTGCTCTGTTGCACAGCCATATGTTGTTTTCTCACTTAAGGCTTGTGAAAATTTAAAAGATTAATAAGATTACTAATATTAAAGTCTAAGCCCTGAAATCTCCCTAGAATCTTAAGAGAAAGAAATGGCAGACAAATATGGGGAAAATATAAGATGAGAGCGGGGGGGTAGCGGGAAGGAAACATCAGGCTTTGTGCTAGCTTTAAAAAAAATTTCATTATTAGCCAATGGAATGGACTTTTATCTGCACTAGATTTTTCAACTTTGTATGCTTGTTTTACTCCAAGATAGGTCTTACTAAGGCTACTAAACAGAGAAATGAGTTTTAAAAAAAAGAGGTGCTTTTTATTCCTTCTCTGTAAAATTTGAAACAGTTAAAGGTATCATGAAGAATTTCAACAATTAATGAATACTTTTAGGATGAACCAGTATCTCAGTTAAACCCTTTTTGTCTTTGAGACCCGTACTATAGAACTAGGCTGTATGTTAACATTCCTGATCTCTTGGTTTAGAAGCACATTTTAGCAAAATTTGTAAAACAGGTACATTTATCTCCCTTAAAAATGGTGTAAAACACCTGAAGGCCTGTAGAAATCAATTTGACAACACAAATACTCATACAAGCACTCTTGCAGTCAATACTACAATGCAGAGATTTTCAAGGATTAAATTAATAATTTCGGAGATTCTAGTATTTCACTGCCGGACAAAATGAGGTATCAGGCTACTTTTTAATTGTGAAGATTTTTTTGGTTGTTTTTTTTTTTTCAGTGAAGGCATCTGTATTTTTGGCCATTTCTTCAGAGTAGCACGGCAGCAATTGCCGCTGTTTCTGTTATATGACAAAGCTACAGATGGCCTGGTTTGTCCACCTTGGGCATCACTTTAAGAGTAAAAATCTGAGTCCTCCTTTGCTTTGTGACAATCTGATTGCTTTTCCCTACCCTCTTACTTTTTTACGAGATTAACAAGAAGCACAGTGAGGTTTTTTGTCTTTTAATCAACCTCTAAAGTTGTTATATACACAGAGTCTAAAACTATTTGATTTACAATGACAGTTCCCCTTCTAAAACAATCTGAAAAATAGACCCCATGCTCAAATGTTAGATCTCTCCATGTCTGCTATATATTTTCTTCCCCAGCGAGACTTCTGCTAGGAAACTGTTTAATCCAGTGGTAAGAGGAAAGATTTTGTACTGTCAATATTTGTACACTAAGTGTATCTACACACTACATATAGTATGCTATTATTGGTGTTACTAATAAATGTATCTCAGACAACTGAGATAATGATATCCTTCCAGGTAAGCAATCAAAAAATATTTTAATAGGAAAACCTGGTAGGAATGGACCCAATTCTGAAGTCTATTCCACATAGGCAGGATACTGTGCTAACAAAGTGGACTTTCACAGTTCCCAGAGGAGGAGGATGTCACCTGCATGGAAGAAAAGTACAAGGTTGGAGATCAAGACTGGGCTCTGTGCAGCAGCCACAGCCTTCACAGTGAAACTGCAAACACATCTCAGCAGAACAAGTGTATTGCCTGAAATGTCAGCCCCTTTATGTAAACTCTTCCATCCCTGTAAGTAGATAAATTTTTAAAATTATAATTTGTATGTATAACTTATGAATGTTTGGGACTATCTTATTTATACAGACAAACTGATCTCTGTTGGCTTCTGAATTTTTACTAGTTAAGCTTTATCAAGTCTCTGACTGTGAAACATCTAGAATAAAGACTAAAGCTTTCCTATTTCAGCCATTATCTTTCAATTAATACATTAGATTATATATATGCACTATGTAGAGTAAAAACCAATTTCTTAGAAACAAATCAAACAGAAGAAGGGCTGAAGAAAATGGATTTCATATTTGGTGAGATTTCATAAGAAAAATAATTTTGAGCAGTTTTAATCAACATCACATGAATGACAGTGTTTTTTTTTACTTTTGCATATATTGTACTTTTATTTTTGTAGTGATAAAAAGTGTATACATATATGTAGGAAGACTTACATAAATTTTTTCACTTAAATCAATATGAAAATTTAGTTTTGGTCAGGACAACAAAAAAAAAACCTCCCGTTTCCACATAATTTAGATTTAGTGACTCTTTTTAAGTAATAATAAAGAAATAGAGTTCGTTAAGATATCTGGGTAGTCTATCTGACAAATCTACTTTTTACTACTTTCAGCAGAAAGACTGAAAAATTAATGTTATGTATTCAGAATACAGTATTTATACAAAATAGAGTATTAAAACCTACAGAATATCTTCTCAGCTGCTCTAGGTTACTGTTTTGTTAATAGGATTGGATTCCTGACACATAAATCTATATTTTTATTTAGTAATCTATAAAGTTTTGTTTTCTTTGATAATTCTCATTAAATAAGCAGTGTAGAACTAAATATTAAAAGCATTGCATTATTGATTGCATTCAGTGTTGTTGCTGTTAAATTCATTAAGAAAAGCCATCGCTGTATTGAAAGGTAGAGTTTTCATCCCTCAAGGAACCTGAGAATTTTGTTGACAGAAAACTTCATGGATATTAGCAAGAAGAAGTGTAAAGTGGAAACAAGCAGCCTCCACATGGGCTGGAGGCTCCCCTGCTGAAGAGGCCTGAGGGTCGTGGTGGATTACAAGACTGCATCACTGGAGGTCTTCTCTTTGGGACAAAAACATGACTAAATCAATCCATTATTGGTGATACTGCTTTGATCTAGATCTTGGATTAAATAAACTTCTGAAGTCCTATGATCATTAGGATTTTATGGGGCGGACAAAAGGGGGCTGAAGTAGTCTCTAATTAAAATACTGTAAGTTGATCTTCTTTTAACAGTGGACAGCTGGGTAGTTTACCATTCATCCCGAACACAAGGGCCAGTTTGAAGATCTGCTAGAGTGCAATATTAGGAAACCTGGGCAATTTCCATTAGTTATTTTGAATGTGTTCAGGTCTCATAAAACTCTGAAATTCCTTTAATCCGCGTGGTAACAACATATTCTTAAAAGACCACATTACCTATGACACTGTTGAGTAGATGCAAGTTAATAAAATACTTTGTTTAATCCATTTTCACACTTTTGTAGTACCTAGACTTTGCATTTCTGCAGTTTATTAGCCTGCCATAAAAACCTAAGAAATAAAATTTCCCGACTTTGTTACAAAGGCCACAACATGTGCTACAACAGTTTCTCAGTTAAGAGCTTTCATAGTATCTGTGATTTATGCAACAGAAAAGAAAACTAAGAATCAGATTCTTAAATGACATGGTTGTGTTTTGTTTAACACCTAATACATTCGTTTCACATTTTAGTAAAATGTTAAATATGGTGCTGCAGTCTAAAAATTGTCCAGGGAAGAGTAGTTTGTGTTGTATCAGTTTATTCTGGTATATTAAAGACTCTAATTTGAATTCATAGACTCATAGAATCATTTAGGTTGGGAAAAACCCTGTAAGATCTTTGAGGCCAACCTCCTAAACCATGTCCTTATGAGCCACGACAATATATCTTTTAAATACATCCAGGGATGGTGACTCCACTACTTCCCTGGTCACCCAGTTCCAATGCTTAACAGCTCTTCCTGTGAAGAAACATTTCCTAATATCCAGTCTAAACAACCTCAGCTTCCTCAGTTGCTCCTCATAAGACTCGTGCTACAAATCCTTCACCAGATTGGTTGCCTTTTCCTGGACACGCTCCAGCACCTCAGTGTCCTTCTTGTAGTGCAGGGCCCAAAACTAAGCACAGGATTTGACCTCCCATCTGGCGCCGTAGTCTTGTGTGTGTCTAAGAGGTGTAACAGTTCACTGACTGGCTCCCTTTGGAATATCAGGACTTCACTCTGCTTCCTATCCCTATCTTCCGAATCCTGTTTTGCTCATCCAAAATGTCTGCTAAAAACAACTGTACAGCTGTCTCACTGTTTGCTTGCTTTTTAAAAGTGCTGCAAAGCTGAGAAAGAGATAATAAAGAGTGCAATAAACTGAATTTTAAATTTCCATCTGTTTTGTGGCAAGGTGAACCAATTTTAGGCTATTATCTTTCAATCATTACATCTTTCAATTAAATCACAGATACACCAGCAGTTTTGAAACGTCTTTTGGGATATTAATTTTATACAGCATATGAACATTACTGCCAGTTCTGTGTTAATACCAAGTAACTAAACATATACGGCTTCTGACATTGTGTGTGACATCTAACTGTCCTGTTCTAAAAACAATTCAAAAATTACATTAAAGGGATTTACTAAGTGGTCAAATCCAAAGAACATTGCTGGGATTTATATTTGTTGAAGACTTAAATTAACATTTTACTTAGTACTTTCTTTCTTGGAGATGTATCTATCCTTTATTCTGCCTCTTTAAATAACTGGAATAATGTAGGGATCTTGTCTTCATAACCGGACCAAATTAAAAAGTTTTCTTTACTATAAAAACTGTCCTATCTGCTAGAAATAAGTTAAAAAGGACTGAGGTTGTACAAAAGACTATTTCTCTTTCCAACTTTTGCATGGAACAGTTACTGCTACCAACACCTCCATTTTGTTAACAGCAAAGACTCAGGTGTCTATAGTGGTTTAGCCCCAGGAGGCAACTACTTACCATGCAGCCAATTTCTTCCCAGTCATCTTTCTTTCCCTCCACCCAACGGTCAAGATGGGAATTAGAAAGAAAAGGTAAGTCTCAGAGCTTGAGGGAAGAATGGGCTAAACAGTTGAAACAAACTAAAATATACTAGTGCTGCTGCTAATGCTACTGCTACTGGTACTTATTGTTATGGTTACGGTTATGGTTATGGTTGGTTATGGTTGGTTATGGTTATGGTTATGGTTGGTTATGGTTATGGTTATGAGAAGGAGAGAAGGAGAGAAGAATACGACCAGAGAGAAGAATAAGACCCAAGAAAATCATGTGCTGCACGTTGTTCTCACTACCTGCTGACCAGCAGTGATCAGCGCCTTCCAGCCAACTCCCCCAGTTTAAATACTGGGCATGGTGTTCCGTGGTGTGGAATATCCCTCCGGCCAGTTTGGGTCAGCTGCCCTAATTACGCTTCCCCACAGCTTCTTGTGCATCTGCTCATTGGCAGAGCATGGGACTGAAAAGTCCTTGAAGCAAACGCTGCTTAGCAACTAAAGTATCAGTGTATTATCAACATTATTCTCATATTAAATCCAAAATACAGCACTGTACCAGTTAGTTGGGAAAATTAACTGTATGCCATCAAAAACCAGGACTGCCTCTCATGATGTCAACTTGCCTAACACTGGAAAGGCTCTTTCCAGTGTTGCAGAAATAATGGAGAATATGAAGGGATTTTTTTCTGAAGTGATCTTACTTACAAGTCTAAATTCTGGATTAAAATAATTAGCCCATGCTATTATTGAAAATTTTATTCCTAGAGGTGTTCAGCAATCTCCTTTAATGACCTTTCTTTGACTATAAACTGACATTTAACCTGGCTCCTCAGTTAATTATAAAGATATCTTGATCATATTACAGATGCACTTGAAATGAAACGTAATTCAGTAACACAAACACTGCCATGTGAAAACATTGTTTCCTGAACATTGTAATGGAGTAATTTTTCAGCCTTGAGACTGTGATTATAATGTTACAAAGCACACATAGTAACAGCTGTTAATGTTTTTGGAATTGACATCCTGCTATTCAGGTGAAAAATCTAAAAAAAATCCACCTTTTTCATTCTCCTAGTATCTATTCTGGTGGATATTCAAGGGCTGTTGGACTCCTACTTCTAACTTGGGGAATGATCTCTAACCATAAAAAGAAATTAACTGCGAATTATGACTGAATGCATAAGTCCAACTTACGCATTGGATAGCACTACAGCAGCTCAAAACAAAGGCCATAATGTGAGACATCATGACTGAAAATGTCAAACATGGTGTTTAGCTCTCCTGTGTATCATATAGTCATATTTGTTTATGAAGCTGTGTCTAAACCTAAATGTTATTCAAACAGCCGATGTCTAGGTTCCTGTCCTTTTCTGTTAATGAAATTGTTTTACTGACTGATGATTGGACATTGCATACGTGTAACATTTCTCTCTTTTCTCTGATCCACACAATTCTACAGCAGTTTTTTTATTGGAAAGCTGCTAAGGCAAGAGAAATGTGACTGAGCCAGATGGATTCTGGCCATCTCTCTTTGCTGGCTGCTATGCAAGTCTTATTTGCAGCTGTACTTTCTCCTGCTGCCTTGTCCTTGAATGCTGATGGTTGGAGGTAGCCAATAGGCAACTTGAATCATTTCAGCTTCCCTTTTTCTGAGTGCGAGATTGAACTAGGTAGTTCACAGGACCTTCAGAAGCAGGCTGGCATGAAGAGAAGTTTGTGGTATTCTTTCTTCTTTCTGGCTTCTTCCTTTCAAACTGAGAGTCTTTCCACTGAATGATTTAAACTGACACGAATTTATTTTTTTTAAGGGAATAAAAATACTTCTACTTATATATCTGCCCCATGTTGCTCTTTTCTTCAAGACATTTGCTTTTGGCCACTTTCAGAGATGATGTACTGGGATAAATGGACCTCTAGTCTGACCCACAGCAGTTTTTCAACTGTTCTTACTGAAATACCCGCAGCAGAGTCAGCTGTTAAAAATAGTAACAAAAAAAAAATTTAGATAAGTTTTACTGTTACTGCACAGACACAACAAAGCATTGTGTAAACTTCCTGGGTAGAAGGCTTAATTTAGATCTATTTTGGGGAAAATGGCATGAATTTTGCTGCATGGCGGAGGTTCTCACCAAGATTTGGCTTCCTCTTAACAACAATCTTACAATCTTTGTGCAGTCTTAGGTTATGCAGTACAGATTGCAATTGATTTGAAATACAAAATTTGCTACATTGTAAGCTTCTAGGTACTCTCAGAGGGCTGTAAGCATGATCTTTTCCATCATCCAAGTGATTAAAAGTTAGTAATGTCCATACAATCAACAAAAATTAAATTGAAATTTAGCAAAAAGCACACATAAAGTCAGTAAATTATTTATCACTGTGAATGATGTGTTCCTTCATTAGACTTACTAGACTATGATCTCTTGAAATTTATTTTAAGGTAGTGTCTTCCTATTAATTTAATACTTACTTAGAAAAGAAGCACCAACTTGAACAGTACTTTCTCTTCCTGGATGTACGGTAAAACTAAATACAAAGGTGATTTTCCCCATTTCATACTGTTCCATTTCTAGTCTTTATGCCTCTGAAAATATCTCGATAAAAGCAACCTCAAAAAGCAAGTAGGTCTTCCTATGGAGTATTTTTAGCAAGTATTTGTGAACAAGAGGTGTATGTGCATAACAGTGATACGGCTCCCATGACAGGAGCATGCTTCTCTTTTAGAGAACTAATGTCAGTAAGGAAAATCATTTTCCGTTTCAATGTTTACTATTTTAATACAGTGAAAGTACTTAGTTCTCATTTTAAGTGTAGGAGTTTATATAATGGCTAAACATTAAAAAAATTAAGTTTTAGGTATGTTGCTAATGTAACTAATGGATATTCATTACTCGCAGTGCACTTATTCAGAAAATGAATTCTGTACAGGCTGAGATCATAATGAACCTAATAAACTGTCCTGATATAGTAGTTGAACCTCTGAGCTACGTCAATAGGCACTGGAAACATTATTAGCATATACTTCCTATTTTATATAGCGGAGAATTAACCCACAGAGTCCCGACAAAAAGTCACAGGGCATATTTAACAAAGAATGCTGCTTAGGTGCTGTGTCTTGTCTTGTTGGATTACCTGCAGTTTATGCTGATCTACCAAGACAAGTGGGAAAACCCCATAAACACCAGAAAATTTGCAAATTAAAACAAATTTATTTTCCTTTCAGTATTTTTCCAAGGAAAATTAAGAGCAACAAAACTGGTGAAAGGGCTTAGAGGAATGTCCTATGAGCTATCACTGAGGGCTTTGGGTTTCTCTGCTTTGGAGAAAAGCAGGCTCAGGGGTGACCTCATCCATCTTTACAGATTAGCTCTTCTCTTCCTTGTCTATTTACAAGACACATGGGAATGACTCAAAGCTGTGCCAGGGAAAGTTCAGGCTTTACGTGAGCAAGCATTTCTTTACTAAGAGACGGGTGAAATGCTGGAACAGGCTTCCTAGAGAGGTGGTCAATGTCCCAAGCCTGTCAGTGTTTAAAAGGCGTTTGGACAATAACCTTAAGAACACGCTTTAACTTTTGGTCAGCTCTGAAGTAGTCAGGCAGTTGAAAGGGATATTTGTTGCAGGTCCTTTCCACTGAACTATTCTCCTCTATTCTCTTCTGAATCGAACATTACAGTTTCAATGCAGTTTTCACGTGACTGAGTTTTTCTTTGCTAGTAAGAATTTCCCTAACTCTAATATTATTTTTGCCTAAAATTTTATGTGATAAATGAACTAAGAACATTTTTCCCCTAAATAGTCTATTAAAAAAAATTAATTCTGTAAGCAAAATAATCTTTTATGTATTAGGATGATTCAGAATGCTTTGTAATAATTCAGTTTTAGAGTTATCCATTCTCCCAAAAAATTATTTACATATATATACATATATATACAATATATGTCTGTGTATAAGAAGAACGTCAAAGCACTAAGTCAGCTAGGGCCTCAATTTTTTTTTTTCCCCCAAAGAGATGTGTTTGAGTTTACTTAAATCTTGAACTGGCTTTAAGACCTAAGGTTCTTAAGATTTTAGTACACTTCAGTTGTTCAAAAGAACATTCCATACAGCACTTTTTACGGAGAGAGTGCTGTATTATAATTTGATTTTATTTGTGACTTGGTCCTTTACCCTGTCTTTAGGAATGTCTTTGGGAGAGTCGTAGTGCTGGAAATCAGCAGGAATATTGGTCATCCTGAAATTACAAATCAAGATGATATAACCTCTTCCATGGACCAGGCTGGGAAGGCTACAGGTTTCATTTAAATATTCATATAAAATATTTACATATAAAACAGGAGCATATTTTGCATTTGTCAAAGCACATCTGTATTTTTTGATCAGCATATATTGAGATCCCTTTTACTGGATTCAGTACACAGCAAAAGCTCCTGCCTTGGTGACAGAGAGGCTTAAACAAAAGCAGTATTTGTGTATTTTCACATTTCATTGACGACATCATTTCTGGTCATTTCTACAACAAACCAGGTAGGACTCACTGGTGTACAACTGCCTGGTTTGTGATTAATCTGAATCCTTTCTTCAGTCTCAGCTATTCCATAGTTTTAATAATACGGATTTGGTAAATTCATTGAACCATTGATTGTTTTATTCAAAGTAGACCTCTGGTGCCATTTATCTAAAGGTACAAACAAAGGCACTACCAAGATCATAGCAAGAGTTCTTTAACTAGTATGAGAATCAATAAAACATGTCTGAAATTCAGCAGTTATGGGAAATGATCAAGATGGTACAGCATTTTTCCTATCCTTTCCCTTCACAGTAGAAAATATAGAGTTTTTGATCCATTATAGAATCATATAACTGTCCAACTTCATAAGACAGTTTATCATTTCAAATGTTCGTTTGGTCTCTTCGTGTACTTCTCTGATGTGCAAAGAGTTGAGGTTATGTCTAATTCTTTGGAAATGTGCAAAAGTAAACTTTGTGTAATTGCTGAATGAACTAAGTTCTAGATCAGGAATTTTCTGAGTTTTACAAAAAATATATTAGCATATAAGCAATATCTAATTTTGATATGTCAAGAATATTTTTCTGATAGTTGTTCTATTTTAAAATATCTCTGGACCTTTTCGTTATAAATAATTGTAGGAAAACACTATTTAGTTTATTCCAGCTATGACTCTCAACCCTCATTCAGATGGCACTTGAAGGACATTAAATTCAAAAAGTGGAAGATATTCTTCCAGCTGTGGCATCTGACAAAGCCAGAGGCAAGTTTCTGCATAAGCTCACCAGGCAGTGATGCTGACAAGTCCAGAGAAACCTTTGAGTGTACCACATAGCTTTACTCCTTACTGGTTTCTCTTTATGTCTTATGATTTTATCTTTTCTTTTTTTTTTTTTTTTAAATTCTAATTTTACTTTGGAAACATTTCACCCTCTTCTTCATTTTAGGAATAGATTCTGTGGTGGTTTTCCTGACTTCCAGAGACAATATTTTTATGCTCACATCTTGCCTGTATAAAGCTTTTCTTACTTTTTCCATGCTATAGTTTGATGTGTGTTCCTCTGCCATCCTAGCAGTCTTTGAAAATCATGAGCAGTTGTTGAAGAGATATTTTTCTGTAAAACATACTACAGTCTCATAAAAAAATAAAAAACAAATAGCAACAAACAAAAGTAGCAAAAACCAGTGTCTATAAAAAAAAGAAGGCAGAGAATATGTTGCACGAATTCCCCTTCACATTGTATGTATTTAATTACATACATAAATATAAGTATGAAGAGAACATATTCATGTACCAAAAAGATTGTTATTCATCTTAGCCACTCATAAGACATTATCATATCAGTCTGATTGCTCTGTGTCCTTTACAATGTACCTAGTCAAAGCATGATTCCTGGTGTATGCTTCACTGCTTGACTGTAAACAAATTAATCAAGTATGTTTCTGTTATCCTTTGAAGACATTCTCTTAGCTAGAGAAATGAAATGAAAACATGCAAGAATGAGATGCTTTGTAATTAACAACCATATCTTTGTTTGGTTTCGATATCTTATTCATCTCATACACAAAAATACTTATACAATATTTAACAGCTTTTGAATTAGTTGACTTTGCAAGGCAAGGAAACCTTGCCAAATACTGCAACAATACTTACCCAGTGCAAGTATTGCATGACCTTCAGTATCATGTTATTTCAAAAAAACCCGTAAGATAAAGACATCTGGAATTATCTTTATAAGATGTCAATTAAGCCTAAGTAATCTATAAACTTAATAGCTTTAAAGGCAAAGTAATTTAGAAAAGTCCTTATTACTGAGATTGTGGAAGATTAGTTGTGCATATTGATTTACCGCTCCTTTTGATAGTGCTCTCTTTATTTTTATTTCAAAGAACAGAAAAGATGAAATCTTTCTTCATTGAAGAAGGTGTCAAAACCCCACATGCTTCTAATTAGCTAGAATTTCATTGGAGTTTTCTTTTTTCCCCTTTTTCTAAAATTACTTAATATCTATAAAAATACGTGTGCCACTACTCTCTATTTAGACTCCTAAGCGTTCTCAGTCAGTGTGCTTGTTGTATTTATAATACCAATGCTTAAATAAAGACAGAATTCATATTAAAAAAACCTATTTTTTATGTCAGCCAGTGCTAATTCATACCTTTGTTTCCTTCTTATTTTGCTCATACTTGCATACAAATTGCACACAAAGTCCAAATGTTATTGCAGTGTGAACGCACTCATATTTTGCAATATATAATTAACCACTGTATAAAACATTGATTACATGAAAACACTAGATAAGAAATTTTGCTCAATTTTTTCATGAGGCAGAACAAAATCTTCCAAAAGAGAGTGCCAGGAAAATTATGTTTAAAAAAACCTCCAAACCAAAACCAAAACTGAAAACTTCTCAAATTAATATTTTAAAATATTTTAAATTTAATACATTACCAGGGGAAAAAAGATAAATTCTCATGAAAAAACCACAGGACCCCACATTATTTATTTATTTATTTATTTCATTAGTTATTTGCCTGTTAACATTAACAAATGTTTCTGGCCAATCATCAAACATTCTGTTTTTATCAAAGCAAACAATTATCAGGCACATATCATGGGATATAACGTAGGATTCTCTATGTCTTTTCCCTGTCCTTCTCTAGTTGAAAAAGTTTTGTGGACAGTCTTTTCACAGCTTCTGCTTTCCAGAATTCTTAGTTCAGCCCTGGCAGGCTCCAGACTGTCCTTCATATTTCATGTATTCGTGAACTTTTGGCTTTGAAATGTCATTGTTCATATGAACCTCTTGTGATGATCCAAAACTGAGAGTGCTGGCTGATACACCACAGGGTTGTGCTGCTGCCCAGAGAGACCTCAACAGGATGGAGGAAAGGAGTGACAAGACCCTCATGCAACTCAACAAGGGGAAAGGCCAAGTTGTGCACATGGTGAGGAACAGCCACAGGCACCAGTAAATCCTGGTGCCGCTCAGCTGGAAAGCAGCAAGGAAAGGACCTGGGGGTCTTGGTGGATGCCAGCAATGTGTCCTTGTGTCAAAGAACTGTAATGGTACCCTGCACCAAGAGGAACGCTGTCAGCAGGCTGCAGGAACTTATTCTCTGCTCAGCACTGATGAGGCCATACCTGGCGTACTCTGCCGAGTTCTGGGCTCCTCAGTAAGAGAGACACCTGGATATAACATACAGAGTTGAACAAAAGATCACAAAGATGATGAAGGGACTGCAGTAACTCTCTTATAAAGAAGAATTGACAGGATTGAGACTTCTTAGGCTGGGGAAGAAAGAGCACTCGGTATATGAGTATCTGAAAGGAGAGTGTAAACAAGACAGAACCAAACTTTTCAGTAGTGCCCAGTGACAAGAACAGAGGCAATGGGCAACACATGAAAGCACGGGGCCTCCAATGGGACATCAAGAAACACATTTTTGCTGTAAGGGGTTCAGGGTCCTCCATCTTGGAGGTACCCAAAAGTTGGATGTGGTCTTGAGTGAGTGGCTCTAGGTGATCTTGCTTGAGCACCAGGGTTGGTTTTGACTCAAGACAGCTCGTTTATTACTATGTATTTTGTTTGCTTTGGTTTTTGTTCTTATTCTAATCTACTCTAAACTCTCTATGCCATAGTAATCTCAAATTTACATTTTCAGGCAGGCCAATAAATGGCTGTCCCAAATCACATACCTGAATAGCCCTGTGTTGTGGTGAGCCCAGGACTTCCCTCTGTGTCCTGTTTGCATGTCCATCCTTAGAAACATCTTTCAAGTAGCTTTATGAAGCTCCAAATTTGCTGCAAAAAAAAATTATCTTTTGCCTACTCCTTAGCAATGTTTCAACTAAAACTTTTCTTGTAGCTATTAGCAAGTTTTAGCTGTCATATCTAACAACTTTATCTTAAGAGTTTGCAGGAGAAAAATACATTTCAATTCAAGAAAGCATACAATTTATAAAAGTTTTACTTTTTTCAGAGCATAAAATGTCTCTCTTTTAATCTTTTTCTTGGTGTACATTAGAAGACAACAGTTAGCTTAACAGAATTCTTATTTCTAAACTCTTCTCAAACATGCATGTTGAAACACTCATTAATATTCGAGCAACGTTTTCAACACTGACAGGGGGTATACACAATATTTAGTTTCTTTGCAGTAGTAGTGTAAGATACTAAAGTACTTGTCATGAATGTATACTAAATAATTAATTTCTCTGTAAAATTCCAAAGAGAGAGAGCTCCAGTCTGCCTTTAGAACCTCTTCTATGTAGACAGGTTTATACCACGCTGATATTGAGACAAATTACTGTTTGTGCCATTTCGCACAAAAAAAAAAAAAGGAAAAAAAGAATATTTGCTAGTTGTGTTATTGTCATCCATCCCCCTGTCTGAGTATGAATGTTGTCACTCTTTCCTCTCCTCCTGGTTTTCATCCAGCTTTCTAGGGTGACAAGTTCATTACATAAACATCTTTTTAAGATATTCAAGTAAAATGCTTTTAAAAGAATGCAGAAAATGAAGCATCCATCCTCCACAACCTTTTTTTCACATATATATGTACATATACATATTGCTTATGGAGGAAGTTATATTCGATAGTAGTCATACCCATCTATAGCTCCCTGTTGTATTTTCAGAAGAAAAAAGAAAAGCAAAAAAGTATGTTTCCTCTCTGCTTATCACTTCCTCTGTTCCAAGTTTTTGGTTGTTCTTTATAGTGCCATGAGGATCAAAGAACTGGAATGTCAGAAAAGCAAATCAGTTGACATTTCTCGAAGGGCTCTGAGTGCACCGGGGGAATAGGAGAATGAATATCATTGTGAGCAGACAAGAAAGATCTGAAAACGGATGGGTTTTCTTATGACAGAAAAAGTAAGTTAGAAGGACAACATTCTATGAGTGAAAGATGGAAAGAGAGGAAGAACTATTAGGAAGAGGTATTACAAATTTCTTTTTCCTGATCCTTGTTCTCTCTGGCTGGTTTGCTTTAAATGTGGTGTGAATAATCAAAGACGTGTGAAATATTTTGCATCTAAATTACAAACTTGAGGTGAAATTTGGGATGAGAAATCAAGTAAAACAGGATGCAAAACATGTTTTCCGGAATTCATAAGACACAAAATCACCACTTCCTAAAGAATGTGCAATTCACATATACATACCCTATGAACAGACCTAGATATTCACACATATTTTATGCACTGTCTCAAGGAAAAGGCCAAAGCACTCATCAGGAAAGAATATGTCGTTTCATACGACCCCATCAGAAAAAGGCAGTCTCAGGTTTTAAAATGAAAACCTGCTTTTAAAAACAAAATCCTGCTTTCACTGCAGAGAGCAGAAGGATGGTGAGGAAGAAAAGGTTGCAAGAGAACAGCGAATGTGATCAAACATCGTGCCAGTGCAAATATAGCATTTTTGAGAGAGAGGCCATGTCACAGTCATTTCGGTTTTGCACAAAAATGAAGCAAAATACTTTTGTTACTGAATGTTGCTGGTTGAATCACAGTTACAACAGACCTTAATCTTCTCAAGGTACTCATAGATACATTCATTAGCTCACTAATACTTCTGAGTGTTCTGTGGACATCTTACATTAACGTATAAAAAGTAACTAGGGAAATAATTTGCCTCTCTACTTGTATTTCTCTATACACTTCTCATATAGAACAACACTGAATTCAGGTCTTGAGTGCCTGGATGAGTCCAATACCTTCATCAGGAAAATTTAAATTAGAAACAATCCACCTGTTTATTGACTTCCAGTCCCTTCTTTGACCATTTACTCATTTTATGTGTGTGTGTATGTGTGTATATATATATATATATATATATATATATATATATATATATATATATACACATATATATATATATATATA
>VZTF01003093.1:749332-782859 GCA_013397755.1 Cnemophilus loriae
TATAGGGCACAGTCTGTGGTCTAGATTTTATCTGAACAGCAAAGGAGGAGTCGTGCAATCTATGACAAAGAGTGAGAAATAAGGAGGATCCTGTCTTCTAACCTTGCTGAGCCAATCTCTGTCACAAGCTTGTATATTGACATTGCTTTGCTAAGCAAGAAAATTGAACAAGAAACAAGAAGAAATAGAATAGACCTACATTTCCTGACTAAATCAAGGAGAGTAAAACCAGCCATAAACTAGTCCTATATGAGATCTCTTTGTACTATCATTGAACAGAATATCATTAATTAAAATGTGAAGAGAACATCTCTAAATCTATTGCGTGTTTTTGAATTTCAGCAGTGATAAATGCCATGGTAAAACCAGACTAAGTTAGAGATGGTTTACCTCTTTGAGCGAACTTATACAAGCAGACAACCATATAATAGAAATCGCAAATAGCCCAGTCTTGCATTATTATTGTTTTGCATTGTGCTTGTAATTTTTCTTTTTTTTTAAATTTCAATAGTAATTTTTACCTCTTTCATGCAAGGACATCATTATCATCATTGATATTTTCTGTAATTAAGTCCCATGCCATGAAAATTTTAAGGGCACCTTTATCGGTCTTGGAGAAGTCCACCGGCCATTAAAACAAGTGTTGGATGGCCTGTTAAGACAACAGACATTGTGGCAGGTCTAGCTCCTTCCACCAGTGAATGGGAAGGGAAGACTCATCTGCAAAGAAATCATAGACTGAAAGTCTCTGCTGAGCAATCTGCTGCTTTCCTGTTTGCAGAAAGTAGTCTGAAGAACATTACTAGCAGAGAGCTTGCATCACAATGGCTTTGGCTCTAGGCATGTGCATGAAAAGAACCATCAACTTCACTAAGTAAGAAAATTTTTTTAGACCTAGAATATATTTTATAACAAAGGTTCAAGACAACCTCAAAGGCATGTGGACGTGTTATTTCCGTTGTAGCATGGATTCCATTTGCCTTTCTGAAAATATTTTCAGGATTTATTTGAGTAGTACTGATTTCACATCTGAATACTTAAGTGCATTCTTGGATCTTAAGCAGAATATCCAACTCAGTGGTCAAAATCTCCAGCATTCCTTAACAATGTCATAATGCATGCATGAATCTTGAATTTAAAAAGCTGCAGTAGTTTTTAATTTGATAATTTTAGGTCAGAGTGCATAAATGTAAGGAAATTTTCTACTGCTACTACTGGTAGCAACAATAATAATGCAAAGTCTGCTGAGGAAATTATTTTGTTATTTATAATACTGGACTGTTTAATTCCTTATTCAATCTATTTTTTTTCCTTTTAGTTGCCTATATTAAATACAGCACTGATTCTTGAGCAATATAATTTAGTCCATCTTTCTTGGCTCAAAACATATTTTACCTAAGACCGTGGGCATTGTTTTCTAATTTAATCTAAATTTTCAAGGCAAGTTAAAAAGGTGTTCCTGAAAGTAAAAGTGAGAGCTGTCAAGTTTTCTGGTACACTGACCAGGGGAGCAGACCATGAAAAATGTGATTATATGCACTCTTCAGGTATATTACTGATGTACTGGAGATAGAAACAATTTAGATGTTGGCCTAATAGGCATAAGTGAATGTTCTACGTAGTACTGAAATAATGAGACCTGATTAAAAAAAAAAAATAAAATAAATCAAGCTAAGGTGGCATTAAAGAATGCTGGAAGCTAAAATTTACATGTTGATTAAATGACAGTACTTCACCCTTCTTACCCTTGCTTTTCATTTCTTGCCATCTATTATTTTGAAGCGCTTTTCCATTAAACACCAGCTGAATCATCTTCATATGATACAACAGATTATGCAGGACAGAAATCAAGTTTTAATAACTAGCATGGAAGGTACCTTTTTTTTGCAGAAAACGGGAGCAAGATATGGGGCCTCCTAGCCCCTAGGACTGCATCTCCACTGCCTGCTGACGGCAGCCCCACAGTCAAACTTGTCTGCTTAGTAAAATTTAAGTCTCCAAGCAATACTTCATGTGAGGCCAGTCTGGATCCCCTGAAGCCCCAGAGCCCTTGGATGTTTGAGCATGGCATTGGGCATAACTTTCCAGGTTAATTTTTGTACCCATATTTAATTTTTAAGTTCTAGATTACCTAACTTATTAATTGTTTTTTGTGTTTGTTTCTTTTCTTTTTTAATTTTATTGTTTCACCAATAGTTTCTATTTTTTATTTAATGACTACATGTAGTTATTATAGGTATTCATATATTAATTAAAATAATAATTATATAGAATCTAAATTAAATATATTGCTTGTTTTTATTTGCAATTATTGTTAGGTAGTTAACTTCTATGTTGGTTAATATTTACCCAGTGCATCTATATGAGAAATGCAACAATTGGGTTATTGTGGTGTGAATAAGTTTTCATTAGCAGGATCCCATTGACATCTCTTTTTGGCTTTTGGCTGTTTTCACTGTTAAAGTAGTACTCTGCTCCATTACCTGATTTGGAGCTCAGGTAGTGGTCCTTCTCCTCTGAGTCTATCTAGACAGATTCTTACTTTAGTGACATTTTCTCACCTTTAACATGATATGCTGGTCCTTCGTTATAGAGACTTCCCATTAGATCTTCTTACTGCCAGCCTCCTTCTCAGTCTGCCAAGTGGGATGCTCCTGCCTCATAAGTTTGAAAAACTGGCTGGAGCTGCTGCAGCAGTGTCTTCATGAGGGTTCCCAGAAATGTGCTAAACTGGCAACTCGTCTTATATGGGTACAGCTTCTGTATTGCACATTTTTTAAAGTCCAGTGTAACACCAGATAGATCTCAGATAAGTGAACTACTTTGCTTCCCGCTTGCCAATTTTAGTGTTGTTACTTCATGGTAATAAATTCTGAGATAACACCAGGGCTGTCTGTGATAGTGTCAAGTCTGTGGGCGAATGAGTGATGTACAGAAACCAAGCATGGCTGAAAAATACATTGCCTTCTGCGTACGTTTATCGGTTCTCCCTCTATCTCTGTCTTGCCTGTCTTCTTTTTCTTTCTTTGTCCTTCATCAGTAGCTGCTGATGGCTATATGCCACCAGCCTGAGTCCTAATTGCTATGAAATGAGCAAGTGGGAGGCAGCTGAAGTGATAGGAAAAGAAGGGAAACTGATTTATTTTGTGTAAAACTGACTCAGTATTTGGCAGGGAAGAGTCCACACTGTTAAACTACTGAGTCATCAGCACACTCGTGCTCTCTCTAGGGCTTCAGGCTCCACTGGTGACTGATGGATCAGGAGTTTGACTGAGGCCACCTTGACCTTCTCAGGTGCTATGTCATCATAACACGCTCATCTCTCTCCAGTTCTTCCCATTGGCCAGTGCTATGACTCACCAGGCAGCTCACGGGACACACAGTAAATCTAAACTGTAATTAGGGCACAAGTAAAAAACTCAATTTGGACCCCAATGGACATTTGGCCATGTCTATAAAACATTTGCACAACTTGGAACTGCTGGGCTAATTCTGATTAAGAGGCTGGGGCTGGGGTTACAAGGCCACAGCCAGAGATAGTGCACTTGCAGTTATGCTGATAAGCCTGCACTTCATCTTCCCAAATGATGCCCAGAGGCTGCCAGAACAGTCATTCTTTCACTTTTATGAGCAGTGAATTTACATTAAAAGGCATTTAAATAAAGGCTGTAGAGTACGCTTAAAAGATGTTGTTCCAATTTGGGACTTTTTTATGGTGCTGTGGCATGGCGAAGTGACCCCATACATGATTGAGCTGAGGTGCCAACCTGCCCTAGAGCTCTGTTAATAAGGATTGGTGAGCCTGGAGGCAGCAATGTTGGCAGGAATGCTGATGAGCCTCGTTAGCAGTGTGCAGCTCATTTCCTTTGGAGAAAGGTACATAAGCCTGTGCAGGAGAGCCGGTGGCGAAGCCAGTCAAAGAGCTCTGCATCGAATAATTTATTTGGCTGGTTTGGTCTACCATTGTAAACAAGTCTTGCTTTCTGTGAATAAACTCATTAGTCACCTATTTCTAGATAATTACGTTACATATACACATTGGAGCCAACATTTTCTCCACAATTTTCTCTGTAATTTCATGGACAGAAATCTGTTCCTTAACTCGCATTATTTGCTCCACTAAAAGGATATAAGTCATACTTACATTTTTGAAGATTACTACCATTAATGAGGTACAATATCCATACTTCTTGTTACGGGAAACATATATGTCTTTCAGAAGTAGTCCTGCTGCTACTTCCCAGTGGTGTGAGCCAGCATGTTTGCCTGCATGTACTACTGTCTGTCCGTGCAGCAGTGAAATGACTGCAAAGTGCATTCAGGAAGAACATATTCACATACTTAAATCTCTGCCTTTATCTAAGGATCTATATGGGCAGAAGAGAACTGTCACAATTAGGAAAATACAGACAGCCCAGTCTGCTTCCCCAGGGCTCCTCAGATGCAGGTTGGAAATGGCGGAGAGCTGGATCAGTTGCTGGAAGGTGTTTTACCCAACAGCCCCACTTTTGTCTTCAGTCACACTACTGGAGCGCTTCAGTCCTGAGGAGGGGAGCACTGGTTCAGTATATTTTCCTGAGCGTTTTTAAGTCTGGGTGCTGCAGATCTAGACTACACAAAGAGGGAAAACATCTAAGCAAATTCACACTATTGGAGGAGTTTGAACATCCTCACATGAAAAAGTCCATTTCTATGGATTGATTTACTTAGGAGTTCTAGGCAAAGTCTGAAGTGTCCTGAATATTTTTGTGTAAATAGTTGATTTCTTAATATGGTAGATGAACTGAAAGAAATGTAACACAAATATTTGGGAGTAGAATTAAATATTTCATTTCTGAGTTCTTTTCTTCACTTTCTTGAGTGCAGTTGGAATGATTTTCATTATAAAACATTCCAAATAGAAATCTCTGAAAGCTTTGCATTTAAACCCAGAAATAGTTTGGCACATATATGAATTTCTTTATGTAATATGTTAAACCAGGTCTACATAATTGTTAATAAATCTTTAGATTAAAAACTAATATTTTCACCTGAAATTTTCCTTCACCTTTCAAGAGCTTCGTGTTCCCTTTTACTTTTCCCACGTAATACCTGCTACAATTATGCTGAACAGGGAGGGATTGCGTGTGGCCTCCCTTTCATCCCCTGTGGGCTTAACGCCTGTTCTGGTTACACATGTATGAGGTAGATACATCTGTCCAAACTGAGTCAAACTACTGTATGTATTCCATCAGTGATGGAGACAACTATAAAAGGAATAAGAATCTAATGCTTCAGTGCAAATACAGTCTAAAACTGCATCTTCACCAGGATTTTTTGACAAGCTCTATTTATGATGTGCCAGACTAGGTTTTGTAGAAACAACACCAAACTGTTTAAAGCAGCACAGTGCCTAACAGTTCTCCTACAGAACACATTTATAAAACTGGGACTGACTGGTGATCTATTAGTCTCTATTTCTGAGACTTAAAAAAAGACCTCATTTTACCAAGGTCCTTCTAACTGTGACTCCCCTCTCGTGCTGGTAATCTCCATGCATTTGCTGATCCTGCTATAATGGTAGCATTTTGGGAGACTATGTCTTGGTTTGAAAGACAGATGTCTGCCAAGGAAGGAGGGAACCTCCCTTGGAATGGAGAATATGACCCCCCCTCCCTCAAAATCATTATTATAACTTCAAAATTAAGGGGCTTTCGGGCAAAGGTATGGGAAAAGGAATCACAGCTCTTTATTAGTATGTATAACAAGGCAAACAAACATCAAAAACTATGGCATTAACAACAAGCAGAACCCAAGGACTGAGCTGCACCCAACCCCTTCCCCTGGCCCAATTCTCCTGGTATTTCTGCACTTCCCAGAGAAACTCCCAGGTAAAAAGAGCGAGTAGCCAGCTGGACCTCTCCCCTGACCTGTGGCCACTTCTTTTGTCTCTCTTAAGTTCCCCGTCATTATTGTTCCTTAGTAACAAAATGGGGGAAAATTCCTAAGAGAAAGAAAAACAGAAGGAAAAACCCTAATCTCCAACAGACCAGTTCCTTAAAGCAGGAGCAGTGCAATTCTGGACAGAGGTCTTTCTCTCCAAAAAAAGAGCTAATATTACTTGGCCTGAAGTTTTTATGTTTGCATGTGTAGCCTCATTTATTTAAACAGCTTTTCTTTCCCCCCTTTTTGATCCTCTAAAAAATTCCACCCTATATATTAATTTTTAGAGGTTGTTTGATATATTTCTTCCTCCTTGTTGTTCATTTGTTGTTAGTAGCTAATAATACTAATAATACTAATAACACTGTTCTTATGCATCCCCCCAGATGTTTAAGTAGATGCGGTTTTGCAAGTTCAGCCTCAAGTGCAGACTTTACTGATTATCTGTCCCAACATATTTTATCAACTTTTCCCTTCTGATGATTGTATTTGAAATAAAGTTTGGAGGGAAATTTACTCATATAATTCTGTTTCCACCTGCACTTCATTAATAGCTAAGTCATTTGCAAAAGCAATTTCCTAGTCAGAGGTCAACCACAAAAAAAAGTTCCATGTCTTAAATATTTCCAGTGAAGTAAGTAAGTCTGTAGTCACAGGAAGAGATCGACACTACAGAATATCAGTTACGCTATTTTTGCATTTTCTATGTGATCTTATTCCTATATTGTTTGCATTTATTTTCTTTACAATGATTTCCCATATCAGAAATCTATTGTATTCACACTTCACCATGTCACAATATTAACTTCAGCGTATTTGTGATCAGAGTGACTTAGCTGACAGGTAGCCGTCCTGAGTATTGCTCAGCCCCTCAGCTATATAAACCATGTCCAGGTCTCCAAAATCTTGTGCTGTTCAAGGCATGGCGCATAGCAGGGTGCACCTCTTGCACACTGGACTTTGCATCCCCGCTACTTTTTGCAGGCGAGAAAAAAATTCTTCCCATCAGAACAAGCTGTTCTTTTCTTCTCCAAAATTGTAATCTGTGTTCCTGGTTTGGGAAAATTGCAAAATATATCTTGTTCTAAGGCGAGTTTCATGTTTCCCAAGTTTTCTTCTCTAGGCAGAAAAACAAGTCATGGGAGCCATCTTTTCTGCTGTTTTGGACAAGCAGGGTAATAGGACAGAATGAAAATGGATAGTTTAGTTCTACTGTGTTGCAGACAATGAACTCTACAGTAAATTGACCATGAAGAAAACACCAATATAACAGGAGGGAGCAAAACATTACTTGGAAATATTTGCTATCATTTTACCAAAAAAAAACCCAAAAAACCAAACCCAAAATTACAGATTAACAAAACTGCCTTCAAATCAAAATATGGATGTTAAAGTCTTTATTAAAATAGATGTCAAATAAACTCTTTTAGAAACATAACCCATTTATTAATAGAAGCAGAAATAGGAAGTAAAGCTGAACACCACTAGGCTAAATGTTAATTGCCTAATTTACAGAATAATTTTAAAAAAACAAAGAAAAAAGGGAAAACTTTTTCATTTTTATTCCATGCGGCAAAGTTAAAGTTACTGTACTATTCTTTCAAACCTCCAGTGTGGTTTTTTTGCCTCCAAGTTTGCTCTGAAATCTTAGTGGTAGACTTGCTTTTTTTCTAAAAAGAGAGTATAAGGGAAAAAACCTGCTACATGCATTCATCTTACAGAAGAATCATCACTTAAATGTTAGATCATTAGGCAAAGCTCTTGTGTTTCCTCATCACGTCCTGCCACTGGCGTGCCATCACTAGTGTGATTTTTGGGGTTGTCCAGTGCGGGGTCAGTAGATGGACTTGATGATCCTTGCAGCTCACTTCCAACTCAAGCTATTCTATGATTCTTTGCCAGAAAAACATTCACATCAACAGTGAATCATATTCCAGCGTATCTTGTCTTCTAAACATCAGACCAGTAAGGCAGTTCAAGTATGCAGCTATGTAAACCAAAAGGCTCTGCCTGTAATAAAGGATTTATTCATTCCAGGATCAGGTAAAATTTTCTTGAATAAATAAAATTAAATATCTTTACATGATAGTGATACTATATTTTAAAAATTTCCCTTCTTGATCTCTTTTTGTAACACTCTTGCAGATGCTGAGCATTATTTACTCTTCAAGTCATGATATTACCAAACAGCTCACTGAGAGCAGTGGCTTTAGGTACTGTCATGAGTGAGAAGGTCGGATTCAGACTGCAAAGTTGGAGTATGCAAAAGAAATCGTAATAACAGCATTTTAAAATGCTTTGTGTACAGATACCACACAGTCAAAATGAAATAATAATAATAATAATAATAATAATAATAATAATAATAAATAATAATAGGGGTAGTTTCTTGGTTGTGGGTTTTTTTTTCAAGTGAACCAAAGGCAGATACGTTTCTGTCCCTTATTTTAGATAATTCAGCCTGTTGTTGTCAAGACAGCTAAGACCTGGCAGATATAATTTAGGATGCTATATAAAGAGCTATATTTAGAATTTACCAAGACTTCTTGGTTTTATTGCTTTTTGTACTTTAGCAGAAATCTTAAAATTCCGCAGCAGTTCAGTTGAAGCTTCTTATGCAAGACAAGTGATACTTTTTAGGTTGTTCAGCTACTGCTATTGTGTGAAATCAAAATATTTTTTTTCTTCCTTTAATGAACACTATCAGCTGAATATTAGAAGACCAAGCACATAGACTTTTAATCTAAGTTGTTAAAACGTGAAAAACTAGCATTGACAGAGGAAAATATACATAGGTTTCCTAACATATTATAATGGGAAACCCTAATTTCTTCTATTGTTTTACAACAAAATTTCAAATAAGTTGGTCAAATGCTGAGTCACAATTTTACATTCATTGCAATACAGGGTTTTTTAAGCAACTCTTTGCCTACAAAGCATGTAAGTATGGCTATATCTTCTTCTTAAACAGAAGAATTTTTATAAATTCATTCAGTGGTATAAAATGAATCCCAGTGAGGGGGGCTGAGAGGCTGGGCTCTGCTTCTTTTAGTTAATACAGTTTCTTTCTCTAACTGTGAAAAAGTCTTGTCCAGAATGAACACAATCAGACTTTTCATGCTAATGTTCGTGTATAGGCTCTTCAATTTTAAATTCCTCTTGAAAACAGAATGTAGACATCTATTTCATTTCGAAACACACAGCACATTACTTATGCCGTTTGCATAAACTTCAAAACAGCTGAATAGCCTATTTTATTTGTTTACTGGATCCTGTATTTTGAATTAATATGTCTGTATAGTCTTCTGTACATTGTCAGCATATCTGTTGAACAGTGTTGTCAAGCAAGGATCTCCTAATCAAATTTATGGCATCTGTCAACATATGTTATTAAGGATAGAGAATTGCCTTGGCTAGCTGAACACAGGTACCCTAGAGAAGTTTAGTATTTTCTGAACCTGACTGAAACTGAACTTTAAAAATTGAAGACACTCAGCAGCTTCCAGAACCAGGCCCTCTATTTGTGAGAAGATAATGAGAATGTGCTGGAGTATTTCAGGCAGAAATAACCTGACATCAAGGCATGGGTAGACAGAAGTCATGACATAGGGCAGTGCTAACATCTGCCTCCTCTAACAGACTGTAAACAGCACCAGGAAGCTCCTCAAAGCTCCTGACATTGTAATATTTGTCAAATCCCCCAGAACGTGGAGTTAGCCATACAGTGTATCAAATGTCAAGGTGACTGACATCAACTACTGTCACACTGGTCCTGTAAGCCATCCTTCCCAGGGTGGATGACAGCAGGAAAGCTACCAGAGAGGCTGCACGGTGCTCCTGCTCTCATGCTGGAGCTGGAATCCTAGCCCAAACAGCCAGCAGGATCTGAGAGTATGGCTAAAAGCCCAAATGACCACATTGCTTTAGACTGATGTGAATGGAACTTGTTCGTTGTAATTTGAATTTCTATTATAGCTGTTTATTCAACACTAATTGAGGTCTTGGACAGAGTTTTGCAATGTGGAGTTATGCCCACAAGCCTCATCTTTTACGGGCAAGCTTAGCTTCAACTAGCATTATCCTCGAAATGTCAAATTACATAAAAAGTGACAAGCCTGGAAGCTTAATATAGAGTTTCCACATGTTTATGTGGACAGATGGCTAAGAGCACCGTGGTTTGGGAGAGTGTTAAGTGCAAAAAATCCTGACAAAAGCAGTATGCATAACTTCATTGTACTTTTTGCCTAAGACCATCTAAGCACGCTAGTTTGTTTCAGTCACTACAGACAGCTTTTGGCAATAGACATTTTTACTAGTTACCCAGTGTAAAGAGCAGAACAAATTAATTGAAGAGTAACATTGACAATAATGCTACTATCAGTGCAGATAGACTTAGAGACCATGCTTGAATATTTTCTAGTTCTTCCCTACTGTTTCCTCTGTTATAAGAATTGAATTGTATTTCTAATATATAGATTTTAAAAAAAGCGTATGGGATGAAAACAATAATTTTCACAGTGATGGCAAAAATAGCCTGAGAATTAGTGTGTATTTTATGGTTTGACCTTTCAGATTTTTTTCCACACTTAAATCTAACAGAAGATCATTATCTTCATGTAAGGTGCCATAGCTCTTAATTTTTAAGCTCCTGGTCTCTTGTTGGAACGTAAGCCCCAGCAATAGAAGACTTTAAGTTCTTCTCCACAGGATGTGGAGAGGATTAGGCACCTTTCAAAGGTCTCTAAATTCTGCATTTTTGGCAATAGGAAATACTATGATTTCTCATTCTGCTTCAGAACATGCTTATCCAAGTCTGAGCTATGGGCAGGTGCCTTCAATGCAATACCTGAATGCAGGTACTGAGGTTCTCTTCCAAACTTAGTAGTTCATGGTAATTGAGCAGGAATCACTTTTTTCTTTCCGAATACAAGCAGGGTAGAAATCATCCAACTGTACAGTTAGTTCTGATTTTTCCTTCCATATTGTTTAGAACGCTTATCTAGAAAGTTGAAGACTTTCTTACGTATTATATTAAGTTGCTGATTGCAATATTGAACATACTTTGTATTTGATCTTTTATATTTGTAGAAAGGAAGGCAAAAGTAACACAGGAAAGAAAGAAAGTAAGAAAGAAAAAATATGACTCCAGATAGTTTTAGTTCTGTATATATTTATTTCTTTTTTATGTATTTATTTGTTCTCAATTAGGGTTTTGCCGTTATTGTTGTTGTTTTCTTTGATTTCAATTACAAATATAAAATGCATGAACATTTAAAAAGCAAAAACCGGAACCTATACCTTTGATACTCGAAGATAAATTTTCTGAGTTGAGTAATGATAATTTTTTGTGTGTGTTGTATTTTGACCTCACAAACTCTTCATGCCTCTTACACAGCTTGAATAACTAGAAAGCCTTGAGAGAAATTTTTCTGATAGATATACATTATAATGGCTTGATGCTTTTGTGAAAAGGGAACCTGGTCTTATATCTATTGCATGATGGAAAAGAAAACATAGAATCATGGAACCATAGAACGGTTTGGGTTGGAAGGGACTTTTAAAGGTCATCTGGTTCAAACCCTCCTGCCAAAGGCATAGACACCTTCCACTCGATCAGATTGCTCAAAGCGCAATTCAGCCTGGCCTTGAACACATCCAGTGATGGAGCACCCACAACAGACATATTTATTAATGGCCTTGGTAAAGTTACTGTCTTCATCTTTCTTTTAAGCCCCCTTTAGATACTGGAAGGTCACAATAAGGTCTCTCTGGACCCTTCTCCACGCTTAACAATCCCAGTTGTCTCAGCTCGTCTTCACAGAATAGGTGTTCCTGTCCTCTGACCATTTTCATGACCCTCCTCTGGACTTGTTTTGTTAGGTCACTGTCTTTCTTGGACTGTGAGTGCTAGAGTTGGACACAGCGCTCCAGGTGTGGTTTCACAAAAGTAGAGTAAAGGGAGAAAATTCCAGGCTCCTCCTTATTACCCTGCTTTCTGGAAGGAGGATGCGTAAATAAATATTAGACTGAGATAATCAAATATAGATAAGAATTTGACACCAGGAAAGAGAGCAAGATGTGATATGAAAAGAGTTGTGCTATATTGTGCTATAAGGTAGTCTGGGTTAAGTATAGGAACAGTTCTTGTTAAATGCTGTCATCTTTCTCAGCACTAGTAGAGGAATACTCGTCATAAAATTGTTCCCTCATACATCAAAAATAAATGTTCTAGGGAGAGTATTTTGGAATATCTGAAAGAAAAGGATTAAAATAAATAGCATGAAATTCACAACATAAATTTCCAGAATGCTGAGGACTAAAACACTTTTGCTATACACTGAAATGTTATGATGTGGAATCTCCAGTCAGCTTTCAGGAGATGATAAATTAACCATGTGTTAGCACATGGCCAGTGAGAGTGCAAAGTACCTACTCAGCTCTCCAGGACTACAAACTACAAAAGACCTAATAGATAGATATTTAAATGCTTACATTTGTAAAAAGCCCCAACCAGACAGAGATGTATGGCTCTTTCTATGAGACACAGATCCTCTGTATTAAAGATGGAACATTAATTAATATCCCCTTCTTCAAATACTATGTTCCTTCCACTCTCCATTCAGTGATAGGAATTAAGCAACACACATGCCAATAACATCTTATTGCATATAAAACTACTGATCGGAATATGATCTTTTTTTTATTATAAAAATCCTCTGTCCTAGGTTTGTGACATGGGAGATGGTAATTAGAACACCCTGTTAAAATCTGATATCATAACTTGTGGGATAAGCTGTATCTCTGTTTGGAGCCTGAGCTAACCACACTGATGTATTTTCAATAGATTTAGAGTTTGAAATTCCCATCAAGAAAAGCAAAACATTAAGTTGACACTGGTAATACCTAATAAAGTAAGATGGGGAAATTCCCTTAAGTGTTTTTTAAAGTTCTTCCCTTTAGAGTTTTTAGTAAGTGTGGGATCAGAGCTTCCCCACATATGAAGTTGTTGTTGCCATGCAGTTCTGAACTGGAAACATTTCCTCTAAGTTTTAGTTACAGATTCAGTTGTTTTCTTATTCTCAAATAGATTTGATATTTATGAAATGACAGAATAAAAGCAATCAAGATAAATTTCATCAAAGCCTAAAAGAAGGTCTAAACATTAATATTGTATGGATGATGAGTTCTATTTACTTAGAAGTAACTTAATCTTTTACACTTTCAGGTAATAAGAATTCTACTTGAGAAGTGAAAGAAATTAAAATTCAAAACATGTCTATTTCTGCAGTTTAAGCACAGTCATTTTGTCTAATCATGTCTTATGTTTGTTCTCTTTGACGTTATGAATTTTGCACTGAGAAGAAAAAAATAACAAAGGTGCAAAATGTTTCAGAACAGTAATGCTGAAAGCTGTCATTCATAGTTTTCCTCTTCAAAGCTTTCCCGTTAAAAAACTCCAGTTTTATTGGAAACCTGTGGTGTTGAAATTTTCATCATTAAATTTTAATGATAATCTCCAGCAGTTTTGGTATACCTGTATTTTGACAGGGATGAGAAAATATATGTTCATTTATATGAACTTAGAAAGTAGCATACCAATTTTAATGCACATTTTCTTATCCCTGATTTTTACTCTACTTGCAGAAGATCACTATTTGGGATGATTTACATTTGTTTCATTCTGTAGTATATTTTGAATGAAGTTTGATTTTCATCAGTTAAAATATGTTATTAGAATAATGTACATGTTATTAGCAGTGCTCGAATTAAGGGCTGGTGTGAAGGCAACAATTATGGATGCTGTCATTCCTTATTTATTTATGTATTCATTCATTTATTGCTATGTTTATGTAACAGGTGTTGGTGGTATAAATAACTTGTGATTTACTTTACATTGTGGGACTGATGGTAGGAGTAAATAACCCCAGTTAAGAGTAGCCATAAACACATTAAGAAATTTCTTCTGAAAAGAAGATTGTTTTCTGAGCCAGTGGTATGCCTACCTAGCATCTAAGCAGTTAATCCTCTCTCTTCTGTGTACAGTTAGATTATTTTGCAGTCCTTGCAGAGACTTCAGACGGGGAGAGTCACCTGCAATCTTTGTCTGCAATCAGGCGGCTGGTTTAATTGGGCAATGGCAGAGCCTTGCAGGATATCCTAATGAGAACTCTCCCGGGAGAACAGAAATAGACGCCAGACAGATAAAGAGACAGGTAATGGCTATGGAGTAAGAGAAATAAGATGGAAGGGCTCTGCCAGGGCTCGGTACTAGTATATACACTTTGGCTCTTTCTTCTCTTAGTCTCTTTCTACTTTGTTTACCACCCGTGTGCCCATGGCACTCTTGTCGATGTCTTTTCTGTTACTGAGTAGTCCCGTGGATCTTTTTGTGCTTATCACGGCTTTTGTTCCAGAGCAATCTGAATATGCAGAGAGTCCTAGCCTGAAAGGCTGTCCAGTCTAATCACAAATCTGCTTTTGCAACACTCGGTGCAATGGGGAGTGGGAGGAGGAGGAAAAAAAGTCTGATCAAACTGTGTTTCTGAGAGCAAGAATCTTCAGTGTAGCTTCGACCGCCTCACTAACAGTGTCCCCATCGTCAGCTGTCACGGTTCTGTCACTGAAACTCCAAGCAACAACTGAATTTTAATGAAGGTCTGCTGTTCTCTAGAATTTAAATGAGATATTTGATAAAAGAGAGGAAACCTGCATATCTACCTTATGCTCTTAATGCATTTCTCTTGGTAAAAATAAATAAATAAATTCAGGATTATTTCACTACTAGTTTTCTACAGAGATTTCCCTGCAAAGCTGTGCTGAACTGTTTTCCTGCTGCTTTCACCCTGCTCTGATAGAACCCAGTTGCTGTACATGCAGCTCCTGTTGCTTTCCAGCTTCCTTAGCTTCCCACACTGGTAGTGGAATTCATCTCTGATAGTCTGAATCACTGTCAAAATGCGTGAGGCCAGCAGCAAGTAGTTTAGTGGGAACATACTCATCTGAGCAGAGTTTTGGCAGTGCATCCTTCCAGGATCTTTGCAGGTGAGCCAGTTATTAGTCCCCAGTAAGTGATGCTTTACAGGGTACTGAAGATCTTAATAATGCACTTGCTATCTTTCACTTGCATGAAACTAATTTTTTTTGTGGTGTAGACTCTCTTTTGTTCAGCGATAAGGGTGTGCATATCAAAAGAGTGCTGATTGCAAAAGCCTCAGTTTGCTGAATATGTCTGCTCTCAAAAGTAAGTTTTCAAGCTCAAATGGAGCCATGAATTGATTGTGGGGGAAAAGTAAAGGTTAAGTATTTTTAGTATGTATTGTGCTTTTCTCCTGTGCAGTATGTGACACGACCTAGGTAAACACTGCCTCACACAGATGTGCTAGTTGAATTCCTGCTTTTATGTAACTGTTTTTTGGGAAGTGAGGGGAGATTAAAACTCTTTGTTCTAATTACAGTTTTTCTGTCACAGACTGTGGGAGTATACATATGTAAACATTTGTGTGTGAAAAGGACCTATCTTGAAAAGAATGTTTTTACCTAATGGTAACAAAATGAAAATATAATGAACCGCTATCTTGTCAGTCACTGTTACAGCATAGAACGGGAATGAGATTATCTTCATTCCCTTATCAATGCTGACATTGATGGTGAACTGTTACAGCTACCAGGCCTTTACCTTGTGCTGATGAAATCGAACCAAGAATAACTGGGAGTGGGACGAAGAAGTGCGCAATCATTTATTGTGCTTGATCACATTTAGTTATCACTCTGGATCCAGAAGTAAAATCACAGAAGAGATAGGCTTCACATATCTTATAACAGTACTGAAGGAAAGAATGCTGCTTTTCGTACTGCTGAACAAATTATAATATGCATTTTAATACACCACCATAATTCTTCCAGCACTAACCTCCACGCCAAATACTAACTGCCCTGTGTATCTCCTAAGCTCAGGCAGTCTGTCTTTCCTTCTTCATCTTTCACTAGCATCATACTAATGCAGATGATTATGAAGACACTTGGCCAATCTAAAGTTTTCCACAAGCTTCACACGTAGACCCAGACTGAGAACATGGAGGTTTTAGAAAAATAGCTGCTTTCCTTTGTGATGGAGCTCAGTACAGATCAGGCATTTCTGACAAGAAACACTGGCCTCCTGGTTTGAACTGCACACCTCTGTATGCAGGTATTAGAATATCAAACTCTGTTAAGCCCCATGTTGGTAGCTGTCAGCACTGAGATATCCATCCTCTTGGATTGTTGGGAGATAATTCTCTTGGTCTATGGGTAATTTATGCAGGGAAAACTGCTGTCTTCTACTGTGATCCTAATTAGTCTGTCTCTGTCCTCACATCCTTCTGACTTGCAGAATGTACTGTGCAGGCTGCTCGAGTAGCAGGATTTCACCAGTGACATGCTCGTGTCCATGGGACAGTGGTCAAGTGAATGTGAGAGCCAATATTTCCTGCTCTGCTGAGAGAGGGTCTTGACTGAAACAGAGGTGATTGAATCCATGCTATCTGTAGGGTATAAAGTTTGAAGCAGACTCCTCTGGTTCCAAATTCCAAATTCATTTTTCAGAAGGAGCAAGGTGGCTTGTACTTTTTGCGGATTCTGGAACACAGCTGCAGTGGTTGTTGTGTGATAACTGGAGAGCAGCAGTCATGCAAGACATCAGGCAATGAACCAACTTCATATAGTTACCAAAATGTGTGAGCATAACAAAATATACACAACCTTCATTTGATAAAAGAGAACATCCTTCCATTGGTAGCTAATTGGATCAAGAAGACCCTTTTCAGATGGTTTTTAAAATGGCTGAAAGCAACCAGTAGGTGTTTGTGCCAGGGCACAGCTGGTCTGGTCTGGAAAGGGAAGTGGAGAGTGAGGTGACAAGATTTGCTGATAATGCTAAATTTATGCAAAATATTTAGGAAGGGATCTGAATAAAGAACACTGGGTACATTTTGTGAAGCTGATTGACTGGTGATGAAAGGGCAAGTGAGATTCACTTTTGACAAATGAAAAGTAGTACTGGTTGGAAAAACAATCCATCTCTGCATATACAGTGAAGATCTTTAAATTAGTTATTACTATTCAGGAAAGAGATTTTGGAGTCATTATATAATCGTACCCTGAAAACATCAACTCAATGTTTAGTGGTGGTCAGAAAAATAAATAGAGTTTTGAGAACTGGGAAAAGAATTGAGAGGAAAGCAGAAAGTATAATTACGCTGCTGTACAAATCCATGTTGTCCTCACATCTTGAATGCTATTTGCAGTTCTGTTTATAATAATAAAATATTAAAAATGGGAAAGGTACAGAAAAGGGCAACAAGTATGATAAATAGGGTGAAATGGTTTCTGCAAGAGAAAAAAAGAAACAGATTTGGATATTTTTGTCTGGAGAAGAAATGGATAATGAGCACCATGGAAGTGAGTGAACAGGAGAATAGTTATTCATTCATTCTCAGAATACAGAAACAAGGCAGAGACAAATGAAATTTTAAGGAGATTTAAGTCAAAGAATAAAAAATAACTATATATTTTTTCCCACAGAAGGTCTTATTAAATGATATGAGTTTCTGCCATGGAATAATATGTGTGATAAAAGTTTAGATCAGTTAAAAATAATTTACTGAAATCTATGGAGAAACATTCATTAAGTGCTGATAAACGCAACGATGAAACCTGTGACTCAAAAATCCTCAAGTTGCACATTATTGTTATCTCAGAGGAAATGTAGGGGTACAGTGTCACAGAATGTCTGCCCTTTTCTCTTTTTTCCCCTGAGATATGTGCTCTCAGAGACAGGATATGTTCGTAGGTGGACCTGTTTCTGACCCAGTGCAGCTATACTCAATGTAAAGGCTTAATCACCCAAATCTGTATCTCAAAACACACAAAAGTGTAACCACTTATTAAACCTGTTTTCAGAGAAGAATTCACACTGAAGTAACCCAGTCTTTCAACAGAGACTAACCACTGGGCTCAAAAAAGGTGAAATAGTTTTATGATGTCCTAAGACTACAATGGATTGAGAATCTGCAGCAAAAATGACAGCTGTGCTTTAATGTGTAAAACTTTTCCTGTTGAGCACTACTACAGCCTCTCTCTTTTTTCTTTTGGTTTTTATTATTTTTTATCTTTTTCTTATTTTTCTGAGCAAGAAAAAGAAATGGCATATAAACATATAGGATGACTTGATTATAGTTCTGTAAATATCAAATGTAAAGAAGAAATTCTTGTCATAAGGAGAAATTGATATATTTTATTATAGCAGTTCAGTGAACATTGTATGTAGAGTAGTGCTAAGAAAGATATATTCAAGTGGCAAAGGTCTAACCAGGGATATTCAGGCATTTCTCTCTATGCTCAGGAGCCCACAGTGGAACCACTACACAGGTGATTTTTCTGTGCTTATTTATTCTTTGCAGCTGCCATATCATGTACTAGAACTAGGAAGAGGAATTAATTTCTTTTCAGTTTAGAACTAGAAGATAGTTTCAAAGAAGAAAGAAGATGAGAATTTCCCTCTATGAGTCCAGAGATGAAGAAACTGGCCTCCAGGAATCAAGCAAAGATCTGGATCAGCTGAAAGAAGTGAGGAGTGCATGATCTTCAGAAGGATTTAAGAGGCACTGAATCTCTACAATTTTTGCTAAAGGACATTTCACATTCCAGTGTCAGTTTCATCTTAAACAAAGCTTTTATTTAGATATCTCCTTAAAAACTAAAGAGTCCTAAATTTCTTTCTAAACTCTCCCAGTCAGTGAGAGCAACTTTTTAAATGGGCAGATAGTGACAGGACACAGGGGAACAGTTTTAAACGAAAAAGAACAAGGGTTTAGACTAGATCTGAGGACGAAATTCTTTACGTGGAGGGTGGTGAGGCGTGGGAACTGGCTGCCCAGGGAAGTTGTGGATGACCCATCCCTGGCAATGTTAAAGGCCAGGTTGGATGGCAACCTGAACAAGCTGATCTAGCAGGTGGCACCTGTGCCCAGGCAAGGAGGGTTGGACCTAGATGGTCTTTAAGGTCTCTTTCAACCCAAACCATTTTATGACAGCAGAGAAGCTATTTGAGCACATAAGGGTAGAGTCACCTTAAACATCCTCTTGAACTCCAGCTCTTGCTCCTGGACTCGGGTCTATGGCAACAGGTCACATGTCATATCTACTGCCTCTGGTTCCCTGAAGTTTCAGGTGCCTTAATCCCACCCTTCATGTTATTTCCGTGTAGAAAGGGCTTTTGGGAATATGAAGGAGCTTGGTCTGCATGCACTTACCTCACAGCTTTTAACTATGAAGTCAGTTTTCATAGAGGCTAAACTTCAACCTGAAGTGAGGGTTTGCCACACAAGGCTGCCTGCATCAATAGTGGAATAGTTTTGTACACGATGCTTTGGGGATTGAAACAGCATGACTAGGAAATCTTCACACTGAGATACTGTTACACCTACAGAGCTCCCAATGGCCTTGGGAGGCCTTAAGCAACTGTGGGAGGGTAAAGTATATTAAGGTATTTTTCTTGGGTCAAAGTGAGTTAAGGAGTCTCACTGCTAGACTCATAAAAGATTCAAGAATTTGTTGAAAGGCATAATTTATCCCTCCCCACACTCCTTGCCCCAAAATGCAGTATTCACTTCTTCTCTTTTCTTTCAAACACCTTTGGCCAATGTGCATAAACACTTTGTTGATGGAGGCTTCTATAATATTTTTGAAAAAAAATTAAACATTTCCATAGTGTCATTAATTTTCTTCTTTTTAGTGGTAGATGCAGAAAGTAACAAAGTATCATAAAATGCTCCAAAATTTTATTTTTTTGTTAAAGTATGTACCTCCCTACTAGGGATTATAAGTGTAACTTTAACAATAAAAATTAAAACATAAGATTTCAGGATGATTTCTGAATTTTCTCATAAGACTTCGCAGAGCCTATTATAAAATGACAGCTAATCAACCATAACCCAGCAGAATGTATTAACTTCAAGATGTTGAAATTAAAATGTGTGTTGGGGGATCAGCAGAGAATGAGGCAATGGTATTTGGGATGTTCTATTAAGACACATCAGGTATTGAATTTTGTTGAATTTTGGTCTCCAATTGTATGTTGTCAATTTCAGCTATTGTACACTTGGAAGTTCAGCCGTAGCTAAACTTAAATCTTTTAAATGAAATAATTGTTACTGAATATATAGCATGAACTTTGCTAAGAAATATTTGTAATAAGGTTAAATAGATGCATTTTAAATACATTACATAAGGCAGATGGGACTCCATCTTTTCAAAATGAAATATTAATGAAGGACTTTTTCATCAGCTGAGTTTATGTCCCTGTCCATCTCCCAACTCTTAAACAATATGTCATTAAGATTAACAGAATTAAAACTGTTCTTCAGTAGGATTAAATCTACTGTTGTAACTTCAATACAAACTTAAAGAACTATTTCCAAACCTGGAACAAAAGCTACTTTGTTTAAATTCTGCCTTTATAGAATTTTCTTTTCTATGCAGTTACATTTGAAAAGATAGAGGAAAAAGTCAATTCTTACACTTGAGAAAGTTCCCTATTATTTTTCTGCAAGTGTTTCATTTGCAATGTGCTGCAGGATAAATAGTAAGTAAAAATATGTTTCCCTTAAGAGATTTGAAATTTTCCCTTTTTTCAATATCTCGTATTAATTTTTCCAGAAGCTTTCCCTTTTGCCCCTGGTGCAGGATTTAGTATAAGAAAGAGAAATTCGTTGAGTACCAGTTTGTACAACTTTGACTTGCTCAATGTATACATTTAGATAATTTGCTTTTAACTGAAGATCTCAGAAGATGATGTTGGTTTTCCATTTGTTTAAATTTTTTTTTATTACCGTGCAACCTGAAGAGGAAACAAAAAGGAACCACTCATCCAGACCAGATAGCTACATAACATGAGCACACACTGAGAGTGAGAAAAATGTGGAAAAATAAGTGGAGAGATAATGCTTGTTGAGGCATCAGCTGAATGGTAGGAGTATGAATCCTATATTGATCTTCTCTCCTCTGCTTCACGAATTGCTATCACTCTTGACAATGTAACTCTGCTTCATCTCTTCTGAGAAACTGAATTCTATAATAAATAACCTGCATAAATATGAACCAAAGATTTTCCTACTATATGCACCAACTTACCAACTGGATAAAGTTGCATATTTTCCAACTTAATATAGTCATGATTCATTATATTCTTTTATACGAGAGGGCTTTCATCCTTTTACTTATTGATATTTCAGCATGAAACACTTTTCCATCTATTCTTATCTTGTATATCATTCATAACATTACTAGAGAAATAAATTTATTTTCTCCAGCCTTTATTTGTTTCAGCCAATTTCCAGTTGCTTTTGTTTATCTGTCACACCATCATTAAATAATTGAATGGAACAGATTTTTTGAAATCTCTTCCAATTTTCTTCTCATTACAAGGCTAAATTCAGGTTAGGTTAGGTCATTTGCAGCTTATCTTATTTTTAATCTTACTTTATTTCTCCAAGAAGATTCTTGCTCTTTCTTCTCTATTCTGTCTATTACAGTGGAGGTACACAATTTTCTTCTTGGAGAGCTTCGTGAGGTTCCTGTCAGACTACTGAGATACTTCTGATTCATTTTCCAACTCTTCATCCCAGTTTTAGTGGTCATGGCAGGCCAGTCAGCCTTTATTGAGTCGTTAGTAAGGTCTCAAGGTAAGTCCTCTTCAAAACTGTTTCTGGGCATTGAAGAAGAATGTGAATGAGAACAGCCAGAAAGGATTTATCAAGAGCAGATTGGACTTGACCAACCTAACTGCCTTGTATGATGAGAAAGATGCATGGCCAGCAGCGTATCCAGGGAGATGATTCTCACCCTCTGCTCTGTCCTTGTGAGACCCCACCCAAAGTACTGCATCTGATGCTGGGCTCCTCAGCACAAGGACATGGACATGTTATAGGGAGTCCAGAGGAGGGTCACGAAGATGATCAGAAGTCTGGAAGATCTCTTCTATGTCAGCAGGCTGAGAGTATTGGGACTGATCAGCCAGGAGAAGAGAAGGCTCTGGGGAAAACTCACAGCAGCCTTTCAGGACGTAGCAGGGACCAGGATAGTTGGAGAGGGACTTCTTACAAGGATATATAGTGTTAGGATATGGAGAAATGGCTTTGAACTGGAAGAGGGTAGGTTTAGATTAGATATTAAGAAGAAATTCTTTACTGTGAGGGTGGTCAGGCACTGGAACTGGTTGCCTAGAGAAGTGGTGGATGCCCCATCCATGGAAATGTTTGAGGTCATTTAGGACAGGGCTCTGAGAAACTCGATCTAGTTGAACCTGTGAACTAAATGACTTTTAAAAGGTTCCTTCCAACACAGATTTTTATATGATTTTGTCATTCTATGAAATGACTCAATTTGTGGATGACAGGATGGCAGCAGTTGCCATCCACCTTGACTTTAGCAAAATTTTCAACATGGTCTCCTGTAGCATCTCTTCTCTCTCTACTAGGATGTTGCACTGCTACACTCTAGATAAATTGACTACCAGAGAAGTGAAAAATTGGCTCATTGGATTCAAAATGTAGCAGTTTTAGTGGCTGTATTGTACCTGCAGGGCATTTAGAAGTGGAGTTTTTCAGAGGGTCTATTCTGAGGCCTATCCTGTTTGATATCTTTATCAGTGGTGTTGAGGAGGAGGCATAATTTGGTCAATTGGACTGGTCAATTTTTTCAGTGACAGAAAACTGGGGAATACAGCAGATAATGTTCAAGGGCAGATCTGCTGTTCACATGGCTTTAGTCAGTCTAGTGTAATGGAACAACAGGAACTTCATGAAAACCAACAAGGTCTAATGCAAAGTCCTGTACTTGGGAATGAATGTCCTATAGTAATATGGAGGATGTCTGGCTGACTGGAGGGGAGAAGCTCTGCTTGGGGCCCTGGAGAACAAAGAACTGAACACGAGTCAGTCATGAACCCTGGCAACAAAGGTCATCAACAGCACCCTGGGCTGTGGGAATAGGAGTCCTGGGTATGAAGAAAGTCTGATGGGCCCATAATTCCCTGGATCCTCATTTAAGCCCTTCTTGTAGATGGGATTGACATTAGAATCCTTCCAGCCTTCTGGGTTGGCGCCTGTTCTTCATAACTTCTCAGTGAGTATGAAGAGCAGTCTCGGAACGACATCAGCCAGCTCTCCTAACACCCTCAGGTGGATACTATCAGGGTCCATCGATTTGTAGATGTTCTTCTAACCAGATATTAGGAGGTGAGAAGAAAAACACTGTTAGGACTTCGAGAAATGGAACATGTTGTCCAGAGAGGTTGTGCAATCTCTGTCTTGGGGGACATTTGATACCAATTCAAATAATCCCTGATCAACTGGTCTGATTTCAGAGTGGACCCTGCTCTTAGCAGGGCATTGGAGTAGAGATCTCCTGACATCCTTCCAACCTGGATGGTTCTGTGAATTGATGCTGAGTCCTGGATCATAAAATCTTGTATTTCAAGCTTACCTGTCTTGCATATGGCAGGAAATCCCTAAAGCTATGATTACTATTGTGTGTTATCTCTTCCAGTTCTGTCCTGTAAGTAAATCCTGTTACCAAAAAAACCACAACCCCCCAAAATACAACCTACAACACAATCTTAAAAATGAGTGGTGTAACAGTGGTACTTAGGCTGCTATTTTGCTTCATGCTGCTGATATTGTGTCAGTCTCCTTGTATTCTGGTCTGTCTGCACTTTAAGTGTCAACTCCCCGACTTTGTATCATACTGGGCAAACATGGTTCCTTTTTCCAGTGTTAGTGCTCTTAAGCAGTTCTATTTTAATAAAAAACAAATAGCAGCTGAAATGAAACCTCTTCAGTGTAGCTTGAATAAATTCCTAATGCAGGATAACAGTTTATGTGTTTGAATTAGATTAACAGGATCACAAGGGATGCTGACAAAGTGCAATGCTGAAAGAAATGTTTTATCATGTTACAAATAGTTACATGTGTATTAATTTGAAGTCCATTACAGTTGAGCCATTGTAAAGATCAGTTTATGGCATAAGATTTTTTTGAGGGAATTTATAAAGAAAGTCAAAGCTTCCTAAAAATTTACTGCAAGCAATGAAAAGCATCTAATATAATTCAGAGTTTTGTCTTTCAAATACTAAATCTTGCGTGTACACTGCTCTTTACTTCCAGATTCTGATAAGGATTCAGATGGTGGATATGGAGAAGTCAGCACAGAGCCTGTGAGGGTTACTTAAATTTCTGATATAAGGTTTGTAATGTCTGAGCTCAGATCTGATCTCCCAGATGTAGGATGTATAATTGAAAGGCATGATTCCAGCTTTGGATATAGCCAAGTATGCTGCAGATGTCCTAGTAAATGCTGTGTCATCATGGCTGTGGAGTGGTGTTAAGAAAAAAAAAAAACAACAGTGGTATAAATATAGTGTAAGAGTTGAGGAAATCACTGCTGCTGCACAAAACAAAACAGGTCACCCAAAACAGGTGTTGCAGCACATCTGTATGTATAAATATTTTGGTCATGTTTGCTTGTCACCATAAATTTGTTTGTGGGTCATTCTTACAAATATAAATTTTTCTACTACTGGAACTTTGCCATCTACTAGCAGATTTATCAGCTCTAGAGGTCAGCACATTATTTAGGTCAGAAATTATGGATGCAGAGTGGATTATTTTTATTGGTTTAATTTCCATATTTAAATATCTGTGTCCTATTTTTCTGAACAGATGTGGTAACATACTCCATATGGGCAAGTGATTTTTAGATCGAAACCTCAGGTGACATATTTTTTACTTGCACCAAGACAGAAGCACCTGCTAAATCAACTAAACTGAAATATATCCTGCTATTTTACTATGGTCTTTACCACATTACCTCCTCTAGTTCACTATAGTTCCCCTTTGGACAAGTTCATCAGGCAGAGAGGTTTGGGAAAAATGATGGACTTCTCCTGATGGCCAGTATACCAAGCTGTAAATAAATATGGCACAGAAGATACAGTCTGGAAAAGGAAGTTCTATCTTGTGGAGTACCAAATGATATTATCTTAAAAATAAGAATATTTTTCTTTAAATGACATAGGCATTGGGCCAAATGCTTACTTTTCTCTCTGTTCTTTTAATGGAACTTAACATATGTAAAGTATAGTTGCTGCTTTGCCTGCAACAAACAGCACAAAGAATATATGTATATATACAGTTTGCCCAAACTGTGTTTAAAATAGGTGAGTTGCATATTTTGACCACTGCAGTCCAGAAATTAGCTGAAACACTAAGTGGATTATGCTGAGATAAATCAGAACTACCTCTGAATTACCTCTGCTGTGTTGAAGTCATTGGATTTACTGCACAGAAACGTGATGATCCCCTCTTCTGATGGGTAACATTGCCCAGTTTTGTAGCTCTTGTTTCCTTCCCTATCAGTATAGTGATTAACTTTTGCCTTGTGACTGAGCATTGTTAAAGTGTTGTGTTTGAATAGCACTTGGAAGTAAAGGATCACTGGCAGAGGTATAAGTGATGATAAATGAGCCTTCAAAGATATGAAATGCTAAAAGCTGATACTATTGAGTTGGTACTATGAGTGGGACTAAGGATTCTTTGGAAGTTGACTGAGAAGGACAGTTCAGGAAAGACTTCTTGTTTCCCCATTCAGTTTAACTTAAGTTTTGTGAAACCTATTGATCTACCAGAATAACATATATGGTCTTGTTTATACACTGTTTGGTGTACTTTCTATGGGACTTCTCTGCCTAAAACATTTATAAAATCCAAACACTGAATTTCAGTAAAATAATCATATGATATTGTCTATGGTGATACTCCTTTTTGCACTTGTCTGTGAATTCTTTTGACTTTGGTTATTTTCTGTGTGGAAGAAAAAACAAATTTTTTTTTGACTGGAAGACTATTATTTTGGATTTTTTGGTACACTACCTGTGTTGGAGTTGTCTTGCACCACCAGACTAGGTGTGTTTTCCAAATTCTCCATTACACTGCACTCCGTGGTAAGTCATCCCAAAGAGCTGCGGTAGGCTGGTTAATATCAGGTCTTTCTGGGTCACCCTTGCTTTGAAGGTAACTTTAGGTTAATAGTATAGATAATGGAATTTTTAGATGTATGGGTAGGATTAGATTACACCTTATGAAGAGATGAAGCCTGAAAGAACTCTGGGGCTTTAAGGGAGATGGGAAAGAAAAGAAGATTGTATGTAATATGCTGACACACCTCAATACTCATACCGATGATTAAGACCATGTATCTCACAATTAGTCATTTGGTCAATAGAGTACTTTCATTTCTCTCTGAAAAATAATTTATACAAATATATCTGAGGAATGCTGGCAGAGCAGTGATAGTAAAACATCTGGTGAATTGGTCTGGGACAGACCAACAACATTTTTGGAATGCTTTCTGCTAGAAAGAAAAAAGGTTTTTTGTTTAAAGCACAGATACTTATTTTATCAAACATGATTCACATATACAAATCAATAACAGCTTCTGAAAACCTATTTTTCATGTCTAGCCTCAGGACCAAAATTCTTAAAATACTTTTTTTCCCCCAGAGAATAAAGTCATCTCCTGTGTCCTGCTATATTACACCTTACTTCCACCTGCAACTGCCCTCACTTTAGTGGGATTTCAGAACTTACAGAGAGAAGCTGGGGTTTCTCGCCAGGCACGAACCTCTGCTTTCTCTTGCCTGCAGAGAAAATTAGTGATCAATCCTTTGTGGTTCCTACTGATGAATGATTCTTAGGCCCCTTCTCAGAAGATCTCACAAAACTCAGAACTTAGGCTATGCAAAGGTCTTTTTCTGTGACTCTAACAAAATTGTTCTTAAGAAAAAAAAAATAGTTTAAGAAGAATTTTTCCATAAACTTTTAGTTATTCAGTAAGGATATTTACTTTAGAAATATTATCAGTAAGGTTACAGCATCCCTTAATTATCAAGCCTATGACATTTCACTGTTTTATGCAGGGGTGTTTGTGTTTTCTGCATTTCATTTTCCCATTGTAACTGCAGAAAATCTGAAAGTAAGCAAAAGTTAAAATGTAAATGCCATGGTCTTAGCTGTAATATTAAATGTTCCCCATGGTTTTACGATTACCCTTTACAAAATCTGTTGATGCATTTTGGCAAGCACAATATTAAAAATTTGCTTGGCAAAAATCCCCTTAGCAGAACCTGACAGACAGTAAGGTCAATAAAGTTTTAATCAACAAAGGAGAAAATACTTTTCTTCCAGATGGGTGCCACAAAGCAATACTTGCATGAAATATTTATGATTCACTTCAGAATCTCAAAGTCTGCAACATAAGGAAAGGTTGGTGATTATTTCTAAAGTAGAATGTGCTCATCCTTGGAATTTCTGAGCACTAGACTGCTGTGAAATAAATGCTAGTCTTGTTACTGGAAGGATGCGATTTAGTATTTGACAAAACACCAAGTTTGTTATTGAACTTTCTTATGTTCATAACCTACCATCACTTTATAAAAAATTTCAGTTACTTATGTTGTATGTGATGGTCCGTCAAGCGCTGCTGTCTCTTTAAACTGTAGATTTTGTTTGGATGACAAGCGACTCTGTATTAGGTATTGGTAAAGACATCATACTGTCACTAAGGTTTTGTTGTGCTAGAATTGTACAACCCACACCGAGATATTTTAACAAGAAGGGTTTGGTGGTTTTTTTCAAAATATGGGCTGGACTCTGTACTTGGGCAACTAAAAATAAATCTATAATGAAGGGGATCATTAATCTAAGTGAATTTTCTCCCTGAGTCCTAATCCTTATGCCTCACCCATTCTCAGGCTCAGATTTAAGAAGGAGGAAACCCAGGAAAACTTTGACATGGTGGATGGATTCGTGGCAGCCCTTACATATTCCCAGCACAGTGCAGTAACTCTACTTCCTAATGTGACTTAAGAGGTCTAGTCACAGGAACTGGAGTATTGGAATGGATTGCCTTGATACTTCTCTATTCCCAGCAGAGAATTAAGTGAAAACCTACCCTGTCCAAGCCGAAATAGACCAGTGGCCATGGTTGTACTCTGAATGGGCAAAAGGACTGAGAAATATCAAGTTGTCCAGATACGCCAGTCACTCTTCTAAAGTGGTTAACCAAGGGAAGTCTAAATGTATTCTGCATTAATTTCTGCTACCATTCCAATGCTTGTTAATTAACAATTAATGCAGCCATTAATTAACACCTACAGCAAGCTTCTTAGCCACCATACTGAGAGTTTGAAAGCACTGAAACATGATTTGTGGTTTTGAGTTCATTATGAACTCTGAATAATTCATCTTGTTTTCAAGAAACTGGTGTTTTTTAGAGAGAAACTTAAATTACAGGTGTACAGTGACTTGAATTATCAGCTATATTAACATATTTGAAACCAAAAATGTCTTGCTTTAACTCTGTGACATTAAAGGTGACTGAAATATTTAATTAGGCATCTCTTATTGTTTTGCTGTTATATTAATTCAGTGAGTTTAGGAATAACTTTTGACATTTTAAGAAAGTAGTGTCAATGAGTATGCATAATGTAAGAATTTTATAGAATGACTACTTTTGGATCAAATTGATATAAAAAAAATTAAAAATATACAAATTTGTTAACTTTTCTCTTAACCTTTTTCTGTCAATCACAACCCTGACACTAACCATAACTGGACTAGACTTACAGTCTTCGAAGCTTAGTTCTCTAAATTTTCTGTTCAAGTAATTTGAAATAAATATTAGTTATGACAAATTGGTCTTTTGAGTAGGAATGAATAAAATTTCTGCCTCATTTTTATTAACCTCATAGTTAATTTTAAACATTTTTGGCAGATATTGAGTATTTTACATAAAATTCCTGTAATCAGTTGTGTTGCCATAAAAAGTTTTCCCTCTAATTGAAAGGGAGTTCTTTACCCTTATCTTAATTTTAAAATTCAGAAAGGAGTGGTTTTGATGATGTGTTTTGCTTTGTTTTTCAAAATATTGAGATATAGATTTAATGTACTTTTAATGAGTATGTTATTACTCTGTTATTCACTCTATAATTCTCTCTACAATGATTGGCACTATCACTGTATCCTATAATTCATTCAGAGCACATGCAAATGCACCTGAGTATACTTAACTGCACTTTTTCCTGTGAAGTCTTTAATTTTCTCACAGGCAATTTCGGGTGATAGGTTTGGGGAAAGCCAGAATCTTGATCTTCTCCCTACCATGCATATTTATTGCTCTCTACTACTGGATGCAGTCCACACAGTATATCAGTGCTTTGCCAGAAGACAATAAGGAGCTATTTGGAGCTCTGTCGGCATAAGTTTTAAAATCAGGCAGACGTTAGTTCTAACCATACCTAACTATTGTAACTGGGACCTATCCAGCATCTGTAATAAAACTGCACCGTGGCCACCATAGTCTGATACAATTGCATGTTCTTCAGCCTCAATTCCAGCACGATCCTATAAAGCAAATTCGCTGTTCAATACTTGTTGCATCTCTGCAATTCCCATGTCTACTACTTCTGCTCTTCCTAAAATGTGTTATTAGAGTCAGTTTCTTCATTTGTAAGTCGGTCAATCCAGACAGTGCTGGTGGGTGCCACTAGCTGCCAAAGGAAGGAGCCAGCTGTGACTGTCTCTTAACAGAGCTAACCACTTGGCTCTCCGTCTTCCACATGAGCTTATTTCATGTTATTAAACTGTCTTGCATGGCCGTGGAGCCCTTTATGAATCAGTGCTCCATATTGTAAAAGCTGTGGTTGCAAATCAAAGTTAAACATGGCAACCGACTAATTCATGACACAGAGATTTAAAGGATTTGGTCGTAGTAATGGAGACTTGCAGCATGTTTAAGCACCTGCAGCTTTCCTACTCAGTGAGATCCATGGAATTTTATAGTTCCAGTTCACTATTTTCTGCAGTGATCTCACACTGAGCAGAGCAGCTGTGTTTCACATCGCTCCATGAGATTTTTGCCCTTGCTATCTGAGTAGCTGCATTCCTCCCTGCAACTTTGGCTCAATTATAAATTAATTTATTAAAACAATGAAAATATCAGCTAACAGGGGAGGCTTGTCTCTGCTTGAGACTGAACCTTTACCAAAGTCAAAATCACACAATAATAACACATTTCACAGACGTTGAGATTAATCCAAAACTTAATTTGTTGCACATGTTGTTCTTCAAGATTTCTTTCCCAGATAAAACAGTGTCGTGGGTTGAACAGACATTTCTATGTAAATTTAATATCACCTAGCACAGTTCTGTATTAACATTAGTCTGATTATTTAGGATTTTACCTTAAAAGAAGGTGAATGCTCTGGCAGCAGTTTTTTCCTTGCTAATCTGCTGTCTTCCCTAAGGTGGTTTCTTTGTTTAAATTACTTTTAAAAATTGGGAACAAATAATTCTTCTACTTTTTAGAAGTGTATGTAAGGGTCCCATTGTCACAAGCTGTTGAAAAGCTACTCTCAGCACTTGAAAACAGCCTTTTTAAAGACTTGTTAGGTGCATTTCAACTAAACATTTTTCAAAGCTAGTATTTCCTCTAACAAAAAATAAGCTTTATTTTTCTTTTCTGTGACAATTTTTATCAGCTAAATTCATGCTGGAATTGCTGATCAAAGTTTCAGGGGCATCCTGCTCCTAAATAACTTGTACCCTGATGCCATATTGACATAGAGTGGACTTGAGTTACCTGTCAAAGGTATTTATTTTTTTCCCCTCAGGTGGTAGAACTGCATCTCTATGCTTCTTAATTCTTCTTTACCTATTAGAGGAAGATTAACTTAAAATCAGAATGAGGTGAGGAGTTATTTTCCAATATTTGGCATTTTGTGACACCTCAAGTTTTCAAAAAGTCTCATGATGCTACCTAGAGAAAATATGAAGTATTATCAAACGTACATAACACTAACTAGAAATGCAGGTTCAGAAGTAAGGAGTCTGCGCTTTACCTGTAGAAAAAGGAAAAAAAAAACCAAACCAAACCAAAACAAAAACCCACAAAACCTCAAATCATTCCTCTGCTGTTAGCATTAGATGTCTTTTTGAAGTACTAAGTATCAATTACTTTTATTTCCTTACTTAGAATGTAGTGCTTTGAACATTCAATTTTTTACACTTTGATTTGAAATCTTTAACGTTTACTCAGTTATAGACTTTATCTGTTTCCCCACTGATGTACTGCATGCAACAAGTCGTCTGGTCTCTGCAGCTTTTCAACAAGCCATACTAAGAAACTCGACTCCTCTGATATTAAGTGAAGGGAAAAAAAAAGTTTTGACAGGTTTAGATACGAAATGAATAGTGACTTTCCTCTGAAAATGTGTCAAATTAAAGCAGGTGGGGTGAGGAAAACAGCTACAGTATGTCAACTTTTACAGGCTTTGATTTATTTTTAATGATGCAGTGCACCTTAGGAAGTCTGAAGATGTGCTCATTCACAGCCCAGGTCTCATGGTGTGCTGTATTGTTCAGGTACTTCTTCTAAGTTGGGTCCAAGATGGGATCATGACCTAGAACTCCTGTAAATAGCAATTACCTCTTTGGAAAGAGAATGATTAAAGTTTAGTTGAATGTCAGCAAACTATTCACTCCTCTCTGTTCCTCCCTTCTGCGACTTATTTACACTTCCTAACCACACATACTCCCTTTTCTATTGACAGCTCTCTTCATAATTTATTTATTTGCCTATCTATATATTTATCTATTTATTATTTATGATGGGTCACATGAGATAATGTGCAAGAATAAGTTTTCAGTAAATTGTCACATGTAATGATACATCACGTAACTAATAATTTCAGGTTTGGATAAAAAAGCCTGAAGCTTGGTGAACAAAAAAGTTTAAGTATTTAATCAAAATTGTTTCAGGAAAAAAAAAAAAAGATCCAAAATATGATGAATCCAGAGAACAGGGTTCAAAATGAGAACACATACTGTTCACCCAGGAAAATCATAGAATTCTTTTGGGAAAATGAATAAAGCAAATGTCCTCTCTATCAGTTTCATAAAAGGATTTGGCACTAGAAATATAAATTGGACAAGAACCTGGATAAAAGCCAGATTACATTTGATTCCATCAAAGAGAGAGAATAAATAAGAAAAACATTCTTCAGTATCACCACAAATAAAATGTTTGATATTGATATTTTGACATTTTTATTAATGAACTCAGCATAAAAGTTACTCAGCATGAAAGTTAGAGAGCTATGATAAAAGTTAGAGAGATTTGGTGCAATTTGCAGATGATGAAAAGCTAGGAGGCTTCAGTATTAAGAGTGAAGTGTGTCACCTTGAAAATTACAGTCATGAGCAAATTAAAACAGCATTTCCAAACTCAAGACCATGTGCCTAAAGCATGAAATAATATTTTGGTTAGGAAGCAACAGAGGAGGACATAGTGTGCTTATTGACACCTGATTGAGCAGTGGTCAGAATATTCCCTTGAAAATATCTCCCCAGAGCCAAGGTAAAGAACTCCACAGTGAGACAGAATCTCAATTACAGTACAAATAAGTCTGTTTTTTTTGTTTGTTTGTGTTATTATCTCTTTCTTTAAAGAGGTTTGTTACACCCTGGGAGTTAAAAAAACAAATCAGGTAATTTCTGGAATTCCTATATCCTCACATCTGATTTTCATAAGGAGAGACCTCATCCCGAGGATCCAGTTGCTGAGCTCTGGGAAAAAATTTCAAGGAAGCAAGATGCAAAGTAACCATATGCATGATTGTCAGGAGCACATGACGGAAGGATATGTTGGGGTACAAGGTGAAGTCTTAGATTGTCATGGGAATGGAGAAGTAAAGGGGAAGTATAGTAATCTGCATTTCAGATTGAATGATAAGCAAACTGTGGGGAAGTACCTGAAACAGCAGACATCTAGATGGAGGAGGTAGGGAGAAAGTGAATAAACCGATATAGGTAAATAAAGTCCCAAAGTATACAGCTCTTAATTGAAGACTTTTTAGACAAAAGCTTTAGAAATAGTAAATCCATGTGAAATGATTACTGGAAAACAGTAACCTTTGTGGACTCAGGCACTGAGTCTGGAAAAGTAGCTTAGTCTCTGTAGACTATTTATAGTGCTTAGAATCTTAAAAGAGAAACGTGTTAAGACAACTAGTATTAATGTGACATGACACTGCTAGCCATTCTCTAGGTAGCCTTGTGAGGATTGTCGTATTTTATTCAGAGTACTACAAGTCAATGTGTATAAAACCTCATGTTTAAAAATATATGTGAGGATAGTTTTGATACATTGAACAGGAATTTGTGGTTTATGATCGATTAGGCAGAAGAAGTGTGACAAAATGCTGTGTACCTTTAGGAACAATGGATTTGCTCAAATAGGAAAACACTTTTACAGCGTTCAAGACAAATCCAGTGTGTCCAAATAAAGGTCTTTTATCCACCTTTCCGCTATGATTTGCAATAAGGCAGAAAATACATCATTTGATCAAGAGAGCTGTTTAACTCTGCTTCAACATAAGCTGCTGTTTTCAGTAAACACTGCTTGGAGTGAAGCTAAGAGTACAGCAGGTATTACTTGGATGTTCACTATGGTCT